>JAMPIV010018620.1:0-355898 GCA_024509875.1 Oreohelix idahoensis
CATTTCATCCAATTCCTTTTCCACTTGTGACTGAAAGTGTATAGGTTTAGGATAAGGCCTAACCCTAATAGGATTATTGTCGGTAAGAATTATGTCATGTTCTATGACATGCGTGTAACCCGGGATGTCGGTTAGAACATCCTTAAATGTCTGTAACATCGACGAGACTTGACGATGTTCATCAACAGAAAGATTAGGAGAAATGGAGACATCTTTCCAAGATTCCATAGAATGTAGTGGAACCACTGGAAGAGGAAGATTAACATCAGAAAAAACAGATTCCTCATCCTGTATGACAGACAGGGATGAGTAATGACCATGAGGTACAGAAGAATCGTCCGTTGCCTGGAAAATAGGCAGCAAATAGTCTGGACGCTCATGAAATTCCGTCAGCATGTTGATATGGAAAGTTTTATGCTTTCCATCTATATCGACCACATAGTCAACATCGGAAATTCGTGAGACTATTGCATATGGACCTTTCCATGCAATCAGAAGTCTATTTTCCCTACTGGGGAGTAGGACGAATGCTTTGTCACCTGGACAAAGTTGTCGTAGACATCTGTTCTTGTTAGCAAACTGCCTTGCTTTTTCTTTAGCAATTTCTGATGAAGCAGTCGCTAGTTTGCATGCATCAATGATCTTTTGCCTAAGAGCAATGACATACTCATATGAAGATTGAGTGTCATCACTAATATCATCGGCAGTGATGAGATCGTGTAATAAAGACATAGGGCCGCGCGGATGCGCGCCAAAGACAAGTTCAAAAGGAGAAAATCCTGTGTGTTCGTTTGGGACCTCTCTATAGGCAAAGAGAGCCGCGGGTAAAACCCTGTCCCAATCTTGAGGATGATCTTCAGTTATCTTACCAAGTAAAGTCTTGAGCGTTCTATTCAGACGCTCAACTAACCCATTAGACATAGGATGATAGATGCTACTGAGAGATCTTTTAATGTGTAAGGTAGACATTACTTGAGACATAGTATCAGATATGAGTTGAGTGCCATGGTCAGACAGTATTTCTCTGGGGAACCCCAAGCGAGAAAATATCAGCCAAAGAGCATCTGCGATATCTGTAGTAGATATGCTCTTTAGATGGATAGCCTCTGGCCAACGTGTGCACATATCGACACATGTAAGGATAAACTGATGTCCTCTGGCCGACTTTATCTTAAAAGGGCCAATAATATCTATGGCCATTTTCTGAAATGGCCGAATAGGGATGTCAGCAGCCTGGATAGGCGCAGCATGTCGTGGTCCTCTAGATTTGACCTCCTGACATACCTGACATGATCGGCAGTATATACGAATGTCCTTGTTAACAAAGGGCCAAAAGAAAGCCGCAAGGACTATCGACTTTGTACGGGAAAATCCCATGTGCCCAGCACATTGCGAGTCATGAGCATGTTGCAATATTTGCACTCTCATACTCTTGGGAACAAGAATTTGCGAATGTGCTGACGTAGCCGAGTCTTGTACCATACGTACAAGTACGCCGTTTTTCATTTCTATCCAAGATTTTCTTTGTGTATCCTTATTTGGATCACCTTTCTTCGCAAGAATGAAGAATTGTTTTAGCGTCGGATCTTCTTCTTGTAATTTTATGAACGAGTCACGAGAAATAACCAAGGTACTATCTTGGCTATGAACTTCATTATCATTATTCAACGAAGTTTGTGGTGTTTGTAGAGCTTGTGCTCTTGTAACCACTGCATTGGTAGCTTGCATATTATCATCTTCCCAAGCAGCAATCTGCTGTGGGGTACATTCCCTAATTCTGTGGATACGACCAATAATAAGGTCCGCAATAGGATTAGGTAAGAGACAGGCATGCACATCTCCCGTAAAGAAAGGAGTGGCAATGTGAATTACAGCAGTATGATATTTCTCTATAGTGCCGCCAAATGTGACACATTTGATAACCCTTCCTGTCGCACAGGATGGTTCTACAAGCGATTGTCTAACACCAATAGTGGTGCATCCGGAATCGAAAAGTAGTGAGACCGGAGTATTATTAACAAGACCCTTATGTAGGATTAGAGAACCTCTCCCGTCATGTGCAACCGAAGCAGGAAGAGCGGGGAGAGGGTGACCACAACTCAAAGTCGATATTGTAGTCGGTTCGAACAGAGTACTGCATTGGGGGCATTTGTTTGCTCTCCCAAAGTCAAAAGAAGAACAAGTGACAGCGTCAGAGTTTTTATTATCAGAAACCTGATTACAAGCTCCCTGAGATTCTTGTTGAACAGAGTTAGCCTGCTGATATCTCTTTTTTTTTTGTATTGAGATCTACCGCGACTACTATTACCTCTGAAGTTATCACTGTTGTTATTATCTCTGTAGTTATTAGTGTCTCTATTATAATTGTTATCCTGTTTCGAACTACAGTTTCCATGATTATTATCATGTCCACATTGATGTGAACATCTATTTGTTTGGTTTTGAGGTCTACGCGAGGAAAAGCCTCTGTTACCATATCCTCTTCTGAAATGCCTAAAATTATTAGGTTGGAAGTAACGAGGACTGTCAGCTCGTCTCCAATTCTTCGACGAAGAATCACCCTGAAATTGATTTCCATAATTTTGACCGTAACTACGGTTACTTTTCCTATCAAAATTTTGTTGGAATCTATGACTAGAGTTTTGACCATAAGGTGCTGCCGAAGCAACTGGCATACCTTCTTTTACTTTAGCGTTACCAATGGTTACGTGAGGATGCGCAGTTATATACTGGCTACAGAAATCTTCCATTTCTTTTATTGTTTTAGGTTTACGTTCGTGAAGGAAAGCAAGGAAAGACTCATTAACAGAAGACATGACTTTGTCTCTAAGTATTAAGTCTATAAGTCCTTCATAAGTTTTTTCTATCTTAGACAGCTCCACCCAACGTGAAAAAGTAAGACGTATCTTTGAAATGAATTCAGAGAATTGCATTCCAGTTTCTGGCAACATATTTTTAAATTGAAGACGATAGCCGTCTTCGTCAAGTTGGTATTTCTTTAACAACATAGCCCTGACAACCTCATAGTTGTTCTTGTCAGGCTCATCTACCATGCTTAACATACTCAAAGCATCACCTCTAAGTATTTTGGACAAATGATAAACCTGCAGTGATTTATCTATGTTATGTACTTTACATGAAGTTTCAAATCTGTCCAGATAGAATGTTATATCGTCGATGGAAGCATTGAATGGTGGTAGATTAAGCTTGAAAGTGCTTGCATTAGTCTTATCTGAGACCTTATTTGCATCATTAGCATTACCCATGTTCATCACCTTTAATTTCTCAACTTCCAAAGCTAAGAGTTTTTCTTCATGCTCCATTTTTGCTTTTCTCTCATCAGACTCTCTTTGTAACTTTCTTTCTTCAGCTTCAGCTTGTTTTTCTAATCTTTTATTTTCAGCCTCTTTTTCAAGTCTTTTATTTTCAGCCTCTATTTCAAGTCTTTTATTTTCAGCCTCAAGTCTTTTATTTTCAGACTCAGCTTCTCTTTTTTGTTTTTCCATTTCCATTTGGAATCTTTTTTCATCCACCTGCATCTGCAGTTTCTTTTGCTCAGCTTCCATTGCTTTATCATATTGAGCAGTTGCAAATTCTTCTAACTTATCACCAGTCTTCCCAAGCAATTTACCCTGCTCAATAAAGTGCTCAAATGTAGACATGATGAGTAATAATATGAGTCCACAACCTGAAATAATTAATTATCTTATTTCAAATTTAATTATAACAAGTCTTAAATGAAGCACTTGTTTACTCACAACACTATATTATCATCCCAATCTCTGTGGGAAACAAGTCTTATATCAAAGAACTTGTGTATAGACCTTTTTGAAATATCACCAATCAACTCTTGATCATAGGTGCACTTCCCATTCAATAGTGCACAATACTATTCATCATTTATTAATCATCAGTGTATTAGTAATGCATAAGCATAACCCACTATTAAATGTAAATTAACTACTATAAGTGTAACCAATGACTATGTAAACACAATCACAATGTAAACAATAACAATGTAAACATTACACTGTAAACAATACAATGTAAACAATACAATGTAAACAATAACAAAGATTTAGCAACAATACGAAAACATTCGTAGAAATCAACAAAAAATAAAGCGAAAATTAAAGAAATATCACAAAAAATGTGATGATATCTACGAGAAGATAATACAAATACAAGACACCACAGTGTATAAACAAAAATGGTATATGAAACTAAAAAATAAAAAAGAGTAGGCTAGCAAATACAAACAAATCAAAACAGAACTAAAGAATGCAGAAAAATAACGAAAACAATACTAACACATGTCATCACAACTAACAAAAAATAGCAACAGAAGTCGCTTTGCAAATTCCAGTATCGGAAATTTGCACACCCTACAGAAAACGCTCACGATAGACGACCTCTATGACGTGGTATGATCTAAGGGAGACACCGCCCAACCGAAAACCCGCAGAAACATAAACATATAAATATAAATATACAAATAACATATAAACATATAACATGTAAACAAAAAAAATGAGAAATACAGAAGACTCAGTAGAAGTATAAGGGCACAGTTTACAAACAAACAGGCCACTTAACTTATGGAACTCCAATCGTCAGTACAGCAAAAAAACAGGTGGTAATCAGCATTCTAAGATCGAAGATCCAACGTTGATCACACATCTGAACTTGCATCAAACAGCTAAGACGATGGTTGAGACTTGAGCTTCTAAACAGTACAGGCAGTGTACAGGTAGTGTAGTAACGGCACTTGACCTTCTTATCCAACAGTAAATTGCTTGAATCGGTACTTGGCCTTCTCAAGAACTCGTAGCAACCAGAACTTGGCCTTCTCAACAACTACAGCAACCTGGAACCTTGATAGCAGCAACTTGTGTTATCCGGCAATATATACAACGCCGGGTACTGTCAAATTTCTTGCTTTATGGCAAAACTGCAATTTCGACATTTATCGGACAACGCCGAGTAGTCTCAGAATTCTTTATGTTGATGTCTTGAAAAATGTTGAAATGTTGATATCATGTAGACTGAAGTGGGTAAGGGACCCCGTGTATGCTGGTACCAGACCAAACCAGCTTATGGCCACCAAATGTTGCGACGTGGTGGGCTTATCGAATGCCTTTGGACTGGCCACCAAATGTTGCGTAGCAAAATGTGTTGCGTATAAATGTTCCGTGGATGATGTCACATTTGCCACACAATGTTGAGGGTGCTATATTTCATCTGCTTTCCAAAGGTATGATAATACTGGCACTTGCAGAGTAGTGTATCACCCTCAGACACCAGGGATGATGAGGCAGAGTAACATGGTGTCTTTAGTCCGGTTTAAGTGTGTGACGTAAGGATAGAGTCAGATAGCTACAGTATCATACATGGACGTCACATCAGACCATACAACGTAGAAAGTCAATAAAGCTTTTAACAGCAGTGATGTTTTTTGGCAATATATATTGTGTACGCCACAATGACAAGATGCATGGACATCGTTATGCAGAAACATCACAGGTATAGTACAACAGTCATTGTATCATCGACGTAGTCAATTCAACAGGAACATCAGACAGCATCAAATAATGTAAATCATATGCCTTTTAGGATATCGTAATCAGCTGTACATGTAGTCAGGTAGTAAACTTCCCCTTTCCATAAGAGCTAGTAGATATCAACTAGGAGATTAAATCTAGTCTCCTATATTCGACCTCAACAAGACAGGCATGTCTTTTGAGCGTCACATTATCGTCCTCTATGTTCCTTAAACAGCAAAGGTATCAAACCTAGATCCATCAATAGAGTTCAGGAAGCAAATGGTCCTAAGGACAGGCATCAATCGATGCGTGACAATATAAGTGGATCGTGAGCTGAGCAAACTTGTCATATCATAGACTCTATAATGAGGCAGGCTAGGCAAAAGTCAACATCACAAGATGGCGATAAAGTTACTCAGCAAAAAAGGGATTCAGTTACCTGTTCATCAGGAATTAAATCACATAAATCACATAGATCACATATGCCTCCAGGCATTTGGAATAACGTAGAGATATATCATCTCAAAAAAGAAGGAACAACAATGATGAGGACTCCTTCCTGAATAATCTAAGCGAAGACGTTAGCACAACGCTACGTCTTGCCTTACCAGCATTTTCGCTCAGACTGACCTGGGCGGAAATCATTCAAACACTGCCACAAACAAAGACATGCGCAGAACACCCGAATCGAATACAACTCAGCTAATTTACGAAACAAAGAATGTTCTACGATGTTCGACTAAAGATTCGAACCTTAAAAGGAAATGACATCGCAAGTTGCCAACTGTTTCTAGGAAAACGCTCCATACATGGTTATGACTTAAAATCGCTCACACACAAATTATCAACAACCCTAGCTATCAAGATAAGACAACTTCCTGACGATGCTATCAAGATTAGACGACTGTAGAAATAAAAGTGACTACAATTCCATGAGTTACTTCCCATGCATTAAAAAACTGAATATAGTCAAAATGCATAGTCAGAATATATAGTCCGAATAAGTTGCGACAAGTTTAGCGCAACACTCTCCTTCCTGCTGTTGCGAAACAGTTGCAAAAATTTGCGAGCATTCATTTCGAAGCGCTCCAGTAACGCTTTCTTCAACACATCATAGTTGTCTTGTTGGCTGCTTTCCAGTTTGGCGTAAACATCATACGCACTACTTTTCAGAGCCTGAGAAAGCTTCACATTCCAACGCGACCTCTCTAAACCGTACAGAGTTGCAATTTTCTCAAATTTTTCTAGCCCAGTGTCAATCTTCTCATTTGGACAAGGGAAAGATTCTAGCGGAAAAGACATAGCAGTGAGATGGGTAGATTGAGTGTTAGAAGGATCAGTTAAGGAAGAATGAGGAGAAGACTCTCCATTGCTGGAGGTAGAGGCAGCACCACGACTTTGGAATTCAAGGGTTTTGAGAGCTAACTCATGCTGTCTCTCTCTCTCCTTCTCTCTTTCCTCATGCTGCATCCTGCGAATTTCCATTTCCTCGTCCATCTTCTTCTGCTGTAATAGCCGGTCATCCGCTTCTTTTCTCTCCGCTGCTTCTTCTTTCCTCTTTAGTTCTTCTTCTTTCCTCTCCGCATCATATCTCTCAAGTTCGTCCCTGACAAAAGCTTTCGCGTCTTCTCCTTCCAAACCTTCTTCTCTCGCCTCGTCCCTGAGGAGCTGTCTGAGCTTTGCCCTCTCGGCCATAGTAAATCAGTGGCTGAGACTAGTCGAGAAAGAAGTAAGAAAAAGAATAACCTGGTTCCTACCACTTACGAGAAAATACCAAAATTAAAAAAAAATGATATACTTATAACCTGGGATACCTCCTCCAAAAATAAAATCTAACTATCGCTGCTATTAATCGGCAATAAAGCACCTAATGCAAACACGACTACGCCAACTAAATGGTAGTTAAGATTACTTCTGAAAAATAAGTTGCTGCAGTAGAAAACAAAATATATTTGCAAAAATTTTAAGGAGAAAAAAAAATCCCTTAATTTTAATCCACTATAAGTTTCACCCCTGAAGACAGTTAGGGTAAGGGAGGCAATTAATCTGGACAAATAGTCCAAAACGCACTCCTTAACTTAGTTCAAACACCTTCCTGCTTCAGAACCCTTGTGAATGTTATACACTCACAAAACTTTACCAGCGTTTAGTATTACAAATCAACAATTAACATATATTCCGACAAAATCAACCTGTAAACCAAATGTATAATGTTCAAATGCTGTGGAAAAAACTTATCAGTTTGTGTGGTCAGCACGCCCGAAAACAGATCGTTAGTCTAGGGGATAAATTATTATTAAAAAAATTCACAAGACAATCACACTCTTACTCTATTACAGAATAAAGAATCTTAAGTTCAAAAACCCGATAGACGAGTCCACATTTGTCGTACTCGTCTTCCTATTCTAAGTTCAAAAATCCGTCGGGCGAGACCCCATTTGTCGTAGATTTTTTAGATAGGAGAATTAAGACTTGGGTTGGTCCCTTCTGAATAGGTTAGAATAGGTGATAGACACCGTGAGAGTTAGTAAAAGAAATAGAATTTCCACAAGTGAGATGATAGACTGTGATATAGAGGCTGTCTCTGAAAAAAATCGAGGAAATCTTCTCTCTTTCACCTATCCTCTACGACAGTTTTTAAGGCGGCAGACAGTCTAAACACAGATATATATATTACATATATTTCTATCTACTCACGGACACGCACCTACACGTGACGACAGTTATACACACAGACGTGGGAAATCTATAACAATGAATATATATATATATATATATATATATATATATATATATATATATATATATATATATATATATATATATATATATATATATATATATATATATATGAACGAGCTGACCAACGCACTGATTAATTCCAAGAGAAATTTTTAATTATCATTTAAAATTTCCTCACAACACATAGAAATTACATCAAAACATATACAAATAGTCATAAAATATCAAGAGAATGCTACAAGGATGATAGCCCCGTTATGATATTAACTCTAGGGTTAGCCCACAGCCCCGTTATGAGACAGATGATGGCCCAAAGAGTCATAAATACATATGGTTAGGGTCTAATATTGTCCTTCAAAAGGAACAATTTAATCAAGCAGCCACTCTTCCGTAAGGAGATTATAACGTGGGGTGAATCAATAGTTATAAAAAAACAACTCACTCAGTCCACTTTCACTCGGTTCTTTCATCAGGGATCCCTGGCACACGTTCTTACCTATCAAAAACTTGATGTTGTTCACCGTCTGGCGCAACCGTACGACACTTCTCTACAGCGAATCTGTATTCTTTGGATAAAGCGAATCCCAGCTCTACAATTACAGGCTTCGTCCACTGTTTTCGGGGAGCGTTCACTTCACCAGTTAAATTTTTGATTACTGTTAATGTCACTTGAATCAGTTTGGAAAAGCAAGTTTAAAACGGGCACACAGAGTAAAAAAAAAACACGAGGTTTCCCTTAATTTGGAAAGACAGTCTTGGTTCACTATACACTCTCTCAATACTTGTCGGGAATATTAATGTTACTTCTTGTAATGATTCTCGCCGCTAGGCAGCATGTATATTTGAGTTTATTGTGAAGAAATAAAGTCTGGCTCAAAGGCCCAGTATAAACATTTTTGTCTTTAGAAAAACCGTTAGTGGGATTGGTATTACTGTCTATCTCTGATGGCACGTGCACTGTCAGACCAGTGTTACTTGAAAAAACCCACGTGGTTAAAGATAGGAAATGTCTATTCTTCTCACAAGTATGTCTCTTTACTACTAAACGCCGGCAAGTTGGGTTCACCCCAGTATTCACTGCATAAAATGGAAAAAGCACATATAAAATAATTATACATATTATGTATAGGGATATAACTTATATTTTAAACTGCAAGCGTAGAGCTTATCATTTAACACTTCCCGTGAAATAAGTTATATTATAAAATCAATCATCATGAATTTGAAACACATATAAATATATTTCGTCAACACTCATGAGACATCTTAGCAGTTATAGTTTGTTTAGCAAATATACTCGACTGAGTAGTTAGCAGTTAAATTAAATTGTTTTAATAGTCGAATGGGTTTAGCTAGAAATTTATAATTGATCTTGCTCTCCACTGTAACTCGTCGACTAAAGAAATAACAAACTATTAAAATAATCACTCTGCACACAGAACTAGTTTAAAATGAAATCCGCGATTTAACACTTAATCACTTTCCAAAATACTAGACATCTATTATATTAATCTCACCACAGAACTACGGTAACACCACGACTAGGATAATTCACTAGATAGGTAGTTAGAAGCTCGTCACAAATCTGACGAGAACTATGAAATTCGCTATACAAGTTTCATTCGCTAGCACGCGTGTTCCGTCTACTGAAGATGTTGGAGACTGAAATGAAATCAGATTTCAGCTCCTGGGTGGATATTTGAAAACAGGGGCAACCATTCCCACATTTCCTCAAACTCCGAAATCATCTCCCCTTTTACGTGTAAAACACCTACGTCAGCTTAACGCGTGTCGTAACTGCCATCAGTGACCGAGAGCGCGCATGAGTTGCAACTCTAGACAGCCCGTCTCCAGTGCGGAGCGATTTTTCACGCTAAGCCGGGTTTCTCTGACGAAACTCTCATGCGTTTCTGCAAAATGTAGGCAGTCCGTCTGCCTGCCATGACCAATGGAGCGAATTCTCACACCCCAGGCCGGGGACACTGCAGACTCATGTCTGGCGAGAGCCGTATATTCACGCTATCGTTCGACCAGCAGAGACTGACATCTACGTAAGAGAATTACGTATCCCAGTATGAGAAAGAAACAGGTACAGTTTAAGAATTTGGAAGAAAAATATTTTTCGCAAACGAGTGATGCGAAAAATATACCGGAAAAAGGTAAAGAAGGATAATAAAATAAAAGGATCCGGGTGAGAGAATAGGAAGACGATCTAGGCAATTTAATGAACATAAGACCTACGTGACAGACGCCAGATACGACACACCAGCAGTGAGAGTCTACACTTTGTCAACAGTTCCTCACGTGACATATCAAGCGAATACTGAAACTAGGTCAGCGCGTATTGACATTTTTTCGTTGGACATCACAGCGAGTTGCAAACATACGTTTAACTTTTTTGGAAAAAATTCAGTACAAGTCAGAAGTCCTACGTGTGTTAGTTATTGGAACCATCAACGTTGGAGCTTCTTGAACTGCTCTATATATTGAACATTGTAATAGTTTAGTTCAAAAAAATTTAGTGTTTATTAAAGTGGCAGTTCATTTTCTTTACATTAGAAACTTTGCATTATATAACAGCTGAACCTTCTCTACAACACATTGCATTTATATGATATATATGTTGTTGCGTGTGAAATTCTCGCAACATCGTTTTATGTACAATATATATTTTGTAATGAAAGGGAAATAATCATGTGGAATTTATAGTCACTTTTCATGGTAAGCAGTTGTCTTCTCGCGTTGGTGTCGATGGTTGTTAAATTTGTTAAGCGTTCTTGAATCGTGTCCATGTATGGACTTGCTAGGCCGCTTTTCTCAGAAAGCGGTTGGCAACCTGTTGGTTCTCCTTATAAGGTAATCATTCTTAAGCTGGTTCTCAGTAAAGGTCCTTACGTCTTAAGTTTTCTGAACTGTGTTCGAAATCGCGCTTTACTGCGCATGTCTAAGTCTTGGGTCTTTGTCGAACGGTTTCCGCCCACCAGTCAGAGAGCGAAGATTTGGATAGCGAAGGGACGTCTCTGTGAGAGCGTCTCTGCTAATTTATTCTGTCAGGAATATGAAGTCCTCTTATGGATATTTCGTTTATTCGAGATGATACCTCTAGTGTATTTCCACACGCCGGGAGGCGTATTATTTCTGTGGTTATTTCCTGAAGGCAAGGTAAATTACATTTACATTAACTTTATCGATATCTGTTCGTGAATGACATTTGATTCGTAGCCTGTCTTTGAAAGTCTTCATCACGAGATGTTTCTCAGCTCATATATTGCTACATTGTACCGCATCGGGTTGATGCATGTCCCAAGGACTATTACTTCTACTTCGCTACATGAACTAGGTTTGAAACCTTTTGTTAACTAGAGGATTTTTTGAGGACATTATTGCTACTTCAGAAGACGTGCCTGTCTTGCTGAAGTCGGATTAAGGAGAGTGAACTGATCTCATACATCTGGTTATCTCCTGGCTGTTATAGAAAAGTATGGAGATTTCCACCTGATTACATTTACAGTACTATGAGGTATAACATGCATATGAATCATCTTTATTATGATGCCGTCTACCGTCCATTGCTGTACTGACTATGTTGCTGTGATAATGACTGTCTGATGTACCTACATATTCGCGTATACATTTTGTCACTGTGGCGTCCACAATAAATGATACAGAAAAACGTCACTAGCTGTTACAAGCATCATTGACTTTATACGTCGTGAGTTAACTGACGTCCTTGTGTGGATTGCCCTGTTTTGTATGATCATTGTTTGACTGTACATCATCTGCACACTACACAAACCAGACCACGGGCACCATCTCTCATCCTATGGTGCACGCATCATATGTATTTATAAATTTATGTTTAAATGTTTACATATTATTTGTGTGTCTATGTCGTGGGCGGTTGGTGAGGTGACTAATATAAGATTTCCCAAGTAACATAGGGCTTATATTAGTGGTCTGTAGGGGGCAATTTTCTTAATTGAAAATTTGCACGCAACATCTGTTGCTATTTTTTGTTAGCTGTGACGACTGTGCTTATCGTTGTTTTTGTAATATTTTTCTGTTCTTTGGTTTTGTTTTGATTTGTTTATATTTGTAGGTCTCATCTTTTCTGTCATTCAGTTCTATACATCTGTATATTTATACACTGTGGCATTATTTGTTTTGTTTATTACGGCGCAGTTATCATCACAGGTTCTGTGATTATTTTCTTCTGTTTTTCGATTTAACTTATTTGATTTCTGCGAATGTTTTCATGTTGTCTTTTATAATTGTTTTGTTTGTGTTCTTGATTGACATACGTCATATAAAATATATTTGATCATACACTACTAGCTGTGTAGTGAACTTATGAGAAAGAATCAACTGATGATTAATTGCTATTATTAGAGGTACACAGTTGATTATACAAGACCTTATTTAAAGGCTTGTTTCCCACAGATATTGGGATATAGGGAGCTGATTATACAAGTTTTTGTTAAAAACTTGCTCCTGTTTGGTTGAAATAAATTTGTTATTTCAGTGATAATAGCCACATATTATTAAATAGTATGGCAACTTTAGACTACTTCATTGAGCAAGGGAGAGCCCTTGGGATGACTCCTGAGGAGTTAAAAGAGTTTGCACTTTCTCATTATGCCAAAGCACAGAAGGATGAAGAGAAAAAACAAAAAGCTGAGGAGAAAAAAATGGAATTGGAAGCTGAACAAAAGAAATTGCAGATGCAGGTGGAGGAAAGGAGAATCCAGATGGAAATGGAAAAAGAAGAAAAAAGACTACAAAGAGAAACCGAGGAGAGAAAGGCAAAAAGGGAACATGAGGAAAAACTGTTAGCATTTGAGTTAGAAAAATTGAAGTTGACAAACATGGGTAATGTTAATCAATCATCTGGTGGTAGTGGTAAACCTTTTATTTACAAGATCAAGCTACCAGCATTTAATCCATCCAGTGACGACATAACAGTGTGGCTAGATAGATTTGAACGTTCTTGTCGAAATCATAATGTGGATAGATCACAATATACTAATCAGTTATCAGAGATACTGAAAGGTGACACTCTGACTAGTTTAAGCTTGGTAGAAGAGGCTGACCAGGATAATTGTGATGTTATCAGAGCAGCCTTATTGAAAAAATATCAATTAACAGAGGAAGGTTACCGTCTTTTGTTTAAGAAAATGGTACCTGAATCAGGGGTAGAATTCTCAGAATTCATTGCAAGGACACGTCTTACATTTAATCGTTGGATTGAGTTGTCCAAAACAGAAAAGACATATGAAGCCCTTATGGACTTGTTGCTCAGGGACAAGATTATGTCAAGTGTAAATAAACCATTCCTTGAATTCCTACATGAGCGTAAACCCACGACACTAAAAGAAATGGAGCAATATTGTACCCAATACGTCACGGCACATCCGGACGTAGCTATTAGCAATGCTAAGGTTAAGGAAAGTATGCCAGTTGCTTCAGCAACACCATACAACCCTAATTATTCACACAAATTTCAGGGACCACAAAACAGGTTTGATAAAAAGGGTAACCATAATAGTTATCAAAACCAAGGTAACCAATCATTTCAGGGTTCTTCTGCGAAGTACTGGAGACGAGCCGACAGCCTTCGATTCAGGGGTGGTCATAATTATAGGAATTTCCGCAGAGGAAGTCATTATAGGAACTATCCAAGTCATCCATCATGGAGACAACAAGACCATAGTTATAGAGATACTCATTATAATGAATATGATAATGGTAACCATGAGAACTATGACTCAAACCCAAATAGGGGTTACAATAGAGGAAACAATAATGATTACAGAGGCAATAATAATCGAGGTAGATCACAATACAAAAAACATAAATCACATTATCAGGCAAACTCTGCACAGCAAGAGTCACATGAAGCCTATAAACAGACTAAAGATAATAATATTGCTAATAATATGGCATGTTCCGCTTTTGATTTTGGGAGAGCATCTCAGTGCCCCCAATGCAAAATATTATTTGAACCAACTACGGTGTCCACTTTAAGTTGTGGCCATCCTCTTCCCGCTCTTCCTGCGTCAGTCACGCATGATGGAAGAGGTTCTCTTGTCTTACATAAAGGTTTAGTAAATGACAATCCAGTCTCAGTTCTTTTTGATTCTGGATGCACCACAATTGGTGTTAGGCAGTCACTTGTAGATCCTTCTCGTGCCACAGGAAAAGTAGTCAAATGTGTAACATTTGGCGGCACCTTAGAAAAATACTCTACTGCTATCATTAAGATTGCTACTCCTTTCTTTACAGGAGATGTACATGCATGTCTTCTGCCGAATCCAATCGCTGATCTTATCATCGGTCGTATTCACGGAGTCAAAGAATGCACTCCACAACAAATTTCCGTTTGGGAAAAACAAAATATGCAAACTGCTAATGCTGTAGTCACTAGAGCTCAAGCTCTTAATATGCCTCAAACTTCATCTACTGAAGATAATGAAGTGCATAACCAAGATGATCCCTTGGTAATTTCTCGTGACTCGTTTATAAAACAGCAAGAAGATGATCCGACTCTAAAGAAATTCTTCACTCTTGCAACAAAAGGTGATCTGAATAAAGATACAAAGCGTAAATCTTGGATTACAATGAAGAATGGCGTACTTGTACGTATGGTGCAAGACTCCACTAAGTCAAGTCATTCTCAGATTCTTGTGCCCAAGAATTTGAGAGTTAAAATTTTGCAGCACGCTCACGACTCTCAGTGTGCTGGACATATGGGTTTTTCCCGTACAAAGTCAAGAGTTCTTGCGGCTTTCTTTTGGCCTTTTGTGAACAAGGACATACGGATTTATTGTCGATCTTGTAAAGTATGTCAAGAGGTCAAATCCAAAGGTCCACGCCATGCTGCACCTATTCAGGCTGCAGACATTCCTATTCGACCATTTCAGAAAATGGCGATAGACATCATTGGTCCATTTAAGATCAAATCTGCTAGAGGACATCAGTTTATCTTGACGTGTGTTGATATGTGCACACGTTGGCCAGAGGCTATTCCTCTGAAGAGCATTACTACTGCTGACATTGCAGATGCTCTTTGGCTTATATTTTCTCGTCTGGGATTCCCCAGAGATATTATCAGACCATGGCACCCAACTAATATCGGATACCATGTCTCAAGTGATGTCTACTCTGCAGATAGAGATCTTTGAGTAGTATCTATCATCCAATGTCCAATGGGATGGTCGAACGGCTAAATAGAACACTCAAAAACTTACTAGGGAAGATAACTGAGGATCATCCTCAAGATTGGGACAGGGTTTTACCCGCGGCTCTCTTCGCTTACAGAGAGGTCCCCAGTGAACATACAGGATTTTCTCCCTTTGAACTTGTCTTTGGCGCGCGACCGCGCGGCCGTATGTCTTTGCTTCATGATCTCATAACCGCTGATAATATTACCGATGACACAAAATCTTTTTACGAACATGTCATCGCGCTGAGACAAAAGATTATCGAAGCATGCAAATTGGCAACTTCTTCTTCTGAATTTGCTAAACAGAAGGCAAGACAATTTGCCAATAAGAAAAGAACCTTACGACAACTTTGTCCTGGTGACAAAGCATTTGTTTTGCTACCTTGTAGGGAAAACAGACTTCTTATTTCTTGGAAAGGTCCGTACGATATAATCTCAAAAATTTCCGATGTTGACTACATTGTCGATATTGATGGAAAGCATAAAACCTTCCACATCAATATGCTTACGGAATTCCATGAACGTCCGGATTATTTACAGTATATTTTCCAGGCAACGGACGATTCACCAGTCCAACATGGTCATTACTCATCACTGTCCGTAATACAGGATGAGGAAACAAGTTTTTCGGATGTTAATCTTCCGCTTCCGATGATTCCACTTCATTCTAGTGAATCATGGAAAAATGTTACTGTCTATCCTGATTTATCTCTAGGAGAACAGCGACAAGTTTCGGCTATGTTACAAACATTTCAGGATGTCCTTACTGACATCCCTGGACAAACTCATGTCATTGAACATGACATTATTCTAACTGACCATAATCCTATTAGGGTCAGACCTTATCCTATCCCTATACATTTTCAAGCACAGGTTGAGAAGGAGTTGGATGAGATGATAGATTTAAAAATAATTGAACCATCCACTTCTGCATATTCTTCGCCGATGGTTATTGTTCGAAAAAAAGACAATAACATACGTCTTTGCGTTGACTATCGCAAACTGAATCAAGTTACGAAGTTTGATGCTGAACCTATGCCTTTACTAGAAGAGCTACTTACTAGGCTTTCTAAATCTAATTTTTTCACTAAACTTGATTTGTCTAAAGGATATTGGCAAGTTCCTTTATCTGAACGCGCCAAACCAATTACGGCTTTTTCTACACCTAGAGACCTTTTTCAATTGAATTTCATGCCTTTCGGCCTTATGAACGCACTGGCTACATTCGTACGCATGATGCGTCGAATCCTATCTTATCGGTCAGATGTCATTGCGTACCTAGACGACATCTGTCTTTTCAGCGATACTTGGGAAGATCACTATTCGGGGTTAGTTGAATTACTGTCTACTCTACGCGAGTATAACCTGACAGCGAAACCCTCTAAAGCCTGCATTGGTTTCAGCGAAATTTCTTTCCTAGGCCATCGAGTTGGTCATGGTTTCCTAAAGACAGAGGACCATAATATCACTAAGATACTTAACATCTCTATCCCTAAGACTAAAAAGCAGGTGCGAAGTCTCTTAGGTCTTATTCAATTTTATGGAAGATTCATTCCGAATCTATCCTCTATTATGGCACCTCTTTCTACACTACTAAAGAAAGGGTCGCCTAATATGGTCCACTGGTCACAGGAATGCCAATCCTCTTTGGATAAGATTAAAAATTTGTTTTCAACACCATCTATTTTAGTGTTACCTACTACAGATAATACATTTGTTCTTCGTAGTGACGCTTCATCCACGGGGATTGGAGCGGCACTAATGCAAGAGTACTCTGGAACTCTGCATCCTGTAATGTATATCTCCAGAAAACTTAATGCTGCAGAAAGGAATTATTCGGTTTTAGACCGTGAACTATTGGCTATGGTCTGGTCAATTCTCAAACTACAAAGATTCCTTCTAGGCGCACATTTCATAGTAGAAACCGACCAGAAAGCTCTTACGGCTATACAGAGTAAGAATTTGAAGAGCTCGAGGTCTACTCGATATGCAATTGCTCTTCAACCTTTTCATTTCTCGGTACGAGCTATCCGTGGATCAGATAATGTGATGGCAGACATTTTGTCTAGATGCCCACATGATTCCACCTAACTGTTGGGTCTTGGACTTCTTAACACATCTAACTCTACAACAGTTCTTTTTCTATATCAAGATAGATACACATTGTAATTTGTAATATAGTGATTGTATCACTATTATCACTACGTTCATTGATATATATTCACCGCTGTTCTTTGATGATTTTTCTTCTTTGTCAATCATGTACTTATAGTGCTTAAATATGAAATTGTTATATGCATTGTGTCATTGCCAGCATTGTAGTATACGTTGGTGGCACCTCCCTGGAAATATTTATACTTAAGAGAAATGCTTTCTCTGAGATGTTGAGATATATTCTCACAAGTCGATCTATGCTTCGACTTTACCTTAATTTGACATTATAAATTGCTCTTATTAGTCATCTGCGCATTATTCGTGCGTTGTGAGCCTATTGTATGTTGCTCTCAGATGGAAAAAAAAATTTCATTTTTTTTCCCCTGGGTGTTGCGGTAGTCTGTTACCAACAGATTACTGGTGGCAATGTATGTAGTTACTATAATATTTATTTGTCTGAGGGAAAGTATTTGTTTTTAGAATCAGGATGCTTTCCTGGCCAAAGATATATCACCCATGATTGATTGATACTTTTGTTATATGGGTTATCTCCCCTGGATATCGAATTTGGCGTATGAATCTAGATTTCGTTAGTCTATTCCTTGTTGGGCCAGAAACAGATTGTTCTTGCTTAGGTTTATGCAGGAATGTTTATGGTCCGAGTCTATGTTTACTCCGTGTCTATTTCAGACGATTCGGTCTTATATCGTGATATCTTTGTATGTCTATGTGGGACTATTTTTCCTTGTACTGAACTATGGGGTCAGGCAGTTTCTGCGCATGCGAATAGGGAAAAGGGTCTTCCGTGATGATGGAATGCCTGGTGAATGCCATGTCGGAGACCAGTCCGAAGTTTGTTGATCGCTGTGATTTATTATGGGGAAGAAGATAGTTTCTGATATGATTATTAAGTCTATGAGTTCCCCAGTGTTTATTCTGTAACGCCAGGAGAGGGCGTTTGTGTTCTGCTAGTGTATTTCCCATGCCCAGGTAAAAGAACTTTTTTGCTGAACTTTTCCTTGCTAGGCTTAGATGGGCAGACGTCTACATGATGATTATCTATATCAATATGTCGGGATGACATGTTAGGGCCTACCTAGCAGCACTGAATATGATTGTATGCAGCAGTTATGATGAAAGAATATGCTGATTCTTGTAGAAACATTTGTGTTCATGAACAAAGCCTTTGTTGAAGCTTTACTATGCATTTGTATAATGAGTAATGCTCACTGGAACCAGAAGCCATTTTGGATCCTATTTTTTGTCGATCATCGATCAGAGAACAGGGATGCCCCTTATTATCAGGTGATGATTAAGAGATCACAGTTATAAAGAAAACCCAATACTGGTGGGTTAACATTGTCTTCAGAAATATTTGCTGAACTTTACCGAAAGAAATCTTCGCTAGAAAAGAGGTTCTGTCTATGAGTCATGCTTGAACATTATTTATTAACTGACATGCTCGGTCAGCAAGGCCTGATGATTATATTTATAAACAGTGGAAATCTAAGTGCTTGTCTACGGATGTTCCATTGTAATGTTCTTCAACATGAATGCCAACTTAAGATTGTAGACCATTGATCAACAGTATGATGATACATGTCGACCTGTTTTCCTGTAACTATACTCGTACTGTCCAAGTGTGTGCGTCCAATTAAACAGTATGAAACGACCACAGTAGTTCCAGCCATCCTTGACTTCTACATGTGATTGGAGTGAGTGTCCTGTGTACCTGTAGAACTGTCATCCATTCGCGTCTTCATTATTGATGTTTACACTCACTCATTCCATCAGAATATACGCATCTAACAGTACACCTTGTCAGGGCCCCAACAGTCGGTAACCTGACCCATTTAAAGAACATTGTGACTGGACGAGCAATATCACAAAAATAACCATTTATCACCCCCCTATTGAGTATCTGGTTGGGTCTAGTGGGGTGTCCGATACCGTTGGGCAATTCTTCACAAACACTGATCTGGTTGAGTGATTTTTATCTGTTAGTACCTTGGCCATATAATTTAAGAGAATGAGTTTTTTTTCTTGAGGGCTTTTTTTCTTGGATCCAGCTAAGTGATTTTTTTACTTATTTTAAGTGTTGTTCATTTCTGTCTTCGTTTCGTTGATTATTTACTTTCTTGTTTCGACATGTCTTTATGGTTTTACGATTTTCGTGCATTATCATTGTTATCGTTTCGCTCATCACCGTTGTTCCATCTGCTTGTATCGCTCATTTGTTGTTTTCCTCATCATCATAGATTTGTGTAGTACCTATATGTAGTTCTTGTCCTTGTCACCTGTTCGTAACTGTGGCTGACGAAGGGTAAAACCCGAAACGTCCCTTGTTTCATGTGTACCGTTAACTTGTAAAACTGATTTCATACCATATTATTTTTTAATTTATATATTAGCCATATATTTTAATCTAAGTTCTTTTCTTCTCAACTTTAGTTGCATTATGCCTTGTGCTGCCTCTAGTGCTTCAAGTGATGTTTATTTTATTGCTCCTGCAATTGTGCATAGTGCCTGGTGTTGTATTTTATCTAATTTTTTTCTTGTTGCTAGGTGCTGCTGAGTCGTATACTATGCTTGCATAGTCTATAATCCCCCTGACAAATGATCTATAGAACATAAGTATAACCTTTATGCTTTCACCCCATCCATTACCTTTTAGGTATCTCATTATGTTAGCGAGTCCTCTGCAGCTCTCCACCAGCTTATCTATATACTTGTTCCAGTTGAGTTGTTGTTGGTCTAGTGTCATACCTTAGTATTTTGTTGTTTTTACTGTTTACCTTTTGTCCTAGGATCTTTATGTCTATTACATTATTTTGTATTACTCTGCCTCTACTGAATATCATTCCTACTGTTTTTTTAACATTTAAATGGAAGCCCCACTTGTCATTCATTCTGAAACCTTATTTACTTGAACTTGTAGATCTTTATATATTTTTGGAAGAATTTTTCCAGTCCTCCAGATTGCTGCATCATCTGCAAATTGCGATAACCTGTTTCTAATGCTTTTAAATTCGTCTCCGAGGTCATTTACCATTACAGCAAATAAAGTTGGAGATAATACCGATCCTTGAGGGATGTCATTTTGTTGATCGTAAATCTCTGATTTATCATTATTTATAATAATAGCCCCTTCAGTCATAACTGACTATGGGAATGCGCCCCTGAGGCCCTCAGCTGCCTATTTTCCTGGTGCTCCTTTCGACGTTTTCTCCCCTCCTCTGCTTGTTGTGTGAGCCTCTCTTCGCCCAATCTGAGGTGGCGCCGTAAATAGCATCGCCACTTAGTGTGATCGGCAGCTTCATCCTCCCATGTTGCTGGATCCATGTCCAGTGCCCTCATATCTCTCTTGCACACATCTTTGAACCTCAGCTGTGGTCCCCCAACTGTTCTCTTGCCATCTGCTAATTGTCCGTAGAAGATATCATTACTTACCTGTACTGTAAAGTACCTGTCCTGTAAGAAGTTCTCTATGTAATGATCACTTAGAGAATGACTCTGCAACAGATGAATCATCAAGGTTAAGACTGTTGGAATTTGGCATCAAACGTAAGGCTAGTAGAGATGGACGTATGAAAGGTTGCATCCGTTGTGCTTATAACCAGCGAGCTACAGGAACAGTTAGCATTCACACTCTTCGACAAATATATATATATATATATATATATATATATATATATATATATATATATATATATATATATATATATATATATATATATATATATATATATATATATATATATATATATATATTAGGGCTGGGTTTTTAATGATTAAATTAATAGATTAATTGATAAAACAAATTTTAATCGGTAATATTATTTTTAGCAATGTTCGTTTTTTTTCTCCATAAAGGCGAGAACATTTGCTATGTTAGAGGTTTGTGATATGGAATTTGACAAGTATGGTCAATAATAATAAACTGTTTGGTTGTAACTTTTCAGTATTTTCATTAAATTTTCAGGACGATGTTGCCTTGTAACAAATAAAATGAATAAAGTCCTTATTGATTGTCGCGGATTTGACAGTAAATTAGAATTGTCAAATCCGTCCCAGCCCCTCTCCTGGCATTTCTTTAAATTTTTAAGAGCCAGCCTCCTTTACCATTTGTTCTTTCTGTTCTCGCTGGCTAGGCGATCTTTCAGTCATGTAAATTCTTTAATCGTGGTGGTCGTCCCTTGTTCGTGTTCGTTCGTCTTTGTCAGCAGACCGCCAAACTGAAGGCGCGTCTATCTTTTGATTTCGTGTCTGGCTCTCATTAAAATTCCCCGCTCTGGGCGCTGGTCAGCTATCGTTAGTTTACAATAACATTGCATCATAAACATCTGCACGAAGTAGTCGGCGCTTCGCTAGTAAACGGGACCTTCAACAGGTTAGAGAACAATCTAAATGTTTAAGTAGACAGGGAGGCGCGATCTTTTTGTAGATCGACACGTCTTTCAGCGGAGTAGTGTTCTTTCAGCGGAGAGTGTTATAGCAGGTCGTCTTGTTTTTTAATTCAGTTCTCTGCTTTTGATTTTCGTTGATTGTTAAATTTCTTGTATTGATTAATTCTTTTAGGTTTTGTAGTTTCTTTGCTTTATTATTGCTCTTTATCTGTGTTAATATATATTACGTATTTGCAGAGTCTGTAGGCCTAGTATTTTTCTTTTACACGTCTATATTTCTTGTCCTTGTTGCCTGTTTGTAACTGTGGCTGACGAAGGGTGAAACCCAAAACGTCCTGTGTTTCCTGTGTAATGTTAATTTGTGAAACTGATTCAATACCGTTTTATTTGTTAATATATATGCATACATACACACATACATACACAGCAATCCTCCGGTCTCACACTGTTCTACTAAATCTTTTTCAATATAATGCTGTTTCTGTGTTATACCATATGCCCATATTAAAAATTATATTTCGTTTGTGTTCAATACTTCTGATAATTGCAAGCAGTTAACAAATGTCAGTCCTATTGTATGGCTCTGAAACACGGAGAACAACAAAAACAACAACCAGAAAGCTACAGACTTTCATAAATGGGTGGTTGTTTAGAACAGAAGTGTTGAAATGGTATGACAAGGTCACCAATGTGGAACTGATGGCAAGAACCAGGCATATACCAGTGGAACAAGAGATGAGAAGAAGACGCTGGCGATGGATAGGACACACATTGAGGAAACCTGTTGATAGCATTAAAAGGCAGTCCTTGTTCTGGAATCCCCAAGGAAAGAGGCAAAGGTAGACAAAACAACACATGGAAAAGAGAACTGGAGACAGAAATAAAAATGATGATGAAGACATGGAGTAGATGTCACATGACAGGAAGACTTGGCATATGTTTGTTAAAGGCCTATGCTCCGTGGGGAGCTAAAGGGTATTGATTGATTAGATTTCTGAGTACTGTAAACTGTTTCTGACTGATCCTCGTGACATTGTGGTCTACTTCTTGAACATGATAACCGTGACATTACAGATACTGCTCAGAGATGAGACCAAGATAATTAATTGTAAACTTTTTCCACTTTCAGAAACATGAATACAAATAAAAATGGGGAAAAAGCTTTATAAATATCATTTATTTTTATACTGAAATCTGCCAACAGCAGAAATATTGCACAAGCAAATTATTTTTTTCAATGATTAAAATTGCAATTGATTATGACAATCATTAAAAACAATACAGGGTGTCGCTACAGTCCTTGAGCAGTTTTAATCTTTAATAACTTCACTTCTATTTAACTCTTTGATTCAATAATTAAGAAACTATGTGAGGACAGCAAACCATAAGTCAGAAGAGTTCAGGACCACCACTGGTGTAAGACAAGGTGATATCCTGTCACCTTACCTTTTATACTCCTCATGGACGATGTCATTAAGGCATGTAAGGAGAGAACAAGAAAGTATTCAGTGGGGTACTGGAAGATGAGACAGGTCTGTATTTCAGAGCTGGCATTTGCTGATGATGTTGCCCTGATTGCTAAATCAAAGGCACATCTCCAATTCAACCTGCAAGTCTGGAAGGAAGAGCTGGAGAAGAGAGGGATGGTCATAAGCAGCTCTAAAACAAAATCCATGGTGATATCACGAGAAGAAAGAAGACATCAGATTAAGCTGGGAGAACAGGTCCTGGAGCAGGTAGACCACTTTAAATACCTCGGAGCTATTATTGACCGAAAGGGAGGCATCAAAGAAGAGTTGGCCACTCGAAAAGCAGCAGCTGGGAGACTTTTTCAGGCCATAAATCGAGGATTCCTCAGCAAGAGAGAGGTTGGTAAGAAAACGAAGATGGCTGTATACCGCTCCACCTATGTCCCAGTCTTGACATATGGATGCGAGTCATGGGCAATGACTACAACCCACAAAAGCCAGATCCAAACCTCAGAAATGAGGTATCTGAGGAAGGTGGTTGAAGTAACAAGAAGAGACATGGTATGCAACCAGACGATATGTCAAGGCCTTAAATCCCACCCCCTGCAGACCCAAGTAGAACAGTCCCAACTAAGATGGTTTGGCCATGTCTGCAGAATGGGAGAAGATCGGCTACCACGACAAGCATGGGAAACAAAGAGCCAAGGATCTAGACCCCCAGGATGACCCAGAGTCCGCTGGGAGGACAACATTAGACAATCTTTGAAGGACCAAGGACTAGAATGGAACCAGGCCAGGAGGAAGACAGCCGATAGGATAGTCTGGCGCTCTCTCTTCCAAAGCTCTACACCTCACGGTAGAAGGGGAACGACTAAGTAAGTAAGTAAGATTCAATAATTATTTTCCACCCTGTGCCATAATTATTTTTTGAAGAATTCTAAAGGGTGAAGTGTACTGACTTTTAGTGTAAATTTTATGTTAATCTTTTTCTGTGAACATGTATTTATTATATACCAAACTGTAGGGAAATAGATAGAGAATTGTAATATATAATGTCTTTGGTAGTATTAACACAAGTATGTTCAGTATACTTAAAACATTTTGCATGTAAAATTGAAAAACACTAAAAAGTTAACTGTAAAATACGATCTTAACAAAGACAAATTACTGTTGTAGACAATAAAACTTTTGTTTAGTCTTCAAACATCAAGTTAATCCATATACAAAGTTAAAAAAAAAACATGCTTATAGCCACAATTAGTACATTTAGTTAGCAGGTACCAACTGGGGAGCAAATGAACGAAATCTAAAGAAGAATTATAATGGAGTAATAAGACCACACTTAGAGTTTAGCTCAGCAGCATGGTCATCAGCTGCTAACTCACATCTGCAGTCTTTGGACAAGGTGCAAAATCAAGCTCTCAGGCTCATTACAGGAGCCATGAAAACTACACCAATATCAGAGATGCAGAAGGTTGCTGGATTACAGACACTGTCCCATAGAAGAGACACAAAAACCATGATCCAGATGGAAAAGTACAACAGTATGCCAACGCACCCAATGAAGGCAAGACTAGATGATCTGGCATTGGGACGTCTAAAGCATAGCAGCTTTGTGCATCAGGGAAAAAGACTTGAAAGACAGCATCAAGAAGACCTATCCATGAAGACAACACCACTGAAGCCCACCCTATACCCTGTACCATGGGAGCAGGCCAGCAATGCCCTCCAAATTAATACATCAGTCAGTGGTCTCACAAGTGGATGTGAGTATAATGATCTGCAAAAACGAACTGCTACATTGAGTATGATCCAAGAAAGCTATCCCGATCAATCATGGATACATGCCTATACAGATGGATCAGCAACTAATGCTGTTAGGAATGGAGGTGCCGGTATCTTTATCTCATATCCTGACAACCACTATGAGACTAGGCAAATTCCCACTGGTAAATTCTGTTCCAACTATACAGCTGAGGTTCAAGCTCTAGAGCAAGCTGCAAATATGATTTATAACACCAACAAGGACTTAAGTGTCACCCTGTATATGTTGCAGAATAGCAACAGAAGGTCTCTACTATCATGTGCAAACAATCATGTCTGTCTTAACGAAAAAAAATGTTTTACATGGGAATGGTGAAAGTTAAAGAAATGTGAAAGGTCAGTGTAATTTTTTTCTCAAATCTTTGTTTCATTTCGTTCAGTAACAACTACCTTGGACTCCAAACTATTTTATTTTTGGAGGATACAAAATTAATAAGACAAGATAAGCTGAAATCAAATGCTAACAGTACAA
The DNA here is from genome assembly GCA_024509875.1 of Oreohelix idahoensis. Lineage (NCBI taxonomy): Eukaryota > Metazoa > Mollusca > Gastropoda > Stylommatophora > Oreohelicidae > Oreohelix > Oreohelix idahoensis. The sequence continues at coordinate 25,833 of JAMPIV010018620.1, forward strand.
CCAAGGTCAATGAAAAAAGAAACAGGGCAGATAAGAAAAAGTAATGTACGCATACTGTACATGTTATGGTAGTCCCATAGTACATACTGCAGTAGAGGAATGAAGTGTTTCAGACTTCCTTTATACTTAGCCACCAGGTAAGTCATCCTCACAGATGCACTGTCTGTCCTGCAAGCTCTCAAGGGTGGTAAACTCCCGCATCTGAGAAATGAACTAAACAAGGTAGCTGCCAAAAAGAGAACCATACTTCAGTGGGTACCATCTCATTGTGGTGTACCCGGAAATGAAAAGGCAGATAAACTTGCAAAAAAGGGAGGAGAATGTGAACAAGAAGATAATGAAGTCACATACTTTGAGAAAAAAGAGAGCTATCCAGACTATCAGAAGAGAACAGAACCAACCCAAAGACGACTATCACACTCTCGACCGGCAGGGACAGATAACTATTTTTCGCCTCAGGACAGGGCATAACAAACTGAATAAACACATGCACAAGCTACGATTGTCTGCTTCACCACTGTGCACATGTGGATTAAAGATTAAACGAACAAACTGCTGAGCATGTTCTACAGGATTGTCCTCTGTATGACCAGTTAAGAAAGATATACTGGCCCAATGACTCAACACTAAACTCAAAGCTATATGGAGCTAAAGAGGAACTTCAAACAACAGTCGAATTCATCATGAGAACTCGTCTGACGGTGTAAACATCAAAGATGCGATCGCAAGAAGAAGAAGAAGTACATTTAGTGTTATTCACACCAGTTTTTCTGTGGTCCTTTGTAAGAAAAAAATAAATTATGCAATCATGCATTACGTAATTTTCAAACAAATAAAGAAGAATAACGTCATATAAAAACTTTTTTACTCTTGTTTAATGTTTTAATAGTATCCCTAGCTTCATCTTCTACCAAGAACTAGTGATTAGATGTTACGGTAGGTCTAGTTTTGTTGCTTTTTGATCGGCCAGAATATGAATATGCCCACTCATCAACTAAATCTAGCGTGTCTAGCTTTTCTGAACATATTCCGTATTTTGACAACAAACTGTGACTACCAAACAATCATCATCAATGTCAGCAATGTTTCAAAATAGTTTGACACAATTATTTGCTTAGGAGACTTAGAAAATGTAAATATAAAGCGTGACATATTTCTCTAGCAATAACAACGAAAAATGCAAACACGCGAATCTTCACAAAAATTGTGATAATAACATCAAAACACGCACTTGTGCTGATTAACTACAGTCAAATTAGTTGTTTAAATAGTAGCGGAAGTCATTCTACGAGTTTTAATATATGAACTGCATTAAACGGACGATTTTTAGGGTTTATTCATGATAAACTAAAAACCAAGCTCTGAGCGTTGCTCTGGCACGGCGCGTTGAATTTTGCAACGCTCAGAGCGTTGGTCTGGAGTCAAAGAGTTAAGATATAAACAATATTTAAAGCGTAACAATAGGGGGAATTTATTCAAGATTTAGCATATTTAATTGTGAGAATGTTAACTTTCAATATGTGCGTCGTTTCGGATATAAAGCTGAACGCAATTTTGAAGTTCTCCAGAAAAGTGAATGTCTGGTGTGCTTTAGGAAAATAACTGTGCATCCAACCAAATGATGGATATGTTGAAAGTTAACATTCTTGCAAATTAAATATGCTAAATCTTGATTAAAATCCCACTCTTTTTCATTTTACACACTGTTTATACTCGTTTCGTACATAGAAGTTAAGTTATTAAAGAACACGTTTATATCTTACATAGAAGTGAAGTTATTAAAGAACTGTTTATATCATATATCCAGAGTCACAGTGTGGATTCCGCGCTGGTAGATCAACAACAGACATGATCTTCTCTGTCCGCCAGCTTCAGGAAAAATCAAGAGAGCAGAAAAGGCCTTTATATATCGCCTTTATAGACCTCACAAAAGCATTTGACCTGGTTAGTAGGGATGGACTCTTCAAAATCCTCCTGAAAATAGGCTGCCCTTCTAAAATGCTGGAAATGATAAAGTCATTCCATGACGACATGAAGGGAACAGTCCAATATGCCGGAAGCACGTCACAGATCTTTGACATACGAAGCGGAGTTAAACAAGGCTGTGTTCTGGCTCCGACCCTCTTCGGGATCTTCTTTGCCTTACTCTTGAAACATGCATTCAGAGATGCAACTGAAGGAATATGCCTTCGCACTAGGTCAGATGGCCGTCTGTTTAATCTTTCAAGGCTGAAGGCAAAAACAAAAATCAGAAGGTGTGACAACTTGCCCAATCTTCTCTTCATTTTTTTTATTATTTACGTGACATCGTTTTTTTCTCATCCTCAATGCATGATCGCAAAGTCCCGGGAAGTGTCACTTGCGGAAATTCTCCTAGTATTCAGTATTTCCTCCTCGCTATTTTTAGATACGACGTCATTGTTGACCAATGACCTCGGTAGCTAGGAACCTGTTTTAATTTAAGACTGCTTAAGCTGATAAAACCAGTTTATGCCACTTTAGGAAGACCCCACGTGACTTTTAACGCTATTGATTGGAGCGTTTATTTGACGCTAATGTCACATGATGCACGCTATGGATCACGTGTCCAAGCGGAAATGACCCGCTAAAAGGCGGCAACACAAGCAATCTTCACTTGCCCGGAACCCTTGAGACAGCTAGGTCTAACCCAATTATCGGCGAATTCTCGCATTAAAAGCACTGAAGCCACGTGTCTAATTGCGGGTTAGCGTCCATCTTTGAGTAGGTAAGTGAAATCTCGCTAGAATATAATGTGATGAAATGTGTAGTACATTGCAAAATCGACGCAAGATTGGTATGTTTACTTTATTCATATTTTTGTTTTACGATCACATCCAGCCACATGTGATCAGGTATATTTTATGATCCCACGGGATATGTACATGTTCATAATAATGTATAACGGGAATATATATATATATAGCTATTAATTTCCATATTATTTGATTATTTTCGACCCGACGTTTAGACTAACGGAAATTAATATTAACGATAATGTTGACCGACCGTGACATATATTCATTATAAATTATATGACGAGGCGACCAGACATGAAGTGTGTGATAATGTTGTCAGACAATTCTAAAAACACGGATGTCCAATTATTTGTTAAATTCATCATAATGACATGACGATTAGGCTAGAGGCACAGAACTAGAATACTGTTGCCGACATTTCTATGATAAATTTGGTGGGTTTAACTGACATTTATAATAATTCATCGGGTTAAGCTGACGATAAATCAGTCTAAAGAATTATAATACTGCCACTGGGGCAGAGTAATATAATAAAGGACAGACAGGAGAAACTTGAATTCAAGATTAGACTCTAGACATATGATGTTAGAGACTAAAATCTGAGGTGACAGGCAGAGGGACGGCTTAGGGAAAGACTGCTTTCTAAAGCTAGAAAATTAATGAAGCCGTCGTATTTGTCTTCAGTCTATGGTGGAGCCTTGCACGACAGTCCAATCTCAGCGCAGAATACGGAGTCGAGCACAGAGAAGGCAAATCCGAACCATTCAAGACCTACCGGGGCAACGTCAGGAGACCGGAGAACTAAACACACTTCACTATCAGCCGGGGGCTGAAAAGCTAAGTCCACGACAAAGGAAACTCACCTAATCAATGCCACAAAGTTTAGTCATCCATGATGAAAAACACGTGAAGTGTGAGACACATAATACATACAGCAGACACTAATTCCATCGACAATACTATCATTCACCATCTATTCACTTTATTGCAATAAACCAATTGGGTGTATATACTGTACCCCACGCTTTGTTCCTTCCATTAGATGTTGAATATTGTCTATGTTTATCTTCCTTTATAAGGGAGGGGGGGGCTCGTAAAATATAATATAATTTAAATAATAATAATAATAGATAACTGAGAAGGGGACGACGGTAGCGAGAGACCAAATATCTCCTTACAATCTTTTCCAGACCTGTCGAGTTAGGAGAATTTACCCTCTTCGTCACCCTTCGGAAGTGGGAAAACCCAGCAGGGATTCCTTGAGCCAAATCTTCACATCAGATCTATTATTTCCTCTAAATAATTCTCTTATCCTTTAAACGCTACGTGACACTGGTGTCTCGGTCCGGGATTTGAACTTATGTATTTTATCATACCTCTGGGATAGTATCATCCATTCAGTCATTACAGTATACCATTTTAACACATGTATTTTCACACAGTGAGCTCTAGAAAGACAGAAAACATTTTTTCTAGAAATTCAGGCATTGATTGGTGAATCCCTTTATATATGTTGTGTTTAATTAAGTTAGTTCTTGATTTTGTATTTCATTGAATTACAGACCTTAAGTCTCCATAACTGTAGTAATTTCATTCTACAGCAGTCGGATAAATAATTAGTATTTACTTGTTGCTAGAAATACTATTGGAAGGTAGCACTAGCTTACTCAGTGTGGACTTTAACTGCAAAAGATGGCTGAAATAGTTAAGCTTAAGGCAGCACTAGGGGAGGCCGGTCGAGATCTAGGTTATAGTGGGGTGGACCTTGCAAATTATGTCAGTGTCGAGACTGATAAGTATTACGCTCGAGAAACAGCGAAAGCTGAAAGAGAAGAGCGAATAAAGTTAGCAGAAATAGATGAGAGGATAAAAGCTGTAGACGCTAGAGAAAGAAGCGAGAGAGATGAACGCGAGCATGCATTGAAGATGAAGCAGTTAGAGATGCAGGGACAAGCTCAAAGAGTTGAACCAGTAGCCGGTGCGACCGCATCTACCTCCTCAGGCAACCTATCGCCACGGTCAGATGATATGCCTTCCTTGCACGCAGGGGGCACAGGACCTTTGCCATCCTCACTCATGTCAACTTTGGGACCCTTGACGTTTCCATTCGAAGCTTTCTCGGAACAAGCCGACTCGATCGATAGGTATCTGGACAAATTTGAGAAGTTTGCCACCACGTTTGGTTTGGAGAAGAGCAAATGGAACCTGAAACTGTCGCAAGGGCTTAGAGGAACTGCTTATGACGTGTATAGCAAGCTCCTCCAGGTTTACAGGATGACTACGACTCTTTGAAAAAGGCACTATTGGTTCGTTATGAGCTACATGCTGACGCCTATAGGAAGAGGTTCCGTAACTCTAGGAGGGAAGTCGGAGAGAACTTTGCTCAGTTTGCTGCGAGACTGGATTCCTACGTGAGAAGTGGGGTGCCCTAGGGAATTTTACTCATGATTGGGAAGGCCTGAAGGAAATGGTCATGATCGAACAACTGAAGGACACCATGACTTCCGACATGAGAAGATTCCTGACAGAGAATGGGGCCAGCACTTTAGAATCCATAGTCCAGTTAGCGGAACGATATCAGGCAGCACTATCAGAGAATCCACCACCCAGACGGAAACAACCAGATTACGTACCTAGACAGACAGCTCAGTCACACATGGACCCCCAAGTGAAACCACCGTATACTAACTTCAAAAAGCCTGACAAGCCAGACTACAAGACTACTCAGAGATCTAATTTCCAGCAGCAGAGGCAAGGGGAAAAAAATGGTGTAAGCACTGTAGAACCATCACCCACAATACGCAGGAGTGCAACCGGAAAAACCCACCTCATCATGCTGCCTGCTTACGTAAAAGTGCCGCAAGGGGAAATGGACCGGAAGAACCTCTGGACAAACCCCGACATCCCCCGGTCGTTGAGACAGTCCTCGTAAATGACCAAGAGGTGACCTGCCTTTATGATACAGGCCTTGCATTCGACGCAGTTGTCTGTGCATCCCTAGTCAAGCCTGACCAGATGACAGAAGACACTATAGAAATACAAGGACCTACTAAAAGTGCAGCACCTATGCGTTTGGCCATAGCCAAGATTAAGGTCAAATCAAAATATGTGACTGGGGAAATCCGTGCAGCGATCTTGGACGACCCTATTTATCCCTTGATCTTAGGGTGTAGGTATGTGTTCTTGGGAGAACCCATTCACCCTCTGGTTGTGGCGGCTGTCACCACTAGAGGACAGGCCAAACGGAATACGGAGTTGGAATCCCCACCCAACATCCTTCCTGAGGAATTAAAAAAGGCACAAACGGAGGATCAATCTCTAGCACCCTGCTACAAAAAAACTACCGAGAGCGCACACTCCTCTCCAAAAGGGAGACTTCTACAAGAAAAATGGGCTGTTGCATCGGAAAGCAGGAAATGGAGGACAGGAACATGGGCAAATTGTGGTTCCATCAGCATACCGAGCCCAGGTCCTAGAAATGGGCCATGCCCTTCCGTTTAGTGGCCACATGGGCATAAGTGCCACGATTCAGCGTATTTCATGTCATTATTATTGGCCAGGTATCAACGCCGATATCCAGAGATATGTGAAATCATGCCCACAGTGCCAGAGGACAGCGCCGAAACACTGGACGGCCCCAGCCACTCTGGGAGAAATGCCAATCTTGGGCACACCCTTCGAACGAGTAGCGGTGGATATTGTGGGTCCACTTACTCGTAGCAAAAAGAGGAACAGTTATATACTCACGTTAGTGGATTGTTGCTCCATGTGGGCAGAGGCAATTGCTATGCCCGCCTGTGATTCTAAGCATGTTGCTGAGGCTCTGCTCACCATATTTACTCGGCTAGGGTTTCCGTCACAGATCCTGACAGATAATGGTTCCCAATTCCGAGGAAAACTCACCGAGGAAGTGTTTAGGATATTTCAGGCCCGACATATCCACACCTCTCCCTACCACCCCCAGGCAAATGGCCAGGTGGAGCGGTTTAACGGGACCCTTATTTCCATCCTTCGGAAACTTGCGCAGGAAAAAACCAGAGAGCTGGGATCAATACTTACCCGCAGCACTATTTGCTTACCGCGAAGTACCCCACAATTCTACTGGGATGCCTCCTGCCACATTGCTGTTTGGTAGACCTATAAAAGGACCTTTAGAGGCACTGTTACGTACTTGGACAGATGATAAAGCTGATGAGACGGTCACCTCTGCATCCCAATACGTGAAGGAGTTGACCCAACGCCTTAAAACAGGATGGGAACTGGCAAAGGAAAATGTACGCCGTGCCCGTCGTAAACATGCGCGTTACTACAACCGCACTGCGAAGGATAGGGAGCTAGAAGTAGGAGAACAGGTATTATTACTCCTGCCCAGTAGCAATAATAAATTGCAAATCGGGTGGAGAGGTCCATATAAAATTGTTGAGAAAATGTCGCGCACCAATTACAAGATTGCCATAAAGGGGAAGCAGAAAATTTACCACATAAACCTGCTGAAGCGATATTATGAAAGACCAGGTGCAGAACCAGCACATTTCCTGACACTGGCTATTGCGACGGAAACTGAGGCAGAACCCCTGACCTCCTGTGAATACCCTCTTCGTCAGTGCGAAACTCATCAAGATGTTCAGATTAGTTCAACTTTAACGGAGGATCAGCAGGCACGGGTTCAACAGTTGTTGAGAAAACACACACTAGTACACTCACGGATAAACCTGGCATGACCAACCTGATAGAATTTGATATGAAGCTAACAGACCTCGCCCCGGTACGAGTTAAGAACTATCCTGTTCCTTATGCTAAAGCAAAGGCATTGAGTGAGGAAATCGAGTACCTGCTTAAGGAAAATATTATCTCAAAATCAGAGTCGCCTTATAGTGCGAGTGTAGTGTTGCTTAGAAAATCCACAGGAGAACATCGCCTCTGCATAGACTACCGAAGGCTCAACGCTGTAACGGAATTTCAAGCGGAGCCCTTACCGGATCAGAATCAGCTTTTCACCAAGCTGAGTAGAGCACGATACTTTTCGAAGATAGACCTTAGCAAAGGGTACTACCAGATCCCGGTAAAAGAGGAAATTCGACATATGTTAGCATTTAGTACTTCTGAAGGCCATTACGAGTTTAATGTATTGCCATTTGGGCTAAGCAACGCCCCAAGCGTCTTTACTCGTATGATGAGGAAGCTACTGGAACCCCTGAACCACCCTGGGATAAGTAATTTCATGGACGACATACTTATTGCCACGAACACCTTTGAGGAGCACCTGGACGCAGTTTCCCTACTCTTCGAAAGACTTAGAGAAACAGGACTCACCGCTCGCCCTACAAAATGTCAAATTGCCTGCGAGCAACTAGAATTCCTGGGACACACTATCTCGCATGGATGCATGTTCCCAGATGCGCGTAATATTGAGAAGTTACAGCGGGCCCCACGACCCCAGACTAAAAAGGATGTAAGGTCATTTGTGTCTCTATGTGGCTTCTACCAGAGATATATTAAAGATTTTAATACCCTGAGTGCGCCATTGACCGCATTAACCAAGAATGGGAACCCGGACAAAGTAACCTGGACAGCGGAGTGCGAAAATGCCTACACGCTGCTGAAGGAGAAACTCACAGCTAGGCCAATTCTGCGACTGCCTGACTTAACTCTGAACTTTACGCTGCGAACAGATGCTAGCAATATAGGGATAGGAGCCACTCTCCTGCAGCCTAGTGATAGACCTTCTGCAACTCTATTCCCCATCGCATATGCTAGTAGGAAATTGAACCCTGCTGAACAGAACTACTCTACCATCGAACGAGAATGTCTGTCGCTAATATGGGCTGTGCAGAAGTTTCAACCATATTTATACGGGAAAAAGTTCACGGTGCAGTGTGATCACCAACCGTTGATATTTCTTGCAGCGTCGAAGAACCTTAATGCCCGGCTTATGAGATGGTCACTCCTGTTGCAGCCATATTCCTTTCACATAGAATACATACCTGGGAAGAACAACGTAGGGGCAGATTTTTTGAGCAGACATCCGGACGCAACCGAGGAGATATGAGAAACTGGAAAAGAAGAGGAAGACAGGACAAGAGGAGTTGGACGGAACGTCAAACTTGAGGAGGGGCTTGTGTGACAACTTGCCCAATCTTCTCTTCATTTTTTTTATTATTTACGTGACATCGTTTTTTTCTCATCCTCAATGCATGATCGCAAAGTCCCGGGAAGTGTCACTTGCGGAAATTCTCCTAGTATTCAGTATTTCCTCCTCGCTATTTTTAGATACGACGTCATTGTTGACCAATGACCTCGGTAGCTAGGAACCTGTTTTAATTTAAGACTGCTTAAGCTGATAAAACCAGTTTATGCCACTTTAGGAAGACCCCACGTGACTTTTAACGCTATTGATTGGAGCGTTTATTTGACGCTAATGTCACATGATGCACGCTATGGATCACGTGTCCAAGCGGAAATGACCCGCTAAAAAGGCGGCAACACAAGCAATCTTCACTTGCCCGGAACCCTTGAGACAGCTAGGTCTAACCCAATTATCGGCGAATTCTCGCATTAAAAGCACTGAAGCCACGTGTCTAATTGCGGGTTAGCGTCCATCTTTGAGTAGGTAAGTGAAATCTCGCTAGAATATAATGTGATGAAATGTGTAGTACATTGCAAAATCGACGCAAGATTGGTATGTTTACTTTATTCATATTTTTGTTTTACGATCACATCCAGCCACATGTGATCGGGTATATTTTATGATCCCACGGGATATGTACATGTTCATAATAATGTATAACGGGAATATATATATATATAGCTATTAATTTCCATATTATTTGATTATTTTCGACCCGACGTTTAGACTAACGGAAATTAATATTAACGATAATGTTGACCGACCGTGACATATATTCATTATAAATTATATGACGAGGCGACCAGACATGAAGGTGTGATAATGTTGTCAGACAATTCTAAAAACACGGATGTCCAATTATTTGTTAAATTCATCATAATGACATGACGATTAGGCTAGAGGCACAGAACTAGAATACTGTTGCCGACATTTCTATGATAAATTTGGTGGGTTTAACTGACATTTATAATAATTCATCGGGTTAAGCTGACGATAAATCAGTCTAAAGAATTATAATACTGCCACTGGGGCAGAGTAATATAATAAAGGACAGACAGGAGAAACTTGAATTCAAGATTAGACTCTAGACATATGATGTTAGAGACTAAAATCTGAGGTGACAGGCAGAGGGACGGCTTAGGGAAAGACTGCTTTCTAAAGCTAGAAAATTAATGAAGCCGTCGTATTTGTCTTCAGTCTATGGTGGAGCCTTGCACGACAGTCCAATCTCAGCGCAGAATACGGAGTCGAGCACAGAGAAGGCAAATCCGAACCATTCAAGACCTACCGGGGCAACGTCAGGAGACCGGAGAACTAACCACACTTCACTATCAGCCGGGGGCTGAAAAGCTAAGTCCACGACAAAGGAAACTCACCTAATCAATGCCACAAAGTTTAGTCATCCATGATGAAAAACACGTGAAGTGTGAGACACATAATACATACAGCAGACACTAATTCCATCGACAATACTATCATTCACCATCTATTCACTTTATTGCAATACACCCAATTGGGTGTATATACTGTACCCCACGCTTTGTTCCTTCCATTAGATGTTGAATATTGTCTATGTTTATCTTCCTTTATAAGGGAGGGGGGGGCTCGTAAAATATAATATAATTTAAATAATAATAATAATAGATAACTGAGAAGGGGACGACGGTAGCGAGAGACCAAATATCTCCTTACAATCTTTTCCAGACCTGTCGAGTTAGGAGAATTTACCCTCTTCGTCACCCTTCGGAAGTGGGAAAACCCAGCAGGGATTCCTTGAGCCAAATCTTCCACATCAGATCTATTATTTCCTCTAAATAATTCTCTTATCCTTTAAACGCTACGTGACAGAAGGGTCACTATAAGAGACTTGTTGTTCGCTGATGATGCTGCAGTCATCACTCAAAGCCAACAAGAGCTTCAGAACTTGATGAATCGCTTCACTAAAGCATGCAAGGACTTTGGCCTCACAATAAGTCTAAAGAAAACGAATGTGCTGAGTCAGGATGCGGATGCTGCACCAGTTATCACTATCGATAACTATGAATTGGCAGTGGTGCACCACTTCACATACCTAGGGTCTACCATCAATGACAAACTCTCACTGGATAGAGAAATCGACAGCCGCATTGGCAAAGCTGCAGCTACCTTTGCCCGCCTCACATCGCGTGTTTGGGGAAACTCCAAACTCACAATGAAGACCAAAGCTGCGGTATATAATGCCTGCATCCCCAGCACACTCCTATATGGCAGCGAGACCTGGACGACCTATGCTAAGCAAGAAAGAAGGCTCAATACCTTCCATTTACAGTGTCTACGCAGCATCTTCGGCATTTCAAGGAAAGATAAAGTGACAAATGTCGAGGTGTTGTCACGTGCTGGCCTTCAAAGTATGTATACACTGCTTAGACAGCGCAGACTTCGCTGGCTTGGCCATGTTCGCCGCATGGAAGATGGTCGCATCCCAAAAGATATCTTCTACGGACAATTAGCAGATGGCAAGAGAACAGTTGGGCGACCACAGCTGAGGTTCAAAGATGTGTGCAAGAGAGATAGGAGGGCACTGGACATGGATCCAACAACATGGGAGGATGAAGCTGCTGATCGCACTAAGTGGCGATGCTATTTACGGCGCCACCTCAGATTGGGCGAAGAGAGGCTCACACAACAAGCAGAGGAGGGGAGAAAACGTCGAAAGGAGCACCAGGAAAATAAGCAGCTGAGGGCTGTCACCTCAGGGGCGCATTCCCATAGTCAGTTATGACTGAAGGGGCTATTATTAGTATATCATATATAGAAGTGAAGTTATTAAAGAAAGATTCAAACTGCACAAGGACTTAAGTGTCACCCTGTATATGTTGCAGAATAGCAACAGAAGGTCTCTACTATCATGTGCAAACAATCATGTCTGTCTTAACGAAAAAAAATGTTTTACATGGGAATGGTGAAAGTTAAAGAAATGTGAAAGGTCAGTGTAATTTTTTTCTCAAATCTTTGTTTCATTTCGTTCAGTAACAACTACCTTGGACTCCAAACTATTTTATTTTTGGAGGATACAAAATTAATAAGACAAGATAAGCTGAAATCAAATGCTAACAGTACAACCAAGGTCAATGAAAAAAGAAACAGGGCAGATAAGAAAAAGTAATGTACGCATACTGTACATGTTATGGTAGTCCCATAGTACATACTGCAGTAGAGGAATGAAGTGTTTCAGACTTCCTTTATACTTAGTGACCAGTTCTCTTTCTAGTTGCCTTTGCCATCCATACCTAATGCAAGAGCAACCAGGTTTCTTTTTTTTATAGCTGGGTAGACTGCAGAGTGAAGTGCCCTGGTTTGAAACCTGGCCTCTTTCAATGTATTAAGCCAAAATAAATAAATGGAACAATAATTCCTTCAATATACAGGCATAACAATGTGACAAATCAATATTCATTTCACGCTCAGATCACAATCCATATTAATTTTCACAATAAGTTTTATATAATGTCAATTCTTTGCCTTTTACTGTCATAATGTTTCTATAATACTGTAATCAGTATATTATTAAAATCACTGTAAATGAATTTCTCATGCTATACAACGGTTTCAAAATGAAGTATACACTCAACAGACATTACCCTGATACTAGCATGAGCTAAATAGACATTACTCTGATATATCATACACTCAGTAGACATTACCCTGATAGAAGTATGAACTCAACAGACATTACCCTGATTCAAGCATGCACTTAGTAGACATTAGGCTGATACAAGCATGCACCCTGGAGACATTATCTTGGTACAAGCATGCAGTCTGGAGAGATTATGTTGACACAAGCATGTACTCAATAGATTTAACCCTGATACAAGCAAGCAATCAGTAGGCATCACACGGATAGCATCAAAATCTCTTTTGGACTTCTATGTAATTTAGCACTAATTATATATATATCATTTTAGGCCATGTATAGTACCTATAGGTCTCTTGAGTTTACAAAGAAAGATCAGGATTTGCGCTCTCTCGAGCATGTGATAAGAGATGATGTGTGGTGTGAGGTTGTGAATGAGGATGGCAATCTCATCATGTAAAATAAACTGCTACAAAACCCACAGCTGCAACATCACATAAATGATTTGGTGTAGGCTTCCTGCAAAGGAGAGGGGGGTGGGGGGGGGGGGCTGCAGTGATGACTCAATGTTCCAAAATGAACTTTTGATGAAGTGGTTTATGACTGATCTGGTTAATGGCTAAAACGTAAAGCTTCCGTTAATCTTAAAGGGTAAGCACTAAACTTTCTAGAACATATTTCCTGCAACTTCTCTGACAATCTTCTTGAAATACAACTTAAGGATTTAAAATAACCAGCATTGTGAAAAAAATACTTCCTAATAAAACATGTTGCAATAAATATGATTTTAGAATATTTGAAAACTATGGTTTCCAGATGTCCCCATGCACTTTCAGAAGACTTTCTGCATACAAGCTGGTGTTTCATGGAACTGGGACTGAAGATGCAGCAACAGTGATAAATGCAGTCAGAGACCCATAGCTTGACTGCTTGCGTCAGCGAACCAGAGCTGACCAAGACCCTACTCCACCTCCAAGTGGTGGTCCTGGAAACAGGCTGCATCACTGCAGTTTGGCTGAGACATTAGGGATCAAAGAGGGAAGGCAAACCCGGTCCCAAAAATGCCATGCTGAAACCGGATGTGTCGGGCCGAAAGGTGCAAATATCGCAGCTTTGCTGTAAGCGGCGACACAATGTAACAAACGTTCCTTTCAGGACAAACACAGAAGAAGTATGATGGATTTGGGGGACAAAAAAACGCTGGATCAAAAAAATGGACATATTCAGACAAGGTGGGATATGAAAATTAACAATGGCCAGCTTTGACCACTTAGGCTCAATTTGTTTAATTGTTTGTTTTTTTATTTTATTTATTAAGGATCTACAAATCAAAAAGAAAAAACCAAACAAACAGGAGAACTTAGCATGTGTTTGTTGAAGGCCTATGCTCCTTGGGGAGCTAAAGGGAATTGACTGATTGAAGGATCTATAGAGCACTGTTTGAGAAACATCACCTTATATGTTACAATGGGCTATGGGGGGGAACTGGGTTGGTCAAACCCAAAGTAACTAATATTATTATCATCATCATCTATCAGCTCCCTAAATAGCACAGAGGCCTTCAACAAACGTAAACCAAGTTTTCCTGTCTTGTGCCATCTGCTTAAGGGCCTTTTCATGTCGTCATCCCATTCATGTCTGTCTCCAGTTCTCTTCATAAGATAACTAACTTTACTTTAAGCCAACTCTTCCAAAATTGTTGATGGGAGCAGTGGTTGTGCTCTTTCTTTATCTCCTCAGAGACCTCCATTAACCACATGGGTGGGGTGGGGGAGGGGAGGAAGTTTGGTTAGCCCAATAAAAGTTACCAATAATAATGAACACAAAGAGGCTGAACCATATTAAGATTCAACACTGGAAGGCAAATGGATATTATTACACAAAATATGATATCACACTAAATGAATGTACTAACTTCAAGCACAAAACACAGTGCAAATTCTAGAAGGTAACTTAAGATGCAAGCCGAAACCTTAACCAGAAAACCACTCCCAGGACAACTGTTTCACAAATACCAACTGTAACAAATCATCCCCTTCTTAATGGTGTTTGTACAAACAGGTGTTGAAGGATTTCAGCAGCAGACATTAAAACAGCAAAAATAGAAGACTATTTCTTACAAGGGATGCACTAAATTAAAAAGAAACGTATCATATTAAAAAAAAAAAAAAGGACCAACTACAATAAACTAAATGTGCACATATAAGTTCTGAAAACCCCTCAAAGACTCGCTTTCTGCACGTTACCTTTTAGAGTCATGTGCCTTGATAACAGAATTTAAATTACAGATGCTCACCTCTCCCTCCTCCCCACTACACCTCCAAGCTTTATAAAACTAATTAGTTGTATCAAGTTGTTCCTTATGTACAATTTAAAAAATGTAATTCATTATTATAATGTGAAAAAAAAAAAAAAACCAATGCATTCCAACTCCTCAGAATCCTGATTGATCTGCCCTTTACAAACTCAGAATCCTGATATATCTGCCCTTTAAAAGCTCAGAATCCTGATATATCTGCCCATTACTAACTCAGAATCCTGATATATCTGCCCATTACAAACTCAGAATCCACATAATTCTGCCATTTACAAACTCAGAATCCACATATATCTGCCATCAACAAACTCAGAATCCACATTTATCTGCCCTTTACAAACTCAGAATCCTGATGTATCTGCCCTTATAAAACTCACAGCTCTCATATATCTGCACTTATAAAACTCACAGCTTGTGGCAGATAAGGGGAATGAACAGTGAGAATCAAACATAAGATAGTCTAGAAAGAGTAGAAAAAGGGGATGCGCGAAAACAATGTGCACAAGACGGACTTCCATACAGTTCGAACAGATGGTAACAAAACCGGTTAGTCACGCTTATCAGCACCTCAGTCAGAAGCGCGAGTGAAGCAGTGCAGGTCGCACGTACCCCAGTACATGAGGGTAGCCATGTTGAGACGACAGTGACTTGCTCAAGATTCTATGTAAATTCGTAGGTCTGCGGTGGCAGATTTGTGCAGTACAAGTCTTCAACATATGTATTGTAGTATCCTGACAAGGAGTGGAAGAATGGAAGAGCGTGTTATCAGAGCCAGATTAACGTAGTAGCAAAAGTAGCATATGCTACGGGCCCCACGCCAATAAATATGTACATAATTTTTTTGGTCATCTTCTAATACGAGCGTTAAACCAATGATCTTGTGATTTATGCCATCTTCAGCGCCTTTTCATTTGGTTTCACAAAATTGTGAGAGAAAGAGCATAAGAGAGTGACTTAGTGTGACTCTTCATTATTTTTATCTTAACTGTTTGCGGACGGAAGCCATTTAAGTGGCGTTGAAAATTTGGTCACGTTTGAACGGAAGCCACTTTTTTGGCTCTAGGCGACTGCCCCTCTCATTTTGTTTCGTTCTTTGTGAAATGAATTAGCATTAACAATAAAAACTAGAATTTAGGAAACGGAAACTTCCTGTTTTAATTGAGGTATACGGCGTGCTCGCACTCTCTTTCGATCTTGATTTAAATTTCTTGATTTGTAAGGTTAGAAAACTCAAAAAATGAGCAGTAGACACAGAGATATTGGACGTAACTATGCTTCTGGAAGTGAAAAACGTAAAGCGAAGGAAGAAAAAGAAAGAAGAGATCAACTTGTGATATCAAAAACACGTAAGCTGACAGAATATTTTGATGTTCATGGTGGTGGTACTCTAACCGCTGAAGCTGGAAGTACAGGAACAACTAGTACTAGTGCAGGCTGTGCAGCAGAAAACATACAGCAAAACCCAGTATACACTGAGTCATCTATATTGTTCGGCCAGTGATATGAAGAAAGCTCCTCACATAGACAAGCTTTAATTTCACTGTTGATGCTTAGAAACAAAAGGTGAACGTGTCGATTCCCAACTTGTGAAACAAATGGACATTCAAGAAAAGTATTGGCACAAACTTCTAGAGCGGATAATTGAAGTTGTGAAGTTTTTAGCAGAACGAGGCCTTTCATTTCGTGGCAGTGATGAAACTGTTGGGTCCCCTTATAACGGGAATTACTTAGGGTTGTTAGAATTAGACTGCCGAGGTCAAAGTTATGACAACGCCAGCAACATGAGTGGCAAGTTTATAGGATTACAAGCACGAATTAAAGAGATGAATAAGTTTGCGCATTACATTCCGTGTTTTGCACATTCACTAAATTTGGTTGGAAAATGTGCTGCTGAAGGTTGTCAAGAAGCAGTCATTTTCTTTGGATTTGTTGAAAGCCTGTACACCTTCTTTTCTGCTTCTACTTACCGGTGGGGTCTCCTTTCTACTGCATTATGTGCTGGCGGTACTCATAATAAGTCCCATTAGCCCTTTGTGAAAAGACTGTCAAATACCAGGTGATCCGCTCGGGCAGATGCAACAAAAGCACTTTTACACAGCTTTTCTGCAATAAAACAAGTCTTGGATGATATTTCAGATAACAATGATCAGAAGGCAGAGTGTCGTCAACAGGCTCGTGGTCTACTTTCAACCATGATGAAGTCAGAAACAGGAATAATGATCATACTGTGGGATCAAGTATTACAGCGTTTTCAAATGACCAGTGCTTCTTTGCAATCTTCTATCCAAGATTTGAATACAGCTTGTGCACACTATGAATCCCTGCGGGGGTATATTCAAGCTATGCAGTCTACTTTTGCAGACATAGAGCAAAAGGCCAAGGATCTGACTGAGTGTGAACATTATCAAGAACAAACTCGAAGAAAACACAAACGAAATCGAGAGTATGACGATTTCAGTGGTTCCAGCACACTTGATGAATCTCAAACGCCTTCTCAGCAGTTTAAAAGCCGAACATTTCTTGTCCTTATTGATAGCTTGCTCTCTGCCTTGTCAAAACGCCAGAAAGCTTATCAAAAGTTGAATGATGTATTTGGATTCCTTCGTCAGTTACTGTCGTTTACACCTGAAGAGGTGGTAACGAGATCATCGAATCTTATTAAATCATATCCGGAAGATCTGGAAGAAAGTCTTTGTGAAGAACTTGTGCAGTTTACAGAACTGTTGAAAACTGATCTTGCTTCTCATATTGGCACTACTCTAGACCTTGTAGAGTTACAGTTTTACCGTTTGATAATTGACAATTCTTTGGAGTCTTGTTTTCCAAATGTAGAAATCGCCTTGCGCATATATTTGTCACTAATGGTAACCAACTGCAGTGCAGAACGATCATTTTCAAAACTGAAACTTATTAAAAATGAACAAAGGAGCACCATGGGTCAAAAGAGATTGAACAATCTCACACTAATGAGCATTGAACATAAACTTCTGCGTGAAATTGATACATCCTATATCATCAACAAATTTGCTCATGCTAAATGTAGAAACATTAATATTTAAACAATAATGTTGACTGTGTTGTTACTTTTGATAATGATAATTACTATGCAAATTAAAAATGTATGTGTTCAAATATATTTGTGTTGTTTTATTGTTTTTTTTAAAATATAGGGCCCCTTTCTTAACATATGCTACAGGCCCCGTACTAGCTTAATCCGGCCCTGCGTGTTATGCTCTCATTCGTTAATATGGTACGTAGAGTGCAGTAGTTAAGATAATGCAGTGAGACTGTTATTCGGGACCAGTATAGGAGTCTGCTAGGTTCAGGGAAAGAGTCATCCCGGAGTCGTCCGGTAGTTACAACCCAATAACCTGAACGTGAACAGTAATAGTTAAATAGTCAAAGCAGTTTTAAGAAGAAAGAAGACAAGGAGCAGTAAAATCTAAAGAGAGCCAGATAGTGCAACGTAACACAGAGTCTACTATTATTGGTAAGTGAGCTGTATGAAAGGATGTTGACAGGACCAAATTGTTGGAGATCCAACTAATATTACTGTTGTACAGTGTAAATAAACTGTGTTCCTGTTTGAGAGGTGTTCCTTAAGTTTTATATAGAAGTACCACTTCCTATTAGTATTATATGACCACTCTGTGTGTTGTTGTACACATCCATCATCATCAGTCATTGCTATCTACCGAGGCAAAGAACCTGGGTATACAACGGCCATGTGAGGTAACCACATGTTAGCGCAGGCGGCCACAAGCTCTCTTATATCTGCCCTTATAAAACACACAGCTCCCATATATCTGCCCTTATAAAACTGAGAATCCAGGTTAATCTGGCCTATGTCAGGTGTACCTTCTATACTGCTTGTTTCGTGATGTCACCATTAAGGACTTTGTTCTTGGGTTTTCTCTCATTTAGAAGACCATGGATGACAATGATGATACAGCCTTACAGGCTTTACACCACACTACCTTGTGGGTGAAAAAAGAACATCAGCTTTATATCATAACACTAAAATCACCTTGTCTTCTTCAAGTACCATGCCTGTTAGGGTAGGTGATCATGTCTCTCTACAACTTCCTGTCTCCAGTAGTGTTTATCAATTCTGTTGTTGACTTTGTTCCATGCTACGATGTCAAACTGTCCAGTATCACTTCTCTCTTTGTCGTACTCTATATTTTACTCTCTGTTTCCTTCGATCCATCCTATTGTTAAGATATATTCCAGCATTCTTCTTCTCAATAACATGCTCAAAGAAAGAAAAGACTATTTCCTTCTAATGTGTGTAATAAGCTTCATTTGTTCATTGGCCTCTTTCAGGACATCCACATTACTCTTTTTAGCTGTCCATGGTATTTTTAACATTCTTCTGTAAAACCACATCTTGGGACAGACACATGTACCCACACAATGTATCCAATACAAATCATAAATAATAGAGAATACACAAGGTTTTACTTTTCCTCATGGTTTAAAAAAAAATATACAAATACTCTGATTGGAATAACTACCAGATATCCTGCCATATAAGACCATCTTCTTGGATCCTTAGCCCCTTACTGACACAGCAGTCAGTTCCCATCATGCCTAGTTTTGTGCCATATTAAGATGCACTGGGTTAAAAGACACACCCATATCTTAACGAGCTTTGTAGGAACCAAACATAATAATACTTTAGAGCAGGGTTTCTTACCCTTTTTTTGTGCCATGAACCCATTTGATTGTCCAATGTAGCCTATGGACCCATTTGATTGTCCAATGTAGCCTATGGACCCATTTAATTGTCCAATGTAGCCTATGGACCCATTTGATTGTCCAATGTAGCCTATGGATCCCTTTGATTTTTCAGTGAAGGCTATGGACCTCTTCTTCGAAAATAATTTACATAAAAGCATAATTAAAATTTTTAATGTATATGGACACCCTAGAATTCATTCACAGACCCCAAAGGGGCCTTTAGACCATAGGTTAAGAAACCTTGCCTTAGAGGAACTTATTTATTTAAATTGCACATATAATATTGCTTTCATCCATTTTAAATAAAAGCATTTTATTGCAGATATCACAAAACTTTGAATTCATTTTAAATAAAAGCATTTTATTGCAGATATCGTAAACCTTTTGAATTTTGTTTAAATATAGCAAACCCCCATCTTACGCTGTTTGATTAGCATTTTTTCGATATAACACTCTTTTTTTTTATTTATGCCATATTTCTGTTATAGGTAAAGGATCCCATTACACGCCCATTGAGGCATATTGGGAATATGGTGTTAGGTCCATATTTTCTCGACCATCGGCACACTAGGGTGATGTGGTCAGCATCACGCCGGCCGCCTTAACCTTCCCAGAAGTTGCTCTGGTACCCTATTGGGGCTGGGTCGACCCAGGAGCCGTTTGCGACCTAAAAAAATCCCACCTCAACTGAGGATCGAACCATAGTCCACTGAGCTAGGAAGCCAGTGCACTAACCACTATGCTACCGCGGCTCCTATTTCTGTTATACGCTTAGAAATTTTGATCTTACGCTGGCTGCTAAACTCCAGGGGATGGGGGAGGAATATAACTTTCATAAGCTCATTCAGGGTGGGGAGAACCAAGAAGCATTGTGATTGCTAGCATGATGAAGGATGAGAACTTTAAAATGCAATTCTATGGTAATCCGCAACGTAGAACAAAATCGTAATTGCTACAATGCGCTTCTTAAAGAGACGACAAAGAAGGGGGCAAAGTAAAGCAAGCTCGATTCATTTTTTCTTTAAATTCTCCTCGAATATCTTCTCCCCCCACTGACTAAACAGCCACGCCTTCTACAACTTGAGTAAGAAAACCTTTTCAACACCTACAAAACCATCTGCTAACCAGTCGTCTGATGATGAAGACAGCTCTGCCGTGAAAACTAGCCATGAGCGATGGAAGTAGCAGGAATTAAAGTATTATAATTTTTTTTTTATAATTCTTTTGTAAATACAGTACATGTATAATATTTCATCTGTGTTCAATGTCTGATAAATCTATGTAGTTAATAAATGATGTTAACTATTCAGTTGTTTTTTTTTTAATCACTTTAATTTTAAAAGTTTTCTGCATAATATTGTGGGAACATTCTATTATTTCTATTAATTCTGATGGGAAATCAATTTTCATTTTGTGCTTTTTCAGTTAGTGCTAGATTTTTCAAGAACGAATTAACAGCATCCTGTAGAAGCATTTTATTACATATATGACTGGTTTATAACTGCGTGGTCCAACTGTTATCCCGCGGGCCAAATGTGATTTTGTGGCCCGCTTTCATTTTTAAAAAAAATTTCTTTAATTATATGGCATAATTAATACTTTTGAGATTAGACTCAAAATGTCTGGTGAAAAGCAATGTTTTACTGCCTGCAGTCAGCATCTCAAACCGTTCGATTGATATCAAGATTCTGGTTAAAGAAAATCCACACCCCCAAACTTCCCATTAGGACGTAAGAATAAAACTAAAAATATTTCCATAGAAATTCAATGCTCATTGTACGAGGGACGTTCAGAAAGTAATGCACCACATCATTTTTCTCAGCTAATAATGAAGATAGAAGCATGAAATTTTGCACACTTCAAATATGGCATGTACCAATTGTGTGCACCAAATTGCACCGCAACCGGCCAAATAGTACGGCTGCCCTAAACCGTTGAAATGAAGCGTGTTAGCAACTTGCGTTATAAACAGCAAATTGTGATAGAATTTCTCGTTGCAGAGAAGGAAACTGTTGTGAATATTCACAAGCGTCTATGCGATGTGTATGGAAGTTTTGCAGTCGACAGGAGTACAGTCAGTCGCTGGGTTCAGAGAATCAAAGAATCAGGAAGTGGAGATACGGAGCTGCTTGATCGGCTGCACTGTGCACGTCCTGCCACAGCCACCAACGCAGAAATGTTGAAATGCGCTGAGGGCATTATTCTTACTGATAGGCGAATCACTACTCAACAATTGGCCTTACAGCTGTCAGTCAGCATTGGTAGTGCAAATGCAGTTATAAAAACTCTCGGATTTTCTAAGGTTTGCTCAAGATGGGTTCCTCGAAGTCTCACAAATGACCACCGATTGCAAAGGAAAGCAATTTCTTCTGAATTGTTGGAGCGTTTCAATGCTGATGGAGAGAACGTTTTGGCTAAGATCGTTACAGGCGACGAAACCTGGGCACATCATTTTGAACCTGAGACAAAAAGACAGTCAATGGAGTGGCATCATCCGCAATCACCAAGAAAGAAATTCAAGACAATTCCTTCAGCTGGAAAGGTCATGATCACTGTCTTTTGGGACATTGAAGGTGTGATTCTTGTGGACGTTATCCCAAGAGGAGAGACAATCAATTTGCAAGCTTACATTAAGATATTGAACAAACTCAATCAACGTTTTCGCAGAGTTCGGCCGCACAAGAATCCAGCAGATCTGCTTCTCCTTCACGAGAATGCCCGCCCTCATACAAGTCTGGCAACACGGGAAGCAATCACCAAATTGGGTTGGACTGTACTACCCCATTTACCCTATAGTCCCGATGTGGCACTCTCTGATTTTCATCTATTTGTTCCACTTAAAGATGCACTCCGTTGGACAAGGTCTGAAGATGATGAAGGAGTGGTTCATGCAGCGAAGAAATGGCTACATGATCAAGACAAAATCTGGTACGGGCTAGGAATACATGCACTTGTTTCGCGCTGGCATAAAGCCGTACAAGTTCCTTTTGGCGCGTGTAATTTAAATGTGGGGGCACATTTGAGTAAGTATATATATAATTCATTATTTGCGCACGGTCGGGGAGATTAGTGGGAAAAAAGGCGCAACGCGGTGCGCGAAGGGATGAAAAGAAAAGGAGAGAGCAATGACGTAGGAGAGACCTGATGGCCATGACCGGGGTCGGTCATGTATTTTTTGTGAACTATTGTTCAAGCTTGCCCAGATATTGGGAAGCCTTCATAAAGTATTCAAAGTCTCCGGAGAGGAGCACAGTTGTATCGGCCAAGGTAGGGCGATATGTGTACATTAATTATATGATATTTTCTCGTCAGTCCTTCTGACGTGTTTCGATCTGGCTGGACCTCAATACGAACCACAGGTCGTATTTCTAGTGGGTTCCAGACGTACCCAGAATATTTTGAAGGTTATTATTGCATTTTTTATGGATTACTTCAGAAGCCCCTTCGTGGCGTGTAGGCTCCAATCAAGCCAAGAAGAAATTATTACCATGAAGGTCGGTCACCGTCCTTGAAGGGTCGGTCCTTATTATAAGATGTTGATCAAGCTCATGATTAATAGAAATTGGAAAGAACGAGAACAATATGAACTGTCATATCCCAGAAGTAATCTACGTTGTTGATGCATGCTTATGAATATTACGTTTGAACTTGTACTAACGTCTGTAATAAATTGTCTGCGTCTTCGTCAAGAAAATGGACTCGACTTACATCCTTTTATCAGTTGTGGTCAGTACTTCAGACTACACCCTTGTTTCATAATGTTGAATTTGTGTCGGCCATATATAAGCCCGACTGAAGTTGATAACAGTTAAATTAACTTTATTGACAGTTGTTAACCACGGCATATTATTACAACCCATACACCATGTATGCAGCATAGTCTATAACGACTTCAACGGTGAATAAAGTAGACTCTACATCTACTAGACTCTACATCTGGTGGGCCAGTGTGCTATGAACAAGTTTCAAGGGAACGAATATCCATGAAAAAATAATCTTTCGAAATCTTGGGAGCTTTCAAGGCGACATCATCGTGTACTTGGGATTCAAAATAACTGTCATCTAAGGTCAAGGTCAACGCTGGACTTCATCTGCCAAAGTCAACGTTGAACAGCTACATATCTGGTTTACTCCCACTTGTATATGAAGGCGATTCATATATGTAACGGCACCCGAGACCCAACATGGAAGTTTTTCGCTAGCGTTGCGAGGGCCGGGATATTTTTGTCTTCTTTCAAGATAAGTAATTGTGGTTATTATGTACACTTGTGCCACCGTTATATGTGAGGATAGATCCTTTAATATGTCCACATTCATGCTATTTTATGTTAAATGTTCCATGTTCTTCGTGGGCGGAAGGGAGGTCGATCTGACAAACGAGGTTCATCTCGAAGCTAATTCGGGCTCTTGTCAGACGTTCTATAGGATTTAGTTTGTAAGTTTCAATTGAGCGATAATTCCGGTTCAAGGCTAGAAACCTTGCTGTAGTTCTGATCGCTACTTGTTTCTTATAATAGTATCTGTTTAGTTGTTTCGTCAGGTTTTTATTGTTGTTTTCGTAGTAATTTTTTTATCCGTACCTTATTTTTATAATGTATATTGTTTGTAACCTACGTCCTTCTCAATCTGGCTATAGTTCAGTTTTTTTACACCTTTGTATTTATACACTGTGATGTTTCTTGTCTTGTTACTTTGCCCTTCGCAGATATTATTGCATCCTTTGCAACATCCGAATTTTGTTCTACATTCTATTTTATTTGATTTCTGCGAACGTTTTCATTTGTCCTATTCATCTTGTCCAGTCGCTATTGTCTATATTGTTTCTTCTAGTGTATCTTGATATATTAAATGCATAAACTATTTCATTAATTAATAATATATTTGATAGTTATGATATTGCATACCGTTCTTGGACAAGAACGTGTTACACTGATTAGAGTGAAAAATAATTTGATATTAATTGAGTAACACTTTTAAGGAGAATTATTTCAGATAAATATTATATAATGTCTACCTTAGATTATTTTATTAAGCAGGCTAAAGCCCTTAATATGACTCCTAAATAGATTAATATATTATAAATCATTTGGGGAAAATCTTTTAATTGTTACGCACAAAACTGTGACGTAGGAGTTGTGACGTCAAATGTAAACTCCATTTTGTTTTGCGTACACACGTTTATACTTTTTTGGGGTTCCGACCTACATTGGATATCAACATGTTATGAGTAATGGGAAAGTGTTTTGTTTACTAGGGAAAGCACTTAGATATATTACTATAACGTTATTAATAGTTGGAAATAGGAATTATTTAGGTTCTACGTACAGGACCTTGCCATACATTGGTTTAAGGAATAATTTGAATTTCTTTAGGAAATATTTAACATATTGAGTAGGAGTATATTAAAAAAAAATTAGACATGAGGTCTATTCTGGATGAGATTCTCCAGGATGGTTGGGAGATTGATAGATTACATGGCTCAGAACTTGAACAGCATGTGATGGATCGTTTTTTGTCAGATGCGTCAATATCCCTAAAGTTTTTTGCTGAGGATAATTTTCACTCCGTCCCTCATTTAATAATGGCTAAAGATTTAGCGGATTTACTGTCTGTGAACCTTCGTATATTTGTGCAGCAATATACTCATGTGAAACACGATCATATATTGAAGAATATAAATAATATGCTTCAAAACAACATTCCTGATGATCATAATAAGGAGGAACAATTATGTAAAGATATGGCTCTTACTAATGAGTTGCAGCGGCTAAAGAGAGAGTATGAGAATAAGTTATTGGTTATAGAGTCTGAAAATGTTTCACTGAAGAATCAGATGACGCTGTTGACAGCGAATACTAATAAAGTTCATGAATTGTCTTTTAGACATAAGAAACTTTTAGAAGATATTGAGGAGGAAAACAAAGTAGATGAGTTGTCGGAGATCCTTGAGAACAAGGAGATGTTGATTAATGATTTAAATGAGAGGATAAGGACTCTAACTTCACAGGTCGAGAGTGCCAATACAAACCTCGCGTCATCACAATTGGAACTGTCAAATTCTAAGGAGCTTTCAGAAAATACATTGAAGGAGAATAATACTTTGAACTCGGTTATTCAGGAGCTGAAAGCTGAAGTCTCAATTTTGGAATCAAAAGTTGAAAAACAAATGCATAACCTGAGTCGAACATGTACAGACCAGTACATTCAATGTGATTTGATTCTGACTGATGATATGCAGGTCGGATCCATTTATGATGATAAGGACATATGTACACAGTTCTGCCTACATAGAGACATAAAGTCAAAGATTGATATAGAAAACGGGGAAAATGACAGTGTATTATTTGAGGAGAATAATATAATGGAAATATTTCATTCCGATGATAATAAATTTTATGAATGTTTTCTTGGACAGGAAGAAAAGTTGGACGAGGAGGTGACTTCATTAAAACAGATGTTGAACGACCAGACAAGTAGGGTGAACTCTTCCACGCGCGACTTGGCATTATTGCGTGAATATAATAAGAAATTAATAATTGATTCCCATAGAGAAAATGAGACATATAAGAAAATTTTTGATGAAATAAAATCAGAAAATGAAGGGAAAATAGAATCTGTTCACACTGTTACTGTATCAACCTCGAGTATTGATTGTTTCACTGATGACAGGGTGTCTACATTGGAAGATTTACTCCTGAATGAAAAACATATGTATACTGAATTAGAAAAGAAAACACAACAACAGATCTTTGAACTCTCAACAGCATTGATCACAGTCGACTCTTTACTTGCTAGTGAGAGGAAAATAACAACTAACTTAAATAAATTAAATAAGAAGCAGATGCATAAGATCGCATGCCTGTCTTCTGAAGGTAATGAATTAAGAAAGAGGGTTAATGGAGTAAGAAATGTGGTCTTAAACAACAAGGAGTTGTCTATGGTTGGGGTTGATGTTGTTAAACGTAAGGTTGATGATCAACACCTTACCAAAGCAATGAGTCCGCACCTAGCACTCAATGCTTATAGTCTTCAGGGGTTTAAGAAATCATTCCGAGGGACATACAACTTCCCTCGACAGAAAAATACTGCCATTACAGGGAATACGCCTTGGCGACGGGGTCAGGGTGAATCTGATTCTAAGAAAACTGCGGTAAAAATCAATAGTGTAAATGATTTTACTACATTGAATGATGCTTTGGGAGTTAGGATGAACGCAGATAATAAAATGAAGACAAATAAGTCCGTCAGCAAAGTTTTCACTTTGCCTAGAAAACAGTCGTCTCCGACTTACGTTAAGCCATCAGCCTTGCACACTGATGGGGTTCTTCATGGGTTGGATCAGTATATGACATCCACAAAAAAATCTAGGCCCACTAAGAATGATAATATCACGTCATCACATATTGAAAGAGTGAGGAGATCATATCGAGGCAGGTATATTTTCCCTAGTCATCGATACAATATCATGGATTCTCCTCGCATTAATACTGCCTCTGTGGAGTGTAAGTCTCGGCGACAGGCCAGTGGCAATGTAAGCAGTTTAACAAATGATTTAACTAATGATTCTATGCTCGCAGTTAAAAAGGTATCCATTCATCGACAGGATCAGATTGCATCAGGGAGTGAGAGTTCTAACATCATTCCTAAGAATATTACAAAGGTGCAGCCCTTAGGTACTAAAAAGCCAGACCAGTATGTCCAGAGTGAACCGGTGGGTTCTGATGAGGTTCTGATTGGTTCAAAGTATTTTGATAAATATCTCTATACACAGCGTGGTAATCTAGATACCATCAATGCTGGCATTGATACTGCCAATCATCCTCTGGGGTTACAACATAGTTGTAGTGCCTCTGCTCTTCATAGTAGGGTTAGTGTTAAAAAGGTTGACACAAAGTTTGCTGCTGTTTCTAAAAACGGTACTATTCATGGTGATAATACAGGTGTTGCGCATTTACATAATTCTACGAATATTAGTACATCTAAACACAAATGCGTAAATATGCCTGTCAGGTTATCTACTATGACATGTTCTAAACCTGTGGGTTTAAAAGGAATTAGAGGTCATACTCGGTCTAGCCAGTATGTTCCAGTATACAATAAGGATACGTTGCGTTTAGGAAATAACAACGTAAATAGTGATCAATGGAATAAGCATCAAGGCAATCCTTACTGCCAATTGAGGGACAATAATACTACCTATATTGGTAAAAGGGCATTTTCTCGCACTGTCTTGGTAAGAAATCTGCCACATCGAACTACTTGGCAGGAACTTGGCGATTTCCTTAACAACACGGCAGACGTTAGGTTTGTGCGTCTATTGCCACATACCAATAAGAGGTATGGTGACGCCGTGGTTACATTTAGGACCAATAGAGATGCTCGCATGGTTATCGAGCGGGACAATGGTGTGTGTTTTCACCACCATTCTCTTCATTTACAATTGGTACCTGATTCTGCTTCACGCAGATATTAGTTAATTGATGTTGAATTTTGTCTTGGATGACTCAGCAAATGCAGTCATCGCTTCTTTCCTTTACTAGTCCGTATTCCTTTTCTTCCGAGTCATATCTTTCTCTATGATTTTGTTAGTTTAGGCTGTTCCTATACATAATATTTTTCTAGCATTTATATTTTATCCTACTGTTACATCATGCATGGAAAAATATAATATGTGATTTCATTCTTTGTCACGATTATCACGAGCGACACATAATCCTTTAAATGATACTCTGGCTCAGTTGCGACCTGACCGAGATCATATGTCACTGAATCGCACTGTTCCGGTGCGCAACATTCCGTCTCATACCACTTGGTATGCACTGAAACATTTTTTTCAGTAAATCGGTAATGTTAAATTTGTTCGCTAGTTCGAACTTCAAAATTCTTTTAAAAAGCTTGCTTTTGTGCGCTTTAATAACTTTCGCGACGCTCACAGAGCAATTAATTTAATACATGGTTCACTTTTTGCGCACCATCTTTTAGACGTGCGACTTGTACAAAACTCTGCACCACGCACTTTATAGTTGCGTTTGTGGGTGCGTTACTTTTCATTCTTCCGGATGTTTTTGTCTTTTCTTCTATTGCAGATACTTCTCTGTTCTTTATATAATTTATGTCTTAACATATTAGCATTTCTTTATTTTCATATATCCTGTCTGTTCAGATTCTACACTTGTTGTATTTATATTTTGTTATTTTTTTACTGGGCCGATTAACTCAGTATTTTCTTATTCAACGACTTTTGTCTCACTGCTTTACTTTTCCACAGGCTATGACTTTAGTTCAGCCTTTGAGATGTGGGCCTTTGTCACCTGCGTTTCCTTTTTGTTGACTATTATCACTGCATGTCTTTCTGTATTATTAAAGAGTACTACCTAACATTGTACGGTGGTATATTGAGTGTCATACCACTTTAGTCTTAATAAAATCTTTCTTTTCATCCACGCCCATTTTATGTTTACCCAAACAAAGACCTACCATTTGTTCTTCGCAGCTGCTCTTCCAAGGTGGACATCGGGGCGTCATTGTTACAGTGTTACTCAGGAACACTACTGAAACCATCCAGATCTACTGCAATTGCCTTGCAGCCGTTCAATTACACCATTCGAGCAATTCCTGGATCGGAGAATGTTCTGCTGACACACTTTCCAGATGCCCTCATGATTTTCAGAACCGCTGCGCATTACAGAGTGTACCACCTCTACATTACCTACTATTCAATCGTAGCTTATTTGTATAATTACAGGATTTTGACATTTCGCATTGATATGGATATTTTACCTAACGTTTCCGGATCTATATACATTACATAATTAAGTCGCTACTGCAACAGTGACATGTACGGGAATTGATTCTCATCTAACAATGCAGTATTTAAAAAAAAACATTATTTCCATTTATATTGACTATCAATGACATTTAAGCGCATTAGTATTAACATTACTACTATTAGCTTTCAAGTGTGGAATAAATTTAGATAATTGGAACTTTAAGTTAAAGCTCTATCACGTGAACTTAACAGTTATAAGGAGATAGCATTTTAACTACAAATTAACATTATTAGCTTAAATTATTGACAATTTTGCAATTTGACATTATGACTTGGTGACTCTTTTCGGTACTTCATTTTTTTATTAATAACAATTGAACTTTTCACGGAGGATATATAAGGGACATTTTTTTAAAAAATATTCCAGTAACATTTTAGTTAGTACCAATCTAGTAACTTAATTAGTTTAGTATAATTTATAAATAATGTGAGATATTTATATATTTATTATGATTGCGCATTATTGGCGCTTGATAGTTTTCACACAGTTAACTTCACATGTTATTATTATCATACCTAGTTAGGCCGTGTTGTTCATTCTTGCAACACATGCTTTGGGATTGTGTCAAATTTCTTCTATTGTGTTACTTTTAAAATTGACTTTGTTTCATTTTGTTACAATTTGTCAATTGACATACATTCATTTTACATTTCAAAATTATTTTTTATTTTTATTTTTCTGTTTTATTGTTGTCTTCATTTTTTTTTTTCACGCTTTGCTTTTTTTTGTCCCGTGGGAGGAAGGTACTGTTGCGTCCTTTTGGCGCGTGTAATTTAAATGTGGGGGCACATTTGAGTAAGTATATATATAATTCATTATTTGCGCACGGTCGGGGAGATTAGTGGGAAAAAAGGCGCAACGCGGTGCGCGAAGGGATGAAAAGAAAAGGAGAGAGCAATGACGTAGGAGAGACCTGATGGCCATGACCGGGGTCGGTCATGTATTTTTTGTGAACTATTGTTCAAGCTTGCCCAGATATTGGGAAGCCTTCATAAAGTATTCAAAGTCTCCGGAGAGGAGCACAGTTGTATCGGCCAAGGTAGGGCGATATGTGTACATTAATTATATGATATTTTCTCGTCAGTCCTTCTGACGTGTTTCGATCTGGCTGGACCTCAATACGAACCACAGGTCGTATTTCTAGTGGGTTCCAGACGTACCCAGAATATTTTGAAGGTTATTATTGCATTTTTTATGGATTACTTCAGAAGCCCCTTCGTGGCGTGTAGGCTCCAATCAAGCCAAGAAGAAATTATTACCATGAAGGTCGGTCACCGTCCTTGAAGGGTCGGTCCTTATTATAAGATGTTGATCAAGCTCATGATTAATAGAAATTGGAAAGAACGAGAACAATATGAACTGTCATATCCCAGAAGTAATCTACGTTGTTGATGCATGCTTATGAATATTACGTTTGAACTTGTACTAACGTCTGTAATAAATTGTCTGCGTCTTCGTCAAGAAAATGGACTCGACTTACATCCTTTTATCAGTTGTGGTCAGTACTTCAG
This sequence comes from Oreohelix idahoensis, assembly GCA_024509875.1. Lineage (NCBI taxonomy): Eukaryota > Metazoa > Mollusca > Gastropoda > Stylommatophora > Oreohelicidae > Oreohelix > Oreohelix idahoensis. The sequence goes on from JAMPIV010018620.1 coordinate 56,751, forward strand.
ACTACACCCTTGTTTCATAATGTTGAATTTGTGTCGGCCATATATAAGCCCGACTGAAGTTGATAACAGTTAAATTAACTTTATTGACAGTTGTTAACCACGGCATATTATTACAACCCATACACCATGTATGCAGCATAGTCTATAACGACTTCAACGGTGAATAAAGTAGACTCTACATCTACTAGACTCTACATCTCCGCCCTCATACAAGTCTGGCAACACGGGAAGCAATCACCAAATTGGGTTGGACTGTACTACCCCATTTACCCTATAGTCCCGATGTGGCACTCTCTGATTTTCATCTATTTGTTCCACTTAAAGATGCACTCCGTTGGACAAGGTCTGAAGATGATGAAGGAGTGGTTCATGCAGCGAAGAAATGGCTACATGATCAAGACAAAATCTGGTACGGGCTAGGAATACATGCACTTGTTTCGCGCTGGCATAAAGCCGTACAAGTTGATGGGGATTATGTTGAATAATACCGATGTTTACATGACATATCCATGTATATTGTGTATAAATGTCATGCTTTTTGAATAAACAGCTCCTGAGAAAAACGATGTGGTGCATTACTTTCTGAACGCCCCTCGTAGTTTTTAATTAATTTTTTTTTCATTTTGCACTCTTTGATGATCATCCATTTTTCAGTGAGCTTTTATTTTAAATAATTTTTTATCATGAATGGCACGCGAACTTTAAATTTTTGGTTTATGTGGCACTCGGGGTTGAATAAGTTGGACAACCCTGGTTTATAATATCATATCATTATCTACCCAAAATATTGTAAGCATTTGAAAAAGTTTAAATACAAAAGATAACACCTTGCTTGTTTATGATAACTATGATCACCATCTTCTAGGACACAGGGGTGATTTGTTTTAGACATATATTCAGAAAGAAAAATGTCCACCTTCTATGGTAGGAACTATGGTAAATGAGTGAGTATCCAAACTGCTGACTTTGTCTTTTAGAAGAAACTACATAGTTCTTAAACCTGTCATTCCCACAACTGTGCCTGTGAAACAGACTGACAATTTACATCACATGTAAAACATCTAAGAAGGGGTCTAAAACGTATATATATATGTTACCAGGGCCTGAAAGGGGAGCAAAGAATAGTAACACTGTACTCTACCAGGCATGTCATAAAAAGCGACTAAGGAGGGTTGGGTATGGAGTTGGTTACTCCATTCCGTAAAGCACTTTTAACCACAAAAACTTCAACAAACAATATGGATAAGTCAAAAATAAAATATAAATCAACTCAGCCGCCCAAGGCAGAAGATAGTCCTCTGGAAAGGAGGCGCACGAAGCAACTCAGTAGTTACTTGTAACACAGAGTCTCATTACAACTAGTTGTCATGGAAACAGACTATTTACATCACATGTTAATCATCTAAGACTGGGTCTGAAGCTTACATATACATTGGCAGATTCTATGCAGGGGTGGGGGAACTAATTGTTGAAAGTACCATACAACTGGTTGTCATGGAAACAGCAAACATTATACTTTGATCCTACTTTACAATTTTCTACAGCTTTTTTTTACTTACAAACACCACATATGAGTAAGAAGCTCGCCATACTATTTTAAAACTTCTGCCACATTAGATTTTTGATAACTTTTTGTAGATTTAGGGGGAACAGGGTTTTTTATTTCAATCCTTCTACAGGCCTGTATCCTTTTATCTGAAATCCTTAGGGACAGGTTTATTTCAGAAGCTGAATTTTTTCGGTTTTCAGGTGTTGCCCAAATCGCCAAAAATATGTTAGAAAATAGCTCAAAGTCGCACAAAATAGAACTGCTAAGCTATGGACCCCTGAAGGAAAGTGAAAGAGAGTTCGACAAAAAAAAAACTTGGCAGAGAACAGTGGAGACCGAATGAACCAGAGATGGGGCACTGCACGGAGAATGGTCGCTGACCGAGCAAAGTGGAAGCAGTTTGTTGCTGCCCTATAAGACGCCACCAGGCGTGATTGCCACTGATTGCTCTGACAGTCGGCAGCTAAGGATCAAAGACGAGAATAAGAAGCACAAAATAGTCTGAAATTGCCTAAATTGTGATAAAAAAAGTAGCCCAAAGAAGCTTTTGATTTTCAAAATATTTCAGGTGTTCGGATAAAACAATATAGGCTTGTATTCTATGCAAGCACTATTTATAAATGTCTGTAAGAAGTATCTTATAAAAACACAATGACCACTACTTCACATTTCAATTAAACAGGTTTACAGTACTGAAGTACCGATATTAATTTTTTTTAAAACAGACCGGAAAAAAAAAACTATGTAACACATAAAATTACGGTTGAGAAAAATACTTCCACAGGGTAACCATCCATCATACAATCGGTTAACTCTGTTATCATTTCCAGTGATGTGAATGTTTTCACTTCTGATATGTAGTGGCAGTGCTGAGTGTAATGCTAATGATTATGTTTCCGTGTACTTGTACTGTACATTAAATAGCTTTATTTTTTTTTGGAGTACAGTTGTTCTTCAAACTTAAGGAAACTTGTTGTCAGCATGACACGGCAGTCCTTGTTCTTCAATCCCCAAAGGTAAGAAAGGTAGAGGATGCCGTTATATGCCCTTTGATACAAATTGGGAATATGACACACTAGGGTGATGTGATCAGCATCACGAAGAGAGGTATAGAGAGATAGAAAAACATACAGAGAAGAGAAATGAAGACAAGAATGACAGGAATAAAGAAGACCATGGTTAGTGTGGTGTCTGCCCATGCTCACCACATGTTAGATTTATTGAGTTTGAGTCAGTGCTGATAAATACGGCACTATCTGCAATATTGAAAGTGAGATGCACCAGAGAAATGACGTAGGACTGTTATGTGTAGGACCAAGGTGTTGACGAAAACCCTTGGACGAAAACCCTTGAGCAGTGTGGCAGCTGGATTTTGGTGTATTTTCACTTGTGTTCCATTGGGAACCCATTACGAAGTGTTCCCCTTTCTTAAGGGATGTGGATTGTATAATAGAAGGGATACTCTTGGAACAGGGTTAATCCTGTCATGATGATGTTCTGTAAATATGGATCAATCTTTACGAACGGATATGTATGCTCAAGGGATATAAGTTTATTAAAGGAAATTGACTTCGTTTATGAAGGAAAACTGTCTTATTTCCTTATCGTTGATTGGGTCAGTTAAAGAGCCAGTATTTATGTTGTGGATTTCGGAAGAAAACATATAATCGTTAGGAGATTTCACCCTAGACGTAACAGAGCAACGAGCATTAATATGTAACAACAGAAGGAGCAATCAAATACAAATTAACATAATGAGTATAGGTTTCGAGTGTGGACAGGGGAAGCTATTTACCTGAAATAATAATAAAACGAACATGCAAAATGAGGAGACAGCGCCCCACCACAGTTAGACTTTGAGCCAATGGCACAGGAGAGGGGGACCTGGGATAACTTGGTTGAAGGTCTATGCTCCACAGGGAGCTAAAAGTCAGTTCTAAAACATTTTTTTTGGGAGAAAAAAGGTCAAAATAAAATGCAGCAAATATAATATATGATGACAGTTTCCACCAACGATTTCCGCTTGCCACAGCTGCAACGCCTAGCAGCAGGTGAACATATGAGCACAAGTGTTACACTGCAAATCACAACTCCCAACAAAGTTGCACGTGTGCATCCTACTTATCACTGCATGTACCATCCCCAGAACCTTTGGGACCTTTTATGAAGAAGGTTTCATTTTTTTTTAAAACAAAGCCCAACTAAGCATGAGGTATAGCTTAAATATATCTTATTTAAATAAAATTGTACACATTAATATTCAAATACTTTAACTATTAAAAAAAACAGAGAATAGTTCAGCTTCAAAATAATTTTAAAATAAAACTGGCATCAGCTGCATGTAGGAAGGGGTTACATTCTGAAGACGGCATGTAAAGCCAAAATCACATACAGACATAGGTGCCTTTGAAAATCTTTAAACTGCAAGTGACGTACAACCTTTCATCCGAACTTCGAAAACTGAAATATTCTTAAAATCAAAAGTTTATTTGGGCAACTTTTTTATCACATTTCGGGTGATTTCTGGTTATTTTGAGCAATTTGGACTCTTTTTCTAATGTGACTTGGGCAACATCTGAAAAACAAAAAAATTTGGTTTCCGAAACAAAGCTGTCCCAGAGTATTTCAGACCTGTATATTACTAACATAAAATATGTTCTGTGATATGTATCTGGGTACATGCCAAACAAGTAAAAATATTCTTGTAAATAAGTTAAATATTGGTGAATTAAAAATGTTAACTGAAAACAACTGTTTATGGAAAGAAGAATGAAATAAAAGAATACAAGTCTCATTCATCGCTCTTTAGCTCCCCAAGGAGCATAGGCCTTCAACAAATACCTTCCAAGTCCTGTCCTGTGCCATCCATACCATGTCTTCTTCACCCTTTCATTTCTGTCTTTATGCTGAATTGCCTCAAATGGATGGGTACAGTTGCAGAATTAGGCTCACGTGTTGGATATGTTTAAGTGCTTGTTGAATCTGGTGTGTTCTGTTCTAAATTGGAATATGGTACATCAACAAAGATATCATAACAAGAAGCTTGTAATCAAGTTTCATAAAAGTAGCCCAGAAAGCGTAGGTGAAATCACAAAGGTAATCATAAAAATGTATGCAGTAAATTACAGTCAAAACAAGACATACATTAAATGTTTGTCCAAAAAAACACATAATGAGAACCATATGTCATTTCCACCAAGAAAGAGTTGGAAAACTGATCCAGTACTTCCTCTAAACTTACTTTCCATGCCAGTGCTGTTAGACGTACATTTCAACCTCTACACCTCACGGTAGAAGGGGAACGACTAAGTAAGTACATTTCAACCAATGTAGTAACATCTCACTTAATTCTCTTTAATAAATATTTGTTAATGTCATCATAACTTTCCTTTTGGCTGCTTACGGAGCATGCAGCCACTACTGTAGCTGGTCCCCTTGCAGGAGGCCTGCGCCAAGCATTCACATTCTCTTGTAGGAGTGGTTTATGTAGCAATTTGTTTCACATGATGAGGTTGGCCAGCCTCATACACAACCTCCTATTAGTTGCCTTGTACGACATTCCTGAGGGTGTAGTAGTCCTATTCTTTCTTGTCTCATCACAGACGCCCCTTCCCCCGGGAACTACACGTTTTAATATGTAATCCCACAACAATTTAAGACGTATCTGAATGCTCCAGTGAAAAGCAAATCAGAAATGGTTGCCTCCAGCCAAAGTTGCGTACAAGCCAGAATATCAACTGTTGGTGTACCACTGTAACTTTTGTCCTTTTTTTTAACATCACCACGACAGCAGATTAGTTAGCATCTGTGAAAGGCAAACAGGAAATATATTATCAGTATTTTAAGTTTCTGTTTCTCAAATATGATTGACTTCTGGTTTTACTGAAATTGACATTTTCACGATGATTTGCAAATTCAGCATTGGAGAAAAAAAAATTAATATTCTCTGTGAGATGCTATCTTCTGTTCCTTCCAATAAATTAACTGCATTAATAAATGGTCTCCTCAGCCAGGGATCCAGACCTCCCGGCCGACCCAGAGTTCACTGGAAGGATAACATCAATCTCTGAAGGATTGAGGACTGGGCTAGAACTAGGTCAAAAGGAAGACAGTTGATAGGATAGCATGGCACTCTCTCTGGCTAACCTCTACACCACAAGATAGAAGAGGAACGACTATGTATGTCTTCTTCTTCTTTCACCTTTGAACTCCCAAAGGACCATAGGCCTTCAACAAACTTATGCCAAATCTTCCTGTCCTGTGCCATCAGCTCAAGGTCTTACCATGTTTTCATCACGCCCTTCATGTCTGTCCTCAGTTCTCTTTTCCATGTTAACTAAGTAGTAAGTAATAAATGGTCTTCACAGCAAGTCGTGTCAGTACACTTCACGGCAAGGTGGTCCAGTGTGGACATGCACTGGTAGCTGGACTGGACACACACTGAAGAATACACCCATTTTGCAAGCGAGTCTTTGCGTGGAACGCCCAGAGAAGAAGAAATAGCAGAAGGCCATAAAACATACAGAGGCAAGAACCAGAAATGGAAATCAGAAGGCCCAGGACAACTTGATTAGAACGCTCTGAAGATCTGCCTGAAGGCGTCTGCTTCAAAATCAATTATTATCTTTCAATTCTGCAAGCAACACAGACCTTCAACAAACATATACCAAGTACTGTGCCATCAGCTCAAGGTGTTTCCATTCCATGCCTTCCTCATCCCGTCCATTTATGTCTCCAGTTCTCTTCTCTGTGTATTCTTTGGCCTAACTCTACCTCTCTTACCTTGGAGATTCCAGAACAAGGACTGCCTTGTAATGCTATCAACAGGTTTCACTGCTTCACAGACAGATGAAATGGCAAAGATGCCATGACAGTGCAGCTGGTTAGTCTCTTGTGTTAAAAGGGGATCCAAGAATTAATCAGCCTTTTGATTTACATACCAATCAGTATTATTCTTCTTCTTTGATCCATAGCCGCCAACTGTCAAAGCAGTCAGTGGCCATCACGCCTAGTAGCGTCTTGTAGGGCAGCAACAAACTGATTCCACTTTGCTCGGTCGGCGGCCATCCTTCGTACAGTGCCCCAACTCTGGTTCATTCTTTGCATCTCAGCTTCCACAGTTCTCTGCCAAGTTGTTTTTGGTCGGCCTCTCTTTCGCTTTCCCTTGGGGATCCATAGCATAGCTGTTCTTGTGATAATATCGAGGTCTCTTCTGAGGATGTGACCAATCAGTATGCAATGCCTTAAAAAGTACAAAGCTACAAAGAAAAACACTGACAGCAATAACTGGGGGCCAGTAAAGACAGTCAAAGAACAAAGGTAATTAAAAGGCTCTGCAAAACTACAAAAAAAGGAATTGAGCTAGCAGCATTACAACTACAACGGGATATGAAATTCAGGGCAGTAATTTATATACAACAAAACTGTGGGTTCAATTCCCAGTGGGTGCTCGTATGACTGTCAGTGGTGAAAGCCGAAAGGAAGCCACTGACATGAAAACGGATGTCCTGACCGCAAAACAGGATACAAGAATAGGTTTTTGGAATGTCAGGACAATGTACGAGACAGGTAAACTAAGACAGGTCACGGCAGAAATGAGAAACTATAGGTTACACATTCTAGGGATAAGCGAGAGAAGATGGACAGGGGCAGGAAAAGTTAAAACAGCAACAGGAGAATCAGTACTTTACTCTGGAAGAGAGGATGGACAGCACAATGAAGGCGTAGCCATTATTCTACAGAAAGGAATAGAAAGGACATTACTGGAATGGAAACCCATCAACAACAGACTGATAAGATTAAGATTGAGAGGGAGATTCACCAATACTACAATAATACAATGCTACGCACCAACGAATGATAGCGATGAGGAGGTCAAGGATGAATTCTATCAACAACTGCAGAAAGAAATGGAAGACATACCTAGATATGATCTTGTTATAGTAATGGGAGACCTCAATGCGAAAGTTGGTACACACAATACATATAATGAAAGAACAATGGGGAAATGCGGCAGCGGAAGAGCAAATGAAAATGGGGATAAACTAATAAGTTTCTGTAGCATTAACAACCTGGTCATTGGAGGAACACTCTTCCCACATAAAGAAATTCACAAATTAACATGGGAATCACCAAATGGTCGGGACAGAAACCAGATAGACCACATCATGGTTAACGGTAGATGGAGACATGCATTACAAGATGTGAAGGTAAGAAGAGGTGCAGATGTGGGAAGTGATCACCATTTAGTAGTAGCAAAACTGAAAGTGAAACTAAGAAGGGCTGCACCAACTGTAACTACACAGAAAAGGTTTGACATCAGCAAATTGAAGGACTCCCTTACCAGAAAAACTTTTGCGGCCGACATAAAGAAAGGATATCAATTTGCCAAAAGTCAGGAAAAGACATTGACTGATGATATAGACCAGAATTTCAACACAATTTCAACAATATACAAAGAAAGCAGCAAATCATGCTTGGGATTCCAGGAAAGGAAGAAGCAAGACTGGATAACACCAGAAACATTAAACACCATAACGATGAGAAAGGAAATGAAAAGAAAGAAAACAGAAGCGAAGTCCCCTAGGTTAAAGCAACTATATAGCGAACAGTACAGTCAGCTGGACAAGGAAGTCAAACGCCAAACCTAAGCCAACAAAAGGAATTTCCTAGACGATCTTGCAAGACAGGCAGAGGAGGCAGCACTGAGAAATGAACAAAGCACAGTATACAAAATAACTAAATTCATCAGCGGAAAACGAGGTGCAAACAATATTACATTAGTAAGAGATAAGCAAGGTAATCTCATCACGACAGCAGAGGAACAGGAAACAAGATGGGCAGAGCACTTCAGAGAAATTCTGAACAAGGAACCACCAGAGACACAACTGAATGTTCCTGAAGCTGAAAACGATCTAGATGTGAATACATACATTCCACGAAAAGAAGAAATCATCACAGCAATCAAAGGGTTAAAGAACGGCAAAGCTCCGGGCCATGATAACTTAAATGCAGAGCTATTTAAGACAGACCCTGAGCTAGCAGCAGAACTATTAGAACCACTATTTGCACAAGTCTGGAAAACGGGGACAACACCATCAGAGTGGAACAAAGGAATAATTGTCAAGTTGCCCAAGAAGGGAGATCTTGCAGACTGCAATAATTGGAGAGGAATCACTCTTCTCTCAGTTCCCAGCAAAATACTAGGCAGGATAATTATACAGAGAATTTCAAAGGCAGTAGACCACAAACTGAGGAAGGAACAAGCAGGATTTAGAAAGAATAGAAGATGTGTAGATCATATATTCACTCTCAGGAACATTATAGAGCAGTGCTCAGAATGGCAAAGACAGCTTTACATTAATTTCGTTGATTTTGAAAAGGCTTTTGACAGCATACATAGGGACAGTTTATGGAAAATACTGAGGGCTTATGGAATTCCGGGCTGCATAGTGTCAATCATAAAAGGCCTCTATGCCAACTTTACGTGTAGTGTTGGGCAGAGCAACCTAACCTTTGAGGTGAAGACAGGAGTATGACAGGGATGCCCCTTGTCAACCACTCTATTTTTAACAGTCATAGACTGGGTGATGCGCCAGACAACAGAGGGCAGTCCAAGAGGAATAAGATGGACAACATTTTCTACACTGCAAGATCTGGAATATGCAGATGACATTGCACTACTAGCACATTCACATCAACACATCCAGGAAAAAACGGATAGACTCAATAAGTTTAGCCAGCAGGTGGTCTTGAACATCAATTTAAAGAAGTCTGAGGTCATGACGCTCAATGTGAGCAACCCTGAGCCCATGTCGGTAAGGAATCAGCAATTGGTACAGACAGATACCTTCACATACCTAGGAAGCATAGTAACACCAGACGGCAGGGCAGGCAAAGACATCAACATCAGAATGAATAAGGCAAGAACAGCCTTCTTTAGCCTAAACGGCATCTGGAAGTCCTCCCAATACAGCACAAGCACAAAATTAAGATTATATCAGAGCTGTGTGCTTTCTGTGCTTCTCTATGGTGCGGAATGCTGGAGAGTTGCAGAGAGGGAAATGTCGAAATTGTCCTCCTTTCACACAACATGCCTAAGAAAAATTCACCGAATCTTTTGGCCGAATACCATCACTAACCAAGATCTGCTTACTCGTAGCAAGCAAGAGGACATGCACACCATCATAGCTGGCAGACGCTGGAGCTGGGTTGGTCATGTCCTCAGAAGAGACCCCGATGCCATCACAAGAACAGCTATGCTTTGGACCCCTGAAGGAAAACGAAAGAGAGGCCGACCAAAAACAACCTGGTGGAGGACTGTGGAGGCTGAGATGCAGGGAATGAACCAGAGCTGGGGCACTGTACGAAGGATGGCCACCGACCGAGCAAAGTGGAATCAATTTGTTGTTGCCCTACAAGACGCCACTAGGCGTGATGGCCACTGACTGCTTTGACGGTCGGCGGCTAAGGATCAAAGAAGAAGAAGAATTCCCAGTGGAAAGAAAAATAAAAGGGAGCGGGTGTAAAACGTCTGATGATCAGACTTCCTCCTGTAGTAACACTATGTACAGAGTTCCTCAGTCAAGGTCTGTAAAAAGAATTGCGTTATTAAGAATAACTGAGACATCAGAGAGATGAAGGATATCCATTAAAGTATATATTGGAATGCTGGTGTCAATGGAATATGTTCCAATGGAGTATGTTCCAATGGACTATGTTCCAATGGAGTATGTTCCAAAGGAGTGACAGGCTAAAAAAAAAATTATGCTGGCACATGTCAAGGATGCAAGCTTACCAACCTGAGAGAATCTTGTCATCAGTGATCTGACCAAACCACTATTGTCTTGCCCTTTTCACAGCTAACAATGGAAAAGCCTGTAGGATTCCATGAACAGGCCAACACTGCATGACTGCAACAAAATCACACATACAACAGTTTTACTGCAGAAATTAAACAACTTTCAGCAGCAGAAATTTATAACAAATGGCAACAAAAATTACTTAATCCAGAATCAAAACCACTAAAAGTGACAGAAAATTACAAATCACACATTTCTAAAGCATCTGCCATCTCTACAGCAAAGGTCAGCTGTAATGGATCTCCAACGTCTTCTGTCACGATGGCGCACTCTGATAGACTCTTTCCTGTCCATCTCTTGATGTTTGGTGCCCTCTGATAGACTCTTTCCTGTCCATCTCTTGATGTTTGGTGCCCTCTGATAGACTCTTTCCTGTCCATCTCTTGATGTTACCTTCCCACAGCACCATCTTCCTCTTGCACGTTTCTCTTGAACTCTTCCTTCCAATTTGGTCTTCATCAAGGTGTTATGTATTTTAAATTAATAAATAATTAGTACTGGTATATAGCCTAGGAGGTGGTTGAAGTAACAAGAAGAGACATGGTCCGCAACCAGACGATACGTCAAGGCCTAAAAACCCAACCCCTGCAGACCCAAGTAGAACAGTCCCAACTGAGATGGTCTGGCCATGTCTGCAGAATGGGAGAAGATCAGCTACCACGGCAAGCATGGGAAACTAAGAGCCAGGGATCCAGACCTCCAGGACAACCCAAAGTCCGCTGGGAGGACAACATTAGACAATCTTTGAAGGACCGAAGACTAGAATTGAACCAAGCCAGGAGGAAGACAGCCGATAGAATAGTATGGCGCTTCCTCTTATAAACCTCTACACCTCACGGTAGACGAGGAACGACTAAGTAATTAAGTAATATAGCCCACGACAACTAAGACAAAATATTGTTTGAATTTTCAAACAAACAAAAAAATGTTATGAATATAATTTTTTTTTAAATTAATGATTAATAGAAAGAAATCTGTTACTATATTGTGTACCCTAAATGGCTCGCTGTCTTTGCCTTCTCCTAACTCAATAGATGAGTCAGCTGGGTAAACTGGAGTGTGACACAATGTAATTTTGAGCCCAGTCTCTCTACCTCATGAAGCAAGCAGTCTAATCGCTTGCCACTAGGACACCTTTGCCCGAGTAAAACCTAAAAACTTCTCAGGGATAGAGAAAAGTCAATACATCTCGACAACTGATTTTATAAGAAAGCAAACACTGTCAAATTCACATACCAGTGCTCCTTAAGTACTCTTTCTACTTTTTTCTTGTTAATGTTCCATATATATAGATCCCCATCACCTGAGCCTGCAGCTGCATACTGAACATCAGGACTGTGAGAGACAATAGAAAAAACAACACAGAAACATTAATCTTTCGGATGCTCAAATATTAGTTAAGTTCTCAAAATATATATAGTAACTGTCTTTATTACAAGCCTATATAATCATTAATCCGAACACCCAAAAACCAAAATATTCTGAAAATCAAAAGTTTCTTTCGGCTACTTTTCAATCATCTGATTGACAGACAAAGTGATTAGAGCACTGGTCTCTTGCCGCAAAGGTGCCAGGTTTGAATCACGTTGCTGGCATGCTACAGTCTACGCAGCTGTAAAAGGGTACCTGAGTTAGGGAAGGAAAAGGCAGCGAGGAAGGGAACTGGTGGTCACCCCACCTCTCAATGCTGGACCTAGTATGGTGAAGTCTCTAACATTTCACTTCCCTGTGGCAGTATCTACTATGGGACTACCTTTACCCCTTTTTTTAACTTTTCAATCACAATTTGGGCAATTTCTGACTAGTTTGGGTCACTCTGGGAAATTTTAAGAAACACAGTTTGGGTATCTTGAGCAAATTTGGGCTATTTTGAGCAATTTAGACTACTTATCGAAAGCAATTTGGGCGTTATATGAAAAATGAAAAAAATTTAATTTCTAAAACAAAGCTGTCCCCAAGTGTGATGGAGTACTGTGATTTTATTTTCAACGGGCCCCATTCTTCTTCTCTAGGAAATTAGTTGCGTTTTTTTTTTAGGAATTACTGTGGGGTTTAATTTTAAGATTCGAACCAGTCTTCTTTTTTTTTGTAAAATAATTGTGTTCATTTTATTTCATTAGGAGTTGAGCGCACAGTTATTATTAGGCGGGGTAAATTCTCCCGTCATTAGGAGAATTTCCGTTCACCCAGTTTTAAACGGAGGATGGGGGCAGAAACACAACCCAGGTAAGCAGAACGAATCAAATTTAGTTTTGCTGACGCAAACGGCAGTAGTATTATCTAAGGTGACGCAATTAGTAGCGCGGGAGGAAATATTCACTGAGTCATCGGTGTTGTTCACGATATTACTGGCCGAGGTCAGATATTAATTATTTGCGCAATATTATTGGTCTAAGAGCGGCCCCGAAGCGAAGCCACGCGATGACTCATGGCGGGGGTGTTGCATCATTTTTTTCTATTATAAATAACTGCGTCTAAGTCTGTAGCGGTCTCTTTGTCTCCAGAAAATCAGCCGTGAATCTACGCCTTATCGCTTGCTCCAGCTAGAGATATTCGATAACTTGGGTATGTGTACATCTTAATTTAGCTTAGTAGATAGGTCGTTTTATAATAGAATCTTAGCACGATAACATAAGGTTTCTTCTGGGAGTTAATTTAATTTTTTTTTAAACGGAAGTGCCATCAATTGCTTACTTATGCTAAACGATAGACTGTAGTGTAAGTAGTGTCTTTGATTTTCTTAGAAATAAGTAGCAGTATCTATGATTGGTGTAAACGGTTTTGCGATATTAACTGGTGCTATGTAATAGGAAATCTGAGGACGGTGTAAACCGCATTTTGATTATGATAATGTGTAATATATATACGCAAGCATATTTGTGTATTTTAATTACGTGTGTACTTTATTTAATTGGGTATTGATCCGGTAATGTAGTTGGATGACAAGGGGTGAAATTAACATTACCGAGAGGTCGTAGGAATTTGTGTATTTACTACTTGTGTTTAATTAATAACCTCTTGTAGTCAGAAGATAAGGGTCTAGATGTGATTTAATAATTCCTAAATGGTGTGTGTGTGTGTGTGTGTGTGTATATATATATATATATATATATATATATATATATATATATATATATATATATATATATATATATATATATATATATATATATATATATATATATATATATATATAATTGTGTTAATTGATAAAATCTTCTCGGGTCATTCTTTTATCATTCAGAAGTAGGGCCGGGGAATTATATTTAGTACAGGGGATTTCCCTCAGTGAATGAATTGTTGTGACGGCTGACAGGCCAGCCGGCACAAAAGATTTAGGTCAGCTGCGTCTGGGTTTACCTAACAGACAGCGGTGAAGCGGTGTAGAGAGAGAAGAGGAGGGAAGTGTATGGTAGTTTGACCTTTGGGCAGGAATATTTGTTTATCGCATGTGTGTAGAATTGTGTAGGGGAGGGGTATTAATTTAAGGGGAAAGACGGGAGATGTATTAACTTAAGATGTTAAGTGTTAGAGTTGAGAATATTTTGACGTGTTGTATATTTGTTGTTATTTTTCGTTTTACAGCATTTTCACGGCACAAAGGGAGGGTTGAAACCTGCCCCTACAACTTATTACGGTGATTTGTTTTCTCGGGAGCATAAGGCTCGAGATATCGCCAGAGGTGAAAGAAACGAGACGTTCTCAGGCAGTGAAGCCCATGCTTCAGCAGGAACAGGTTCATCTTTAAAATCCGGAGCTCTCAGCTCGTTATACCACTCCAAAGAGGCGCATGGCCTGGAGGTTGGGTTTTATATATAGATATATACGGCCACAATAATGCAGTTGGTCCCAAAACCCTAAGAGGGTTCAATTGGCCGTTAAAGAATTGTCAGCAGCAGTGAAGCATCTACATCCTGAGGCTAGTACCTAGTCAAATACCAAAGTCATCCGCTGCAGTAGTCTGGGAAGGAGATAGGGTCAACATTCCTTTCCGAATGCTAACGAGAGGAGGGGCATAACGGAGACACCACATCAGCAGAAGAAGGCAGTGTCAGAGAGACACTGAATCAAGACGGAGGGGAGAGAGGGAGAGAATAGCTGGGACCAGTAGGGTCAGATAGTATACTTAGAGGACAGCCTCTGAGCTAGAGCTGTAATAAAAGTCTACTAGTGTAGCAGTCCAGTGGTGTTAGTGGCGTGTATATCGCCTAAAGCGTTTAAAGCTGTGTAGACAGTAATTTAGGTATACGTCTGCAGCAGGACAGTAGATTATATTTAATAATAATTATAGGAGCACCCGTGTGTTACCGGGGCCCGAAAGGGGAGCAAAGAATAGTAACACTGTTCCCTGCCATGCATGTCGTAGAAAGCGACTAAGGAGGGTTGGGCATGGGGCTGGTTACCCCATCCTGTAAAAAATTTAAACTACAAAAAACTTCAACAAATATGGACAAGTCAAATAAGGAAAATAAAACACAGCCATCCAAGACAGGGGAAGGTCCTCTCGCAGGGAGGCGTACGATGCAACACAGAGAAAGCCGAAAGGAGTCTGTGTTGCTGACTAACCTTCTTTCTTCTAGGAGAACTTCCAGATTTGGCACCTAGAATGTTCGGACATTAAACGAACAAGGGAAAGTGGTACAAGTAGCAGCAGAAATGAGGGAATATAAAATCGAGGTTCTGGGAATGTGTGAAACAAAGTGGAAGGGGGTAGACAGGAAGAAACTCATCACAGGTGAATTGGTGCTGTCCTCAGGATGGAGTGGACACACACTGAGGAGACCTGTTGATAGCATTACAAGGCAGTCTTTGTTCTGGAATCCCCAGGGAAAGAGAGGCAGAGGTAGAACAAAAAACACATGGAGAAGAGAACTGGAAACAGAGGTGAAAATGATGAGGAGAACATGGAAAGAACTTGAGATGATGGCATGTGACAGGAGGACTTGGCATGTGTTTGTTGAAGGTCTGTGCTCCTTTGGGAGTGGAGGGTTATGAATGAATGAATTATAGGATAGCCAGGAGTGGTGGCTCTTAAGTTAGAGACCCCACCAAGTAGATTGTTGTTAATCCTCAATTTTCTTCCATCCAGGTTGAAAGAGAGGGTGAAAGTGTTTGGTTATAGTGTCTGTCCTCTTAATTGTTCTGTTTATTTTTCAGGTTAGTGCGACCTTGCACGTTATTTATTTTACTGTGTTATTTGATTTGTTGTATAATAAACTATAAACTGTACACTGGATCAGTTTCTCTATAACTATACTGTACGTACATGCTGTCTGTATAGTTGTGTCTGTGGAACTTTAACAAAACCTTATCTCCTTTATTGGTAGTCAGAGGTGGTGAGTCTATAGCTATTAAATACGTCAGAAGTGGCGAGGGAGAATCAATCTCGGTTCTCACCCTCGAAGCCAATAGTCTCATCTGTCCACATTCACTGTCATTTCTCATCAAAATCTATCTTCTCAGACTTTCTCATACTAGTGTCTTGTCTATATACTCAGACAAAGTCTAAAACTTAAATCCACTTCGTGACACCAAGTATTTTGGATACAAGGTTACAGACATGTACCACATTATACATGAAATACTACTTATGTGAGTGGTGTTAACAAAAGCAACAGAATGCAAATCAGTGTTGATTGAAAAGTGATACCATGGCTACAGAATGCAGTGATAAGATCCAAGTTGTTTTTTCTGTGGCTTTTCTGACATTCCACAACCTGTTTGAGCTGGGAGTCATGAGCTCCAGCCCCATTTCCAGGTTGTTTATGCTGCCGCAGTATGTATTTAAGAAACTCTCACATCTGATGTTAGGCTAGCTTGGGAAATGGGGCCGCCCACTGTGCATTCCCTGCCATCCAGGGGGGTATTCCAAAAATGCACCTCCAGAATACTGGGCTCTCCCTGGAATCGCTATGTTCTGATCAAAGCCACTTCCCAGCTCTCTCCACCCATCATCTGTCCCAAGTGGAATCCTACTGCACATGGTCAACCAGGTTTGGGGTTCAACTGATCCTCCCTGGAATCGCTATGTTCTGATCAAAGCCACTTCCCAGCTCTCTTCACCAATCATCTGTCCCAAGTGGAATCCTCCTGCACATGGTCGACCAGGTTTGGGGTTCAACTGATCCTCCCTGGAATCGCTATGTTCTGATCAAAGCCACTTCCCAGCTCTCTCCGCCCATCATCTGTCCCCAGCTGAATCCTCCGGCACATGGTCGACCAGGTTTGGGGTTCAACTGATCCTCCCTGGAATCGCTATGTTCTGATCAAAGCCACTTCCCAGCTCTCTCCACCCATCATCTGTCCCAAGTGGAATCCTCCGGCACATGGTCGACCAGGTTTGGGGTTCAACTGATCCTCCCTGGAATCGCTATGTTCTGATCAAAGCCACTTCCCAGCTCTCTCCACCCATCATCTGTCCCAAGTGGAATCCTCCTGCACATGGTCGACCAGGTTTGGGGTTCAACTGATCCTCCCTGGAATCGCTATGTTCTGATCAAAGCCACTTCCCAGCTCTCTCCGCCCATCATCTGTCCCCAGCTGAATCCTCCGGCACATGGTCGACCAGGTTTGGGGTTCAATTGATCCTCCCTGGAAAGGATATATTCTGATCAAAGCCACTTCCCAGCTCTTTCCACCCACCATCTGTCCCTAGTGGAATCCTCTTGCATGCACATGGTTGACCAGGTTTGGGGTTCAACTGATTCCCCCAAGCTTAGCATCAATGCTGAGTTCTCAACATATTCCACCACCTCTTGATGCCGGGCTGCTCTGATGTGATTATTTGATCCTTGAATGTTGGCCAGGCAACTCAAGAAGGTAAAGATTACATGTTTCTGAAATGCTTCATGGTCGCTGTTTATGATCTATCCCTAGAATTCCTGCAAGAACCTCATGAATTCTCTTGGATTCCACTGAATGTGGCATTCTGGCACCAGAATTGAGAAAGTATTGAATTTAAAGGTCATATGATGGTAACTGATGTGAAGAAAATGCTGAATTTGAAGATATCACGAAAGCAGATCTAAGTGTGAAGGTATAACATTTAAAGGTGACATGATTGTAGAAGTGAGTGAGAAAAGGCGCTAAATTTAAATGTGATACCAACAGCAGACTAATTTAGACGCAATGGTGAATTTAAACTAAACCCTCCACCAACTTAACAACCACATAATAAACTTGCCTGAACACAGCCCTTGCTGAATCCCAGCCAACTTTGAACCCTTCTGCCCTGCAAGAAAAAGATAAAGGTAAACATTAAGTAATGCACCTCTTTTTAAGACAACACACATTTCACGTCACTGGTAGGGCGAATGGTGACAGATTGTACATAGAGGAAAAATACAGGCAGAGGTACCGAGTTCCCTACCTTATGAATACCTTACATTTAACTAATGAATTACGTTTTGTATTGTCTTACAGTTCATCTAATAAAATTTGACTGCACAACAGAAACGCTTTGAATTGAAGTCAGTAGACGCAGCGCATTGCCCCATGTAGTTCCCAGGAATCTCAGAGGGGACAAAGAAAGAATACGACTTCTGCTCTCTTATGCATGTCACAAAAGGCAACCAATATGAGGCTGTTTGAGTTCGGCAACCTCATCTTGTAAAACAAATTGCTACAAGAGAAATTTGTGACAAATAAGGCTTAAAATAGTTGGGGCACGATATGAAGAATGGCCACCAAACGAGCAAAATTGGGATAGTTTATTGCTGCCTAACAAGACGCCACTAGGCTTGATGGCTACTGACAGCTTTGTCGGTCAGGGGCTAAGGATTCAAGAAGAAGAAAGGCTCATAACACAAGAGACCTGGCTCATTCATTCTGATTACTTATAACATTCATCCACTTTATCTGTGACTACCTGCGTAACACTTTGCTCACTGTATCTGTGGTTACAAGAGAAATGAAGTCCAACACGAAAATAAGAATCTTCAACTCAAATGTCAAGTCAGTCCTATTGTATGGCTCTGAGACATGGAGAGCAACAAAAACAATAACCAAAAAGCTACAGACTTTTATAAACGGGTGTTTGCGTAGAATAGAAGGACTGAAATGGTATGACAAAGTCACAAATGTGGAATTGATGACAAAAACTAGATAAGTGCCAGTGGAACAAGATTTGAGAAGAAGACGCTGGCGATGGATAGGACACACATTGAGGAGACCTGTTGGTAGCATTACAAGGCAGTCCTTGTTCTGGAATTCACAGGGACAGAGAGGCAGAGGTAGACCAAAAAACACATGGAGAAGAGCACTGGAAACAGAGGTGAAAATGATGAGGAAAACATGGAAAGAACTTGTGCGAACGACACAGGACAGGAAGACTTGGCATGTGTTTGTTGAAAGCCTATGCTCCTCAGGGAACTAAAGGGTATTGATTGATTGATTGACCTGTGGTTACTTACATTTCATACCTTCTGTATGTGAATACATAAAGAACACCATTTACTCTGCAACTACTTATAAGACTTTTCAGCCATCATTTCTGTGACAACTTACAAGACATTTAATTCATTCTATGTGTGACTACTTAAAAGGCACTTTGTACATTACATTTTCTCAGTGACTACTTACACTAAAGTACAAGACACTTGGTTCATTCTAAGATCAATGACTGACAAGGAATCATCCCTTGTGCAACACAGAAGCTGACTTTTGTCTGGGGAGGAGACGAGAGGCATTGGGTATTAACTTTGAAACACTCACATCAACACTCAAAGTAATAATGTTACTGTAAGTATTGGTGTTTGTGTAGGTGCTTATATTTAAGTAATTATTAGTGTTGGAATAAGCGGAAGCGTAATATAAATATTAATATAGGATTTGATGTAAACATTATTTTTGGGGTTAGCGTTTTGTGAATATGTTAGTGTTGCTATAAATGTTGATGTTGGTGATAGTGTTTGGGATAAGTGGTAGATTAATATAAGCATTAATATTCTTCTTCTTTCGTCCTTGGCCGCTGACTGACAAAGCAATCTGTGACCTGGTGATGCCTGGTGGCGTCTTGAAGGGCAGCAACAAATCGTCTCCACTTTGCTCGGTCAGCTGCCATCCTTCGTGTGGTGCTCCAGCTCTTTTTCATGTTTAGCCTCTCTGCCTATACAGTTCTTCTCCACCAGGTGGGTTTTGGCCGGCCTTGCTTTGCTTTCCTTCTGGAGTCTATAGCATGGCAGATCTGGTGATGGTGTCAGGATCTCTTCTAAGGATGTGGCCAACCTAATTCCAGTGTCTACCCGCTATGATGGTTCGCGTGTCTTCTTGGTGGCTCCGAGTTAGTAGTTCTTGGCTTGTGATGGTATTTGGCCAGAAAATTAAAAGAATTTTCCATAGGCAGGTTGTGTGGAAAGAGGACAGTGTGGACATTTCCTTTTCTGTCACGCTCCAGCACTCTGCACTGTACAGAAATTATGCAATTCTTGTTTATTTTTAATTTAGTGTTTGTACTGTACTGGGATAATTTCCAGATGTTTATATTGGCGAAGGCTATTCTGACTTTATTCATTCGGCTACTGATGTCTTTGCTTCTTCTGCCATTTGGTGTTACTATGCTTCCTAAGTACGTTTTTTTTTATTTTTTTTTTGGTTACGTACGCCCGCTATTACTTGAGGCAAAATCTCCGGTTAGTATATCTAAACTGAGACTGATTTACGTGAGCATCCTATTTTCCCTGTATGCTGACAGGTGTCCTCTCTCCATTCAGGCAGATACTTGCCATCTTCGGAGGGACTAAGTATGTAAATCTGTTTGCATCTTCTAGCCCTTGGTCCCGTATTTTTATGCGTGCAGGATTTCTGACATTTAGTGTCAAGACTTCTGTCTTCTTGAGATTAATGTTTAGTCCCTCTTGCTGGCTATGTTTATTCAGTCTGTCTCTTTTTTCCTGGATGTGTTGATGTGAGTGCATTAATGTATTAATTCAATATATTAATTAAAGCATTAATATATCCTGCTTACAAAACAGATACTGAAAAGTAAGCCATTAAATATTCACATAAGACATAGAATCCCAGACAACGGAAGAATAGGACTCTTGCTCCCTCTGGCACGTCGCAAGAGGTGATTATCATGAGGTTGTGCAGGAGGCTGGCAACCTCATCATGTACAACAAACAGCTACAAAAACCACCATTAACAATGCACGTGAATGCTTGGTGCAGGCTTCCTGAAAGAGGACCAGCTACAGTGGTGGCCCCATGCTCCATTAAGAGCAAATAGGAAAATGATGATGATGAAGAAGACATAGATCCACATCAAAATTAACGCTGGCTCAGCTTGCACTCCCTGGGCACAGCCGGCAGAACTCTGGGGGGGGGGGGGGGGGGGGGCTAGGAACTACTAGCTGAGAAATACTGATTAAGAACATCATTATGAATTCCCCCGGCAGAACAGAGCTGGTAAAACGACTCAGATTTGTGGACTATGAAAAGGCCTTTGACAGTTCAGATACAGAATCACTCTAGAAACTGATGGGGTACCATAGAGTTCAAGTTCATTAACCTCAACAAAAAATATGAAGACATGAAATCATTATTACTCATCAGCTCCCCAAGGAGCATAGGCCGTCAACAAATGCTAGCCAAGGCCTCCTGTTGCATGTCATCAGCTCAAGGTTTCTCCATTTGTTTGAGAACAAAAAAACCAAGAAGTTACAGGCTTCCATAAATGGGTTCTTGCATAGAATAGAAGGATTGAAAAGGTACAGCAAGGTCACCTATTTGGAACTGATGACAAGAACTCGACAAGTGCCAGCGAAACAGAATGAGAAGAAGACGCTGGTGATGTTGAGGAAACCTGTTGATAGCATTACAAAGCAGCCCTTGTTCTGGAGTCCTCTGGGTAAGAGAAGAGACCAAAGAAGACGTGGAGAAGAGAACAGGAGACAGACATGAAAATGATGAGGATGACATAGAAAGATCTTGAGCTGATGTCACGTGACAGGAGGAACTGGCATAACCTGAGGTGCATGAATGAAAAACTGCTGAAATTCTTCAGCAACTAGAACATGTCTGAAATCTTAGACACTTTCAACTAACCTGCCGCTAAACACAGGGAAGTAAGTCTGCCATTTAAAAGAATTTCATTTGAGCTCTCGTCAGCAGATCCCCGGATGTCCCAGAAACGAACACGCCTGTCAAAATGTCCACTTATAACATTTGTCCCATGAAAACTTACAAGGTCATTACAGCTGCTGCCTGCAAATATTGTCTTTATACCTGGGGAAGATTTGCACACATTTTTTTAATAAGCCCCTACCTGAGATGCAGAATATATTATTTTTATAACAAGACATTTAAGCACAGCATATAAATATTATAGGGTAGCGGACCCTGAACTAGCAGAACTATTAGAACCATTATTTGCACAAGTCTGGGAAAATGAGACAAAACCAACAGAGTGGAGTAAAGGAATAATTGTCAAATTGCCCAAGAAGGGCAACCTTGCAGACTGCAACAACTGGAAAGGAATTACTCATCTCTCAGTTCCCAGCAAAATACTAGGCAGGATAATCATCCAGAGAATTTCAAAAGCAGTTGACCATAAACTGAGGAAAGAACAGAAGATGTGCAGATCATATATTTACCCTCAGGAACATTATAGAGCAGTGCTCAGAAAGGTCGAGACAACTGTACATTAACTTTGTTGATTTTGAAAAGATTTTCGACAGCATACACAGGGACAGCCTATGGAAAATACTGAGGGCTTATGGAATTCCCAGCCGCATTGTTTCCATCTATATTCTAACTTTACGTGCAGTGTCGGATTGAGTAATGTAACTTTCGAAGTGAAAACAGGAGTACGACAGGGATGCCCCTTATCAACAACATTATTTTTGACAGCCATAGATTGGGTGATGCGCCAGACAACAGAGGGCAGTCCAAGAGGAATTATATGGACAACATTTTCTACACTGGAAGACCTGGAATATGCAGATGACATTGCACTACT
This sequence comes from Oreohelix idahoensis, assembly GCA_024509875.1. Taxonomy (NCBI): domain Eukaryota; kingdom Metazoa; phylum Mollusca; class Gastropoda; order Stylommatophora; family Oreohelicidae; genus Oreohelix; species Oreohelix idahoensis. Next base: position 79,116 of record JAMPIV010018620.1, read on the forward strand.
CGCGCATTCACATCAACACATTCAAGACAAAACCGATAGACTGAATAAGTATGGCCAGCAGGTTGGCCTGAAAATCAATCTGAAGAAGACAGAGGTCATGACACTAAATGTGGGCAATCCTGAGCCAAAGCAGTAAGGAACCAGAAGTTAGAACAGACAGACACATTTACTTACCTAGGATGCATAGTAACACCTGACAGCGAAACAAGCAAAGACATTAACAACAGAATGAATAAAGCGAGAACAGCCTTTGCTATTCTCAATAACATTTGGAAGTCTTCCCAGTACAGCACAAACACCAAATTAAGACTGTATGAGAGCTGTGTACTTTCTGTGCTTCTCTATGGTGCAGAATGATGGAGAGTAACAGAGAAGGAAATGTCGAAACTGTCCTCCATCCACACAATCTGCCTAAGGAAAATTCTCTGAATCTTTTGGCCAAACACCATCAGCAACCAAGAACTACTTATTCGGAGTAACCAGGAGGACATGCACATCATCATAGCTGGCAGACGCTGGAGTTGGGTTGGCCACGTCCTCAGAAGGGACCCTGATACCATCACAAGAACAGCTATGCTATGGACCCCCGAGGGAAAGCGAAAGAGAAGCCGACCAAAAATAACTTGGCGGAGAACTGTGGAAGCCGAGATGCAAAGAATGAACCAGAGTTGGGGCACTGTACGAAGGATGGCCGCCGACCAAGCAAGGTGGAATCAATTTGCTGCTGCCCTACAGGACGCCACCAGGCGTGATGGACGCTGACTGCTTTGACGGTTGGCAGTTATGGATCAAAGAAGAAGAGAAGATATATTTTATAAACAAACCCTTATCTGAGACACAGCACACATTTTAAACAAATTTCTATGTGAGACACAGCACATATTTAAACAAACCCCTATCTGAGACACAACACACATTTAAAGAAACCCCTATCTCAGACACAGCACACATTTAAACAAACCCCTATCTCAGACACAGCACACATTTAAACAAACCCCTATCTCAGACACAGCACACATTTAAACAAACCCCTATCTCAGACACAGCACACATTTAAACTAACCCCTATCTCAGACACAGCACACATTTAAACACAGCACACATTTAAACTAACCCCTATCTCAGACACAGCACACATTTAAACTAACCCCTATCTCAGACACAGCACACATTTAAACTAACCCCTATCTCAGACACAGCACACATTTAAACAAACCCCTATCTGAGACACAGCACACATTTAAACAAACCCCTATCTCAGACACAGCACACATTTAAACTAACCCCTATCTGAGACACAGCACACATTTAAACTAACCCCTATCTGAGACACAGCACACATTTAAACTAACCCCTATCTCAGACACAGCACACATTTAAACAAACCCCTATCTCAGACACAGCACACATTTAAACTAACCCCTATCTCAGACACAGCACACATTTAAACTAACCCCTATCTCAGACACAGCACACATTTAAACTAACCCCTATCTCAGACACAGCACACATTTTAAACCCCTATCTGAAACCCACTAAACAAACCCCTATCTCAGACACAGCACACATTTAAACTAACCCCTATCTGAGACACAGCACACATTTAAAAAAACCACTACAGCACACATTTTAACCCCTATCTCAGACACAGCACACATTTAAACAAACCCCTATCTCAGACACAGCACACATTTAAACAAACCCCTATCTCAGACACAGCACACATTTAAACAAACCCCTATCTCAGACACAGCACACATTTAAACTAACCCCTATCTCAGACACAGCACACATTTAAACTAACCCCTATCTGAGACACAGCACACATTTAAACAAACCCCTATCTCAGACACAGCACACATTTAAACTAACCCCTATCTCAGACACAGCACACATTTAAACTAACCCCTATCTCAGACACAGCACACATTTAAACTAACCCCTATCTCAGACACAGCACACATTTAAACTAACCCCTATCTCAGACACAGCACACATTTAAACTAACCCCTATCTCAGACACAGCACACATTTAAACTAACCCCTATCTCAGACACAGCACACATTTAAACTAACCCCTATCTCAGACACAGCACACATTTAAACTAACCCCTATCTCAGACACAGCACACATTTAAACTAAATCTGAGACACCACACATTTCTAACCCCTATTTCAGATACAGCACACATTTAAACTAACCCCTATCTCAGACACAGCACACATTTAAACTAACCCCTATCTCAGACACAGCACACATTTAAACTAACCCCTATCTCAGACACAGCACACATTTAAACTAACCCCTATCTCAGACACAGCACACATTTAAACTAACCCCTATCTCAGACACAGCACACATTTAAACTAACCCCTATCTCAGACACAGCACACATTTAAACAAACCCCTATGTGAAACACTGGACACACGCCGTCTAACCCCTATCTCAGACACAGCACACATTTAAACTAACCCCTATCTCAGACACAGCACACATTTAAACTAACCCCTATCTCAGACACAGCACACATTTAAACTAACCCCTATCTCAGACACAGCACACATGTAAACTAATCCTTATCTCAGACACAGCACACATTTCTCAACAAAAACCTATCTAAGACTAGAAGAATGTTGCACATCTCAATGAAAGAGAAGAAAACAAATAAATATATCATATTGAAAAAAATAAAATAAACTAAATATGAAAATAGAAATAATGACTGACATCAAAGTCAAGTCAAAAAGATAAAATACTTTGATCATATAAATAGACATGTTGTTCGTCCATCACAGGTGATGAAGACCACTCTGTTCATCCAATTATTAGGATGTTAGGATAGTCTATGAGTACGAAGGTGACTGATGAGCCCGATGCGGGCCTGGAAGGATCTCGGACAGTGTGGGCAGGGAATGTTTGCTTCATGTGAAGGTTTTATTTCATGATCTTTTCTAGCTTGTCTCCGCTGTTCCGCTGCTGCTCTTCTGGAAGATTCGCATGCCACTGCACCTTTACGAAGAGATGTGCGCCAAGCAGTTCGGTCTTGCGCAGCAGCTTCCCATGTGTCTGGGTTTATGTCAAAGGTTTTTAATGAAGCCTTAAGCGTGTCTTTGAAGCGCTTTTTCTGGCCACCATGGGAGCGTCTACCCTTCTGCATCTCACCATAAAAGAGTATCTTTGGCAGTCGATGGTCTGGCATGCGGACTACATGACCTGCCCAGCGAATCTGTGACTGCATCAGAATAGTATCGATGCTAGGGATACCAGCTCTGTCAAGAACGGCGGTATCCGGGATCTTGTCTTGCCATTTGATGTTCATTATCTTCCTGAGACAGACTGTATGGAAGTGGTTGAGCTTTTTTTACGTGGCGCCTGTATACAGTCCATGTTTCACATGCATAAAGCAGCACTGGAAGCACCGCAGCTCTGTATACCTTCAGCTTTGTCTGTAGACTAATGCCACTTCGATGCCAAACGTTGGTGTATAGTCTGCCAAATGTGCTGCTGGCTTTGGAGATCCTGGTGTTCACCTCATCATCAATGACGATGTTCTGGGATAGTGTACTACCAAGGTAGGTGAACCTGTTCACAACATTCAGTTTCTCACCATTTATCTTGATGACTGGCTCAGTATAAATTGTGCCAGGAGCTGGTTGGTACATGATTTCTGTTTTCCCCGTGTTGATGGTAAGCCCAAAGTTGGAGCAGGCTTCGGAGAATCTATCAACGCTACGCTGCAGATCAGCCTCTGAGCCAGCACTGAGGGCACAATCGTCAGCAAACAGAAGATCCCTGATGGTGTGTGATTTGACCTTGGTTTTTGCTTGAAGCCTCCTAAGGTTAAACAATTTTCCATCAATACGATATCTGATGTCGATTCCTGTGTCCCCGTCTCTGAAAGCATCAGTCAGCATAGCAGAAAACATGATACTGAAAAGAGTCGGTGCAAGTACACACCCTTGTTTAACTCCATTTGAGACTGGGAAAGGCTCCGATAGCTCACCATTTTCCTGAACTCTAGCCTGCATTCCATCATGCAGCTGCTGCACTATTGAGATAAATTTCTTTGGGCAGCCGTATTTTGCCATGATCTTCCATAGACCCTCTCTACTGACCGTGTCGAACGCCTTTGTCAAGTCGATGAAAGCTGTGTACAGGTCACAGTGCTGTTCTTGGCATTTTTCTTGAAGCTGTCTTGCAGCGAACACCATATCGGTGGTTCCACGTTCTTTCCGGAATCCACACTGACTTTCAGGTAGAAGACCTTTGTCAAGATGAGCCGTAAGGCGATTAAGAAGGATTCTGGCAAATATCTTCCCAGCGATTGATAGTAGTGAGATGCCTCGATGATTGTTACAGTCTTGGCGATTACCTTTACGTTTATAAAGATGTATAATTGACGCATCCTTGAGATTGTGTGGGATGGTTTCACTCTGCCACATTTGCTGGAAGATCATGTGAAGTTTCTCTATCAGAACTGTACCGCCATCTTTATAGACCTCAACAGGAATTGAATCGGAGCCGGGGGCCTTTGCACTAGAAAGTTGACGAATCGCTTTTTGAGTCTCCTCCAAAGTCGGTATATCATCTAGTGCTTCATTTATAGGAATTTGGGGCAGTGGGTTGATGGCTTCATCGTTAATAGATGATGGCTGGTTCAGAATATTATTAAAGTGTTCGACCCAGCGTTGGAGGATTTTTTCCTTGTCTGTAATTAGTGTTTTTCCATCTGCATTAAGGAGGGGAAATGATCCTGATGATGTTGGACCATAGACCGCTTTGAGTGCATGGTAAAAATTTTTCAAGTCATGGCTGTCAGCAAAGCCTTGGAGCTCATCTGCTTTATTACTCAGCCATGAATCCCGCATCTGGCGTAGTTTATGTTGGACGATTCTACGCATGTAGTTGAAAGCGTCTTTCTTGGATGTAGATTTTGGATCATTTAAATATGCTTTATGGAGATGGTGTTTCTCAGCCAACATCTTCTTTATATCATCTGAGTTCTCATCAAACCAGTCATTCTGTTTCTTGATGGCGGGACCCAGGACCTCTGTAGCAGTGTTGTAGATCTGCTCGCTTAGGGCTGTCCAATTTGTTTCCGCACTTTGGCCGTCTAACGAGATAGATTTGAGACGGTCTTCTAGGGTGTCAGTGAATGACTGTTTAATTTTTGTCTTCTTTAGTTTGGTAATATCCAGCCTTTTTTGAGTTTTCTTTCCCTGAGGGCGCCTGGCAGGTTGGATACGAATTTTAAGTTTAGACACAATGAGGCGATGATCAGTCCAGCATTCAGCACCACACATGGACTTGGTCACCCGGACATCTTGCCTGTCCTTCTTCCTAACAATTACATAGTCAATTAGGTGCCAATGCTTCGAGCGAGGGTGCATCCAGGAGGTCCTGTTGCGGATAGGAAGTCGAAAAATGGTGTTGGTGACAAGGAGGTTATGTTCTGCGCAAGTCTGGAGGAGAAGAAGTCCATTGCTGTTACAGCGACCCACGCCGTACTTTCCGATAGTGCCATTCCAGGAGATGTTATCTGAGCCTACTCTTGCATTAAAGTCACCAAGAATAATAAGCTTATCTGCTTTAGGAACTGATGCAATGACTGCATGTAGTTCTTCGTAAAACTTATCCTTGACGTCATCCTGGTTTGTCATAGTTAGTGCATACGCGCTAATGATGGTGGCATGTTTCCTTCCATAAAGCAGCGGGATCTTGACCGTCATGAGTCGGTCATTTATTCCCTTTGGGGGCTCCGCTAGCTTGCCAATAATTGCTGTTTTGATTGCAAATCCAACCCCTGCTTCTCGTCTTTCTTCAGTTCCTCTTCCGCTCCAATAGAATGTATAACCTTCACCCTTTTCGCAAAGTTGGCCCTCGCCTGCAAGTCGAGTTTCACTCAGTGCTGCTATGTCAATGTTGTATCTGGCCAGTTCTCTCCCAATCAGGGCAGTTCGCCTCTCGGGTCTGTTTGTGTTAAAGTCTTTGTCGAGTAGAGTGCGCACATTCCATGCGCCTAGAATGAGGGGGAAAAATCTGTCTTTTTCTTATGTGTCGCCCGCTGAAGTAGGGTACCCACCAACCGCGGTAAGCTGGTTAGGTAATGGTGGAGCAGGCAATGTTTAGGGCACCTTTTCTAGCCCCTTCCTCATGCCATGGAGGTGAGCAGTGCTTTCCTAAAGAGGGCTGCTCAGTCACTCAGGGGGCTGCCGAATCCCACTGCTGCTCCGATCAGTGGAAGACGACCATATGGCCTGAGCCGCCTGTGTGTAGGTCTGCGACTACGACTGCCAGCGCACCCACGCCTGCCGCTTCGCCGCTCGCCCATCGCCACAGGACTTGTTGTGAGTGGATGGATGAGTGGATGAGTGGATGAAAGAGTGACTTGCGCAGTGATTTGGTTTAAAGTGAGGAAGAGTTGCGCAATTCGTCGACCTCACTCTCTCGCCTGGGTCCATCTTAATTCAGTGGCAAGACAAGTCAAGACGACTGGAGATGAAGTCAGGTGCAGTGGATGACCATGGCTTTCTACGTGCCTTGCCATGCTCCTTACGCTCCACAGCGCGTTGCTGGTAATCGCCGTCATGCCCGTTGAACCAACAGGTGGTTTCTTCCGCGCAGTCTACCGAATCCAGTCTTCGCATGCATGGGTAGGCAGACCCTAACTCACCAAAGGTTTATAACCAGTCGGCTACCCTCACCTAGTTTAGCCGGCCTGTCAAAGCCGTTTCCCGGGGGGTGGCCGCTGTCGCATGCTGACAGCTACGAGGAGCCACAGGTGAGAGCTGAATGCCAGGTTTGGACCAAAGGTGGCCGAGCTGCCCTGAAAAGGGCATGACAGCTCCTTAACCAGAGGTACTACCAATACCTGACATCCCAAACCCCCCTAAATAGACATAACTCTTGCTGAAAACCATAATAGGTGGAAAAGTTGAAGGCTAACATACAAGGAGAAGAGAACACTATAATTGAGAAGATAACATCAAGAGAGTCTTTCAGAATATACATTCAAGACAAGAATCAGAAGATGTTGGAGATCCACTGCAGCAAATCGTTGATACTAAGATGGCAGTTGGTCAGACTATCTGAGACAGAACACATTTTTTAGCAAGACACTATGAGACATTCTTTCCCATAAATGAACAAATTCTTACAGAAACCAGTGCTGCAGGAGCATGTGAATGTTTGATGAAGGCTTCCTACAAGGAGGACCAATTGTAGGGGTGGCTCTGTGCTTCATATGGATAATGTGTTTTCCAGAACAAGACAACAGACACAGATGTGTACACATTGTTGTTTAAATATCTTCAAAACAAGAAAACAGAGACAGATGTGTGTGTTTTGTTGTTTAAATATCTTCAGAACAAAACAGACACAAACATTGATGCTTTGTTGTTTAAATATCTTCAGAACAAAACAGACACAAACATTGATGCTTTGTTGTTTAAATATCTTCAGAACAAGACAACAGACACAAACATGTATACTTTGTTGTTTAAATATCTTCAGAACAAGACAACAGACACAAACATGTATACTTTGTTGTTTAAATATCTTCAGAACAAGACAACAGAGACAGATGTGTGTGTTTTGTTGTTTAAATATCTTCAGAACAAGACAACAGAGACAGATGTGTGTGTTTTGTTGTTTAAATATCTTCAGAACAAGACAACAGAGACAGATGTGTGTGTTTTGTTGTTTAAATATCTTCAGAACAAGACAACAGAGACAGATGTGTGTGTTTTGTTGTTTAAATATCTTCAGAACAAGACAACAGCCACACATGTGTATGTTTTGTTGTTTAAATATGTACAGAACAAGTTAACAGACACAGACTTTTATCATTTGTTAAGTATCTTCGGAACAAGACAACAGTTACAGATTTACAATTTCCTGTTTAAGTACCATAACAAAAATGACAACAGTTTACATTAACTGCTATTAAAATATTTTCAAATTGTTGTCAGCGCCATGCACACCCTCATATTAAATTGCCTCGTAGGACATGCCTGAGGCAGCAGTAGTACTATTCTTTGTTTGTCTCTTCAGAGACCACCGGTAACTACATGGGACAAGACATAGATGATTTTCTTTAAATTGTGACAGAACGGGGCAGCCCCTCTCAATCTTTGTTTCACTCCAGCAGCATCGGTACATTTGTGGTACTGATTTTATTGTGTGCTTTTATTTGTTGCACTTTCTTTCTTTCTCTTTTTCTGCTATGTGTAGCAGATATTATGTATTTTCCTTCTTACACCCTTCTCAGGGATAAGTAGACATGTCTGGTTGTTATCCATTTCTCCCTGCATTGCAAGGAGTGGCAGCAACCTAACCATGTTGGCTGTCATGGGCGCAGCCGATATCAGTATATATATTAACATGTAAATCACCTCAGTGCAGTGCTTAATCACTGATAAGACACGGGTACGCGCATCACCAAAGCTTGGAATACGGGGAAACAACTGATGGACAGACACAGATAAGAGATTACTTTCTGATAAAATAATGATTGTTACATTGGGAACACAATATTAAATGAGGTTATCGACATGTTCGTAAGTCTGTACCCAAGGACTAGCGGATGTTTACAAAGTTTTCAGAAAAGTAATGTTTGAAATTGTGCATTAGCTGAGTCATGCAACATATTCAAATCAGATTGGCTGATCCTTTGACGCACGCATAACAAATGCATGGGAAGGCAGTGAAAATAATCTGACCATTTTCACTTGAGAAATCGCTCACCAAGATACCAGACCTAGACTAAAGAATTAGAATTCAAAATTCCTTCTTAACATACCATCATCATGTAGCATGTCCTTTGCAGAATGTCACTCTCATCACAGCCCGCCTGAAAGACTCTCGATCTCTAGCCAGCCCTCCTGCCTCCTCCAATGTCATGTTCAAGGTGTCTTCAATGTCCTGTGTCCACCGTCATCTTGGTTGGCCCCTGCCTCGCCTTCCAGGTACCATACTCTCCATCACTGCTCTCTCTAAGCCACTATGGCGTTTAATGTGGCCAAAATATTTCAGTTTCCGGGACATGATATTGTTTATGAGCCAGTTTTCCTCCATGTTCAGGTCGTGTAGGATGTCTATATTTTTCTTCTTCTTTGTCCAAGATATTCTGAGAATTTTTCTGTAACACTTTGCTTCGAAAGATTCAATTTTTTTTTTTAATGTTTGAGTAATGGTCCATGATTCACATCCATATGTTGCTACCGGAAAGATGCACGTTCTCAGAAGTTTTACTTTTATTAATTTGCTGGTGTTATGCCATAAGTTCTTCATTTTATTTAACCTCTGCATTGCTATGGCCAGTCTCCTTCTGACCTCTTTTGAGCAGTCTCCATTGTTGTTAATTATGGAGCCAAGATATTCAAAATTTGTGACATTTTCAATTTCCTCATCATTGATGGTAATTTTTGGTTGGCATCTTGTTTTGTCTGTGGACATTATCTTTGTTGTTTGTGTGTTCAGAAAAAGGTTCTGATCCTCACTGTGTCTTTTGACAGACAGGATTAACTGTTCTAGTCCCTTGGCACTGTTTGAAAGAATAACTGTGTCATCTGCGTACATGAGTTCTGGGATCGCATTTCCACCAATTGTGAACGGATCGCAATGTTCACATTCTTGGTCACTCCGAACATTTCTCATTATATTTTCTGCATAGATGTTAAACAAGTATGGAGAGAGGATGCAACCCTGTCTTACTCCCCTTTTCACCTCAAATCATCCTGATGTTTCCCCCGCTACTCTGACAGCTGCTTGTTGTTCATGGTAAAGTGTTTCAATTAGATGGATCAAATGCGCCGGAAACCCCATGTCTCTCATGATGTTCCACAATTTCTGATGTTGTACGCGTCGAAGGCCTTGGTGTAATCTACAAAACAGGCATGAAGATCTACATTCTATTCTCTGCATTTCTCGAGGATGTTTCTTACATTAAAGATGTGATCTCTCGTACCTCTGCCTTGTCTAAAACCCACCTGTACTTCATGTATTTCATGTTCTAACTTTCTTTCTATCCTCTTCATGATAATCGGCAAGAGGATTTTGCTGGCATGACTTATTAAAGCAATAGTACGATAGTTGGTACACAGTTTTAAATTGCCTTTCTTTGGGAGAGGGATATACACAGATCTTTTCCATGCTTTGGGCCAGATTGCACTGTTCCAGATCTTCACACATAATGCATGATAAACGAGGACATGGGCCCCTCCTCCTGCTTGGATTAGTTCAGTTGGTATATCTTCGCATCCTGGTGATTTCCCTTTCTTCAGGTTTTTGATTGCTGCACGTACTTCATCTAATATAGGTTCTGGCTCTCTCTCTCTTCACTTTCAATAGTCATGTCTGGATTCTTTGTACTATCTTCATACATTTCTCTACAGTACTCCTTCCATCTCTCCAATATATCCTTACTTTCTGTTAATTTGTTACCATTTTTATCATTGATTACATATAATGATGGTCTAAAATCATCTGTTAGCGTTCTGATTTCCTTAAACATATCCCCATCTTTGCCCTGAAATTGCAGCTCTTCTATTTTATTGCAGGTGTTCGTTATGTACTGTTTCTTGTCTTTCCTAATCTCTCTCCTGATGTTTCTTGTGCAGTTTTTGTATTTGTCACTGTTCTGTTCTACCCCTGTTTGCTTTAATTTTCTTCTTTCCTCCATGAGCCTCAATGTTTCCTCCGTGATGTACGAGAGACGTTCAAGTCAAACCGGGACTTTTGTTTGTACAAACTAAAAGAACAAATTTGTAGGAGTGAAATTGCCATTTATTTTTTTATATAATCCCCTGCAACATGTATACACTTATCCCAGCGTTTAATTAATGCTTGAAAAGCTTTAGCGTAGAAAGATATGTCAGTACTCCTGAACCATCGTAGGACAGCCTGCTTCACTTCGTCATCAGTGCTAAAATGCTGACCTCCCAGGAACTCTTTCAGGGGCCCAAACAGGTGAAAGTCGCTCGGAGCGAGGTCTGGGCTGTAAGGGGGATGTGGCAATACCTCCCACCCGAGTTGCTGTAATTTGCACATGGTGCGGTGAGCGGTAAGTGGTTGTGCATTATCCTGTAGAAACAGGGCGCCTTTTCTTATCAAACCAGGCTGTTTTTTCCGCAGATGGTTATGCACATCACTTAGAATGCGACAGTACTCTTCACTGTTGATAGTGGCACCACGGGGTAGAAAATCCCCGTGAATAATGCCACATTTGTCCCAGAAAACACTCGCCATCACTTTCCCAGCAGACACAATTTTCCTAAATTTTTTGGGTGGTGGTGAGTCCGTATGCTTCCACTGCATGGATGCTCATTTTGATTCCGGAGTGAAATGATGCACCCAGGTTTCATCACACGTAATGAAGCGATTCAGAAAATTCTGGCCTTCCCTGCTAAAACGATCCTTCAACTCAGTGCAGACTTGAACTCTTCTCTGCCGGTCAAAAGCGGAAAGCTGTCTTGGCACCCAACTTGCACTAACTTTCCGAAAATGCAAATTTTCGTGAATGATAGTCTGCACCGTCCCCAGAGAAAGATTTGTCTCTTGTGCAATTTCACGACAGGTTATGAGTCGATTTTCCAAGATCAGGCGTTCCACATGCTGGATGTTAACACGAATGACTGCTGTGGGCTGGGAGCCGCCACGGCCGGGATTGTCGTTCACGGTTGTACGGCCTTCTTTAAAACGTTTACACCATTCAAATGTCTTACTGTGACTGAGTGTCTCATCACCGTACTGTGCTTGCAGTCTTCTGTAAATTTCTGTGGGTTTCACGCCTTCTTTCACAAGAAACTTCATTATAACACGCTGTTCCATGCATGCACTAACTCTGTTGTCCGCCATTTTCATTATCTATCAGGGACTGACCCGTGACACGTACGCCACCTAACGGTAATAACGGTAATGGTAATACGAGTAGGTCACACTTGTTACTTACTACTGTCAGTAGTACCACCACGCTAGCATTCCTTCCTGTACTTCCAGAACAAAAAGTCCCGGTTTGACTTGAACGTCCTAGTATATCTGTTTCTTATGCACTTTTCTAGGGATCATGTTTTCTGCTGATGTGATGAGAATATCTCTCTTAACATACCGGACACTTTTATTGGAGAATTTTGGACGGACTTTCATAGCCCAGGAAATCTCTTTCATATTAAATAAGGAAACCGGAACTGAGGACACTGAAAGACCACACACAAAGTCAGAGAGGGAACTTATTAAATTAACGACACCCCAGACACGTGTAAAATTTCTTTCCCACTGTAAAGTTGTTTTGTCCAACACACACAAAATGTCAGTCTATAAAGAAGTGTCAGTTGTATACTGTAAACCTTCTGTAAAGTGTGGTGTGTTCTCTTTCTTCTGTAAAGCTCCACTATCAATCACTGTAGCATGTTGTTTGTGGTGCCACTACTGTATGTGTCCATTGTAGTGTACAGAGTTGTTGAGATCAGGCATGCTCCAGTCTACCCAGCTGTAAATGGGTAACTCACCCTAGTCCTAAGTTAGGGAAGGCAAAGGCAGCTGTAAACAGTAGTTTCCCTCTAAGACTCCAGGGGAAGCAGGCCCTAAACTTGGTCACTTCAACCGACGCAGGATGGTGTATATATGGGTAGAAGTGTAGAGTGTGTTTAACGCGAATGGTGTACTGTTCGTGTTCTGACCAATCTAAACACTCATTCACTTGTGTCTACAAGGCACCAATGCAGACTGCTGGAATCTTTGTTTACACAGTTTATTTGGACGCTCACACTGGGACATAACGAGTAAATCATGGGTATGTTGACATATCAATTTGCAGGCATACATAGTAGATCCTATGTCATGGCACATTCATAAATAATAGGTAGTACATCAATGGCCGCATCCCCTATCTGACTAAGCGCGTCAGTGAAGGCGGATCGGTAAGTAACTAAAGTTGCTTTATATTCACAGTTTATCATATTGTGAAACCACGATAAGGGGTTTCTATCAAAATTGAGATCTCCTTGCCACTGTCCGAATAATAAGATACATGCCCCGTTCTTTGGACAGGGATTCAAAAATTCGATGACAGGAATGTAACATGGCCGCCTACCTGAGTTGTCGCTCACTCGCTCACAGGAGGATATATATATAAGCCAAAGTTAATTTGCAATACATATGCATAATTTCATAAAGTTCCTCCACACAGATCTACCGTAATCCAGTTACCTCACGTAGACATAATTACAGTATGGAGCCTGTCATCTCCGTCGATACAAACTTGACCCTAGCGTTGCGAAGCACAAAATTCCCGCTAGGCCTAACCGACCTGAGATCATCAAAACAGGGACTGGAATTACCTGGAGTCCGAATCATAAATGGTACCGTACATTAGGAGAGTCTCTAACACAACTCTAGTAGAGACACAATCTCCTATAGAAGAAAAACCACTTCGTAAAACATTTTTACTGAAGAATCTACCAGCCCTGGAAAAATGCGTACCCGCCATTGTCACGGTACATCGGAACTCATCACGACTAGACAAGACAACTCCTACTTCCGCTAGAGCGGTGTAACAAGAATATAGTCCTGCCTACCCATCCAAAATATACAATATAGGACTGATTCTACTTGTACTAATAATATGTAATACATATGAATTCAGGCCATAAACATAATAAGCAAATTAATCTATTTTCTGGCCCTAAGAAATAGGTACGGACAAGGGTGTCATATCCGTGCGCCGAATTAATATCAAGAACGATTACTCCTATAATCAACAGGGTAAAACAATTATTGATTATCTAGCCTTCCCCATAGACAGCATTTTCATACACAAATGAATGAATGTCTATATTTTTTCCAAATTAAATAGCCATATCGATTTTTGTAATATGTGCGTCAAAATATGCACGCAACAGATTACCACACCCCTCGGGAAAAAAAAAAATGGTACATTTTTTTTTTTGAAATACATCTAGGAGCAACATACAATAGGCTCACAACGCACCAATAACAATGCGCAGATGATAAGCATAAGTTTTCTGACCTTAGAGAAAGTACTTCTCTAAGTATAAATATTTCCAGAGAGGTGTCACCAACGCATACTACAATATTAGCAATGACACAATTTCTACATTAGTTTATACATAAATTTCATCTAAGATATCTTAACATCATGATCATCAAAGACGAAAAACATTGAAAAATCAGCGGTGAATAAATATCAATGAACCGCTAAGTAGTGTTACAATCAATATATGATATTACATATGTGTACACATTTCAACATAGGAACAACTGTATCAAAGTTGTATAACAGTTATGAATCATGTGGGCATCTAGACAAAATATCTGCCATCACATTTTCTGACCCACGGATAGCTCGCACCGAAAAATGAAATGGCTGCAAAGCAATCGCGTATCGCGTTGATCTTGCGCTCTTCAGATTTTTACTCTGAATAGCCGTAAGAGCTTTCTGGTCAGTTTCCACAATGAAATGCGCGCCAAGGAGAAATCTTTGCAGTTTAAGGATTGACCAAACCATCGCCAATAACTCACGGTCTAGGACCGAGTAATTCTTCTCTGCGGCATTTAATTTCCGAGAAATATACATCACAGGATGCAGAGTTCCAGAGTACTCTTGCATTAGTGCTGCTCCAATCCCGGTGGATGAAGCGTCACTACGAAGAATAAATGTCTTATCCTTAGAAGGCAATACTAGGATAGGTGAAGTAGAAAACATAGTTTTAACCTTATCCAAAGAGGATTGACATTCTTGAGTCCAGTGGACTACATTAGGAGACCCTTTCTTTAGCAAGGAAGAAAGAGGTGACATAATGGAGGACAGATTCGGAATGAATCGTCCATAAATATTAGACCTAAGAGACTTCGCACTTGCTTTTTAGTCTTAGGAATAGAAATGTTAAGTATCTTACTTGTATTATGGTCTTCTGTTTTTAGGAACCCATGACCAACACGGTGTCCTAAGAAAGATATTTCGCTAAAACCAATACATGCTTTCGATGGTTTCGCTGTCAGGTTATGCTCGCGTAAGATAGACAATAGTTCATTTATCCCATTATAGTGATCGTTCCAAGTATCACTGAAAAGACAGATGTCATCAAGATACGCAATGACATCTGAGCGATGAGATAGGATTCGACGCATCATGCGTACGAATGTTGCAGGGGCGTTCATAAGACTGAAAGGCATGAAATTCCATTGGAATAGACCCCTAGGCGTCGAAAAAGCAGTAAACGGTTTGGCGTGTTCGGATAATGGAACTTGCCAATATCCCTTAGACAAATCGAGTTTAGTAAAGAAATGAGAATTCGATAGTCTCGTAAGTAGCTCTTCTAGTAAAGGCATAGGTTCAGCATCAAATTTCGTCACTTGGTTCAATTTGCGATAATCCACGCAAAGACGTATGTTATTGTCTTTTTTTCGTACAATAACCATCGGCGAAGAATATGCTGATGTGGATGGTTCAATAATTTTTAACTCTATCATCTCATCCAACTCTTTCTCTACCTGTGCTTGAAAATGTATCGGGATAGGATACGGTCTGACTCTTATAGGACTATGGTCAGTAAGAATAATGTCATGTTGAATGACATCAGTTTGACCAGGAATGTCAGTAAGGACATCCTGAAATTGTTCTAACATAGTAGAAACTTGTTTCTGCTCTCCTGGAGATAATTCTGGAGAAATTGCAACATCTTTCCATGATTCATTAGAGTGACGAGGAATCATTGGAAAAGGTAAATTTACATCCGAGAAACTCGTTTCCTCATCCTGTATTACTGACAGAGATGAGTACTGTCCATGTTGGACTGGAAAATCGTCCGTTGCCTGGAAAACAGGTTGTAAATAATCAGGACGTTCATGGAATTCCGTGAGCATGTTGATGTGGAAGGTTTTACGCTTCCCGTCAATATCGACGATATAGTCAACATCGGAAACTTTTGATATTATATCGTACGGACCTTTCCAAGAAATAAGAAGTCTATTTTCCCTACAAGGTAGCAAGACGAATGCTTTGTCACCTGGACAAAGTTGTCGCAAACATCTCTTTTTATTGGCAAATTCCCTTGCCTTCTGTTTCGCAAATTCAGAAGAAGCAGTTGCCAATTTGCATGCTTCAATAATCTTGTGTCTAAGTGCGATGACATATTCATAAGAGGATTTTGTGTCATCGACAATATTATCAGCAGTTATAAGATCATGAAGTAAGGACATAGGACCTCGCGGTTTCGCGCCAAAGACAAGTTCAAAGGGAGAAAATCCTGTATGTTCGTTGGCGACCTCTCTATATGCAAAGAGAGCCGCGGGTAAAACCCTATCCCAATCCTGAGGATGATCTTCTGTTATCTTACCTAGTAAATTTTTCAGAGTTCTATTCAGACGTTCCACCATCCCATTGGACATAGGATGATAAATACTACTCAGCGATCTCTCTATCTTAAGAGTCGACATTACTTGAGACATGGTATCCGATATGAGTTGTGTACCATGGTCGGATAATATTTCTGCTGGAAATCCCAGACGAGAAAATATTAACCAAAGAGCATCTGCGACGTCAGCAGTAGTTATGCTCTTTAGAGGAACAGCCTCCGGCCAACGTGTGCACATATCAACACACGTCAAAATAAATTGGTGTCCTCTAGCAGACTTTATCTTAAATGGACCAATGATGTCTATCGCCATTTTTTGAAATGGTCGAATGGGAATGTCTGCAGCCTGAATAGGTGCATCATGGCGTGGACCTCTGGATTTAATCTCTTGACATACTTTACAAGATCGACAATAGATTCGTATGTCCTTATTCACAGCAAGCCAAAAGAAAGATTGAAGAACTCTAGCTTTAGTACGGGAAAAACCCATATGTCCAGCACACTGCGAATCATGAGCGTGCTGTAAGATTTTAACTCTCATATTTTTAGGCACAAGGATTTGAGAATGAATGGATTTAGCGGAGTCTTGTACCATACGTACAAGTACGCCATTCTTCATCGTAATCCATGATTTACGATTTGTATCCTTATTCGGATCACCTTTTGTTGCCAGAGTAAAGAATTTCTTTAGAGTAGGATCATCTTCCTGCTGTTTTATAAAGGAATCATGGGAAATCTCCAAGGGATCATCTTGGATCTGCGCATCATTATCTTCAGAATGTGAAGATTGCGGCATATTAAGAGCTTGAGCCCTAGTGATTACTGCATTAGCAGATTGCATATTAACATTTTCCCAATTAGAAATTTGCTGTGGAGTGCATTCTTTCACTCCATGAATGCGACCGATGATAAGATCAGCGATCGGATTCGGCAAGAGACATGCTTGCACCTCTCCTGTAAAGAAAGGCGTAGCAATATTGATAATGGCAGTGGAGTACTTCTCCAATGTGCCACCAAATGTTACACATTTGACTATATTGCCTGTAGCTCGAGAAGGATTTACGAGTGATTGCCTCACTCCGATGGTAGTGCACCCCGAATCGAAAAGAATTGATACCGGAGTACCATCTATTAGGCCCCTATTAAAGACAAGAGCACCCCTTCCATTATGCGCGATTGACGCATGGAGCGCGGGAAGCGGGTGACCGCAGCTTAAAGTAGAAACTGTGGTTGGATCGAATAATGTTTTGCATTGCGAACACTCAGATGCTCTAGCAAAATCGAAAGCGGAATTTGCTACACTATTGGAGTCTTTTTTATCATTATTCTGATTACCGGCGTCGTGGAACTCCTGTTGTGCAGAGTTAGCCTGGTAATAAGATTTACCATGTCTTTTGTGTTGTGATCTACCTCGGTTATAATTGTCTCTATAATTATTATTTCCTCTTTTATAACCCCTATTTGGGTTTGAATCATAATATTCATGATCATAATCATCACGCTCATTATACTGAGTATCCCTGTAATATTGGTTCTTTTCTCTCCATGAAGCACTTGGGTAGTTCCTATAGCTACTCCCTTTACGAGAATTTCTAAAATTATGGATACCCCTCGCGTGTCGAGGACTATCAGCCCGATTCCAGTTCTTCGAAGAAGAACCCTGATTTGAGTGGTTATCTTGGTTTTGATAATTATTCCAATTAACCTTTTTATCAAATTTATTTTTAGCTCCTTGGAATTTGTGTGAGTAATTCTGATTATATTCTGTTGCCGAAGCAACTGGCATACTCTCTTTAATGTTAGAGTTACTAAGAATCATGTCAGGGTGTGCCGTGGCATACTGGTCACAATATGATAAAGTGGATGAGACAACTGTAACAAATGCCGATATGTCCTCGTAAGGTGGATGGAAGCAGACATCAACGACTGTGTACCTTTACTACAGTTTAATTGGACGTACACACTCGACAGCACAGATAGTGACAAATCACAGGTTGGCATAATACATCATGGTACAGTGGATAAATGGTCTTGCAATGTTACATGGGCACTCATGTAGAATAATAGTATAATGGACTGTCAATAGCCAAGCACTCAGTATTGCCCATATATATATCATCTGAGTTTACTGACAAAGCACGTCAGATTATAAACAATATCCAAGATGACTTCTAGACCTAATCTCGTCTAGTGAAGATTCCTTAACATAATGTCCAGCACAGATTTTTCCATATAATCAAATTGAACCGCTAGCAATGGGTTCTCATATGTAGCAGTGATCTCTGGACTAATCAAGCGATAATACGGGCATCCCTTTTCTCTTCTTGAAAGTCACTAAATGTTTTTACAAGATGGCTTCTCTCGTGAGCTGTCACTCACGTTTGGATACAGATAATGAATCTGTCTTAAAGTTAGTCATACATTAAATGTTTCATTGCTCTGTAGATTCTATCATGATACAATTGACTGCATTCTACAGGATATAGTGCTGCTAGGAATCAGAGTCGTTTTCCATCTAGTTAAATGCATCCTCTCAGATGTACAAGTCATACCTATCGAAAAACGGTGGCTTCGTACGAGAGTTCAAAAGAGTATCTTTTATTACCTGCGTATCAGAAATATGATTCTGCCATTCCTTGGCAATAAGAATAAACACTGGGGTAAAGCATACACGATAGGTCTAGACGACTATCACTTTCCCCATAAATATAGAGATCACTTTTTCCCGGCGACAAGCCGACATAGCAAAACACAGCCCCCATGATCAGGGCGAAGCCAAAACACACCTCTCTAGAGACACATCCGCCGAACAGCCTTTGACCTCTCTAGAGACAAAAGAACATATAGTTCGACTTAGATATGTAAAGATATACAGATATAAGACAGACTCGTCCTACTCAGCCAAACAATACACATAAATTCAGGCCATAGATATTCTGAAGCAAGAACAATCTATTACTACCCAAACAAAGAATAAATCGCAGTAAAACTGGATTCATCCGCGGAGTTCAATCGAAAGAGACGACACAACTTTCAAGGGAAGTAACTCAATAATGACTTTCCCTTAAGCACTAAAAAATATCTATTTTGTTTACAAAATATTTGCGAACATAACAAGTATACCAATGTATAATATTGTAAGATATCAAAGACTGCACGTAACAGTCTTACCACACCTCCCGGGAAAAAAAAATGGAACATTTTTTTTTTTTTTTGAAATACATCTAGGAGCAACGTACAATAGGCTCACAACGCATGAATAATGCGTAGATGAAAATATCAGGAATAAATATAACGCCTAATATGAGGCTAAGTCGACATATGGAGCGACTGGTGAGAATGTGTCTCATAAACTGAGAGAAATTATTTCTCTACAAGTATATTTTTCCAGGAAGGTGTCATCAAAGTATAATACAATTCTGGCAATTACACGATGCCTAAAAAATTCATACCATAGTTTCGTATTAGATATCTTACATTTATGATTTATGAAGAAAAATCATCAAAGCACAGCGGTGAATAAACATCAATGAACCGCTATGTAGTGATACAATCATTATATTATTAAATTACAAATGTGTATCTATTATGATATAGAAAAGGAACTACTATAGAACTAGACATATCAAGAATTCTAAGCCCTAATAGTTATGTGGAATCATGTGGGCATCTTGACAGAATGTCTGCCATCACATTATCTGATCCACGAATAGCTCGCACAGAGAAATGAAAAGGTTGAAGAGCAATTGCATATCGAGTAGACCTCGAGCTCTTCAAATTCTTACTCTGTATAGCAGTAAGAGCTTTTTGGTCGGTTTCTACTATGAAATGTGCGCCTAGAAGGAATCTCTGTAGTTTGAGGATCGACCAAACCATAGCTAATAGCTCACGGTCTAAAACCGAATAATTCCTTTCTGCCGCATTAAGTTTTCTGGAAATATACATTACAGGATGCAGAGTTCCAGAGTACTCTTGCATTAGTGCCGCTCCAATCCCAGTGGATGAAGCGTCACTACGAAGAACGAATGTCTTATCTTTAGTAGGTAGCACTAAAATAGGTGGTGTTGAAAAACAATGTTTTAATCTTATCCAGAGAGCATTGGCATTCCTGAGACCAGTGGACCATATTAGGCGAACCTTTCTTTAGAAGTGTCGAAAGAGGTGCCATGATAGAGGATAGATTCTGAATGAATCTGCCATAAAATTGAATAAGACCTAACAGACTTCTCACCTGTTTTTTTAGTCTTAGGGATCGAGATGTTAAGTATCTTACTAGTATTATGGTCCTCTGTCTTTAGGAAACCATGACCAACTCGGTGGCCTAGGAAAGAAATTTCGCTAAAACCAATATAGGCTTTAGAGGGTTTCGCTGTCAGGTTGTGCTCGCGCAAAGTAGACAGCAATTCATCTAACCCTGAATAGTGATCTTCCCAAGTATCGCTGAAAAGACAGATGTCGTCTAGATATGCAATGACATCTGACCGATAAGATAGGATTCGGCGCATCATGCGCACGAATGTAGCTGGTGCGTTCATAAGACCGAAAGGCATAAAATTCCATTGGAACAAACCTCTAGGTGTTGAAAAAGCCGTGAGAGGTTTGGCGCGTTCAGATAAAGGAACTTGCCAATATCCTTTAGACAAATCAAGTTTAGTGAAAAAATGAGATTTGGAGAGTCGAGTAAGTAGCTCTTCCAGTAAAGGCATAGGTTCGGCATCGAACTTCGTTACTTGATTCAATTTTCGATAGTCAACGCAAAGACGTATGTTATTGTCTTTTTTACGAACAATAACCATCGGCGAAGAATATGCAGAGGTGGATGGTTCGATTATTTTCAAATCTATCATCTCATCCAACTCTTTCTCAACCTGTGCTTGGAAATGTATAGGTATAGGATAAGGTCTAACCCTAATAGGAGTATGGTCAGTTAGAACAATGTCATGTTCAATGACATGCGTTTGTCCAGGGATGTCAGTGAGTACATCCTGAAATGTTTGCAACATAGTTGAAACTTGTCGCTGTTCTCCTAGAGACAAATCAGGAGAGACAGTAACGTTCTTCCATGATTCACTAGAATGGAGTGGGATCATTGGAAGAGGAAGATTTACATCTGAAAAACTTGTTTCCTCATCCTGTATCACGGACAGTGATGAGTAATGACCATGTTGTACTGGAGAATTGTCCGTTGCTTGGAAAATGGGTTGCAAATAATCCGGACGTTCATGGAATTCAGTAAGCATATTGATGTGGAAGGTTTTATGCTTCCCATCAATATTGACAATATAGTCGACATCGGAAATTTTCGATATTATATCGTACGGACCTTTCCAAGAAATAAGTAGTCTGTTTTCCCTACAAGGTAGTAATACAAATGCTTTGTCACCAGGACAAAGTTGTCGTAAGCATCTCTTCTTATTGGCAAATTGCCTTGCCTTCTGTTTCGCAAATTCAGAAGAAGAAGTTGCTAATTTGCATGCTTCGATAATCTTTTGTCTCAACGCGATGACATATTCGTAGGATGACTTTGTGTCATCGTCAATATTGTCAGCTGTTATGAGATCATGAAGCAGCGACATAGGGCCACGCGGACGCGCGCCAAAGACGAGTTCAAAGGGAGAAAATCCTGTATGTTCATTGGGTACCTCTCTGTAAGCGAAGAGGGCCGCAGGTAAAACTCTGTCCCAGTCTTGAGGATGATCCTCAGTTATCTTCCCTAGTAAGTTTTTAAGTGTTCTATTAAGGCGTTCGACCATACAATTAGACATTGGATGGTAGATACTACTTAAAGATCTATCTATCTGCAGAGTAGACATTACTTGAGACATGGTATCTGATATTAGTTGGGTGCCATGGTCTGACAATATCTCTCCGGGGAACCCCAGACGAGAAAATATAAGCCAAAGAGCATCTGCAATATCAGCAGTAGTAATGCTCTTCAGAGGAATAGCCTCTGGCCAACGTGTGCACATATCAACACACGTCAAGATAAACTGATGTCCTCTGGCAGACTTGATCTTAAATGGACCAATAATGTCTATGGCCATTTTTTGAAACGGCCGAATAGGAATGTCCGCCGCCTGAATGGGTGCAGCATGCCGTGGACCTTTGGATTTAACTTCCTGACATACTTTACAAGATCGACAATAAATCCGTATGTCCTTGTTTACCAATGGCCAAAAGAAAGCCGCAAGGACTCTTGACTTAGTACGGGAAAAACGAATGTGTCCAGCACACTGAGAGTCGTGAGCGTGCTGCAAAATTTTAACTCTCAAATTCTTGGGAACCAGGATTTGAGAATGACTTGACGTAATGGAGTCTTGAACCATACGTACAAGTACGCCATTCATCTTTGTAATCCACGATTTACGACTTGTGTCTTTATTCGGATCACCTTTAGTTGCAAGAATGAAGAATTTCTTCAGAGTGGGATCATCTTCTTGCTGTTTTATAAACGAGTCACGAGAAATTACCAAGGGATCACCTTGGTTATGCACTTCATTATCTTCAGTAGATGAAGTTTGAGGCATATTAAGAGCCTGCGCTCTAGTGACTACAGCGTTAGCAATCTGCATGTTTTGCCTTTCCCACGCGGAAATTTGTTGCGGAGTGCATTCTTTGACTCCATGAATGCGACCGATGATGAGGTCAGCGATCGGATTCGGAAGAAGACATGCGTGTACATCTCCTGTAAAGAAAGGAGTAGCAATCCTAATGATAGCAGTAGAGTATTTCTCTAATGTGCCGCCAAATGTTACACATTTGACTACTTGTCCAGTGGCACGGGAAGGATCTACGAGTGACTGCCTAACACCAATTGTGGTGCATCCAGAATCAAATAGCACAGAGACTGGATTGTTATTTACTAAACCCTTATGTAAGACAAGAGAACCTCTTCCATCATGCGCGACTGATGCAGGAAGAGCAGGAAGAGGATGGCCACAGCTTAAAGTAGACACTGTGGTTGGCTCAAATAATGTTTTGCATTGGGGGCACTGAGATGCTCTCCCAAAATCAAAAGCGGCACATGCCATATTACTAGCATCATTATTATCTTTACTCTGTTTATAGGCTTCATGGGACTCTTGTTGTGCAGAGTTTGCCTGAAAATGTGGTTTATGTCTTTTGTTTTGAGATCTCCCTCGGTTATTATCACCTCTGTAGTTATTGTTACCTCTATTGTAACCCCTATTTGGGTTTGAGTCATAGTTCCCTTGGTTACCATTATCATATTCATTATAATGAGTATCTCTGTAATTATGATCTTGTTGACTCCAAGACGGATAACCCGGATAGTTTCTATAATTACTTCCTCTACGGAAATTCCTATAATTATGACCACCCCTGTGTCGAGAGCTATCAGCTCGTCTCCAGTTCTTTGAAGAAGAACCCTGAAATGATTGGTTACCTTGGTTTTGATAACTATTATGGTTACCTTTTTTTATCAAATCTGTTTTGAGGTCCCTGAAATCTGTGTGAATGATTGGGATTGTATGGTGTTGCTGAAGCAACTGGCATACTCTCCTTAATCTTAGTGTTGCCAAAAGTCACGTCGGGGTGTGCAGTGACATATTGGGAACAATATTCTTCCATTTCCTTTAGAGATTTGGGTTTACGCTCATGTATAAATTCCAGGAATGGTTTGTTAACACATGACATAATCTTATCTCTGAGCAACAAATCCATAAGTCCTTCATACATTTTTTCTGTTTTGGAAAGCTCAATCCAACGATCAACTGTGAGACGTGCCTTTGCAGTGAATTCTGAGAATTCTACACCTGTCTCAGGCACCATCGTCTTAAATAAAAGGCGATAGCCTTCCTCACTTAGCTGGTATTTCTTTATCAAAGCCGCCCTAATGACATCATAATTATCCTTATCTGCTTCTCCTACAAGGCATAATCTAGTCAAAGATTCACCTTTCAAGTTTTCTGCTAATTGATTAGCGTATTGTGATTTATCCACATTATGTGTACGACAAGAACGTTCAAATCTATCCAGCCAGAATGTAATATCGTCACTGGACTGATTGAACGGTGGAACCTTAACCTTGTAAGTAGAAGGTTTACCATTACCACTAGATGCCTGATTAACATTACTCATACTTGTCAATCTCAATTTCTCTAACTCAAATTCATGTTCTCTTATTGCTTTTTTTTCTTCAGCTTCTCTGTCTAATCTTTTTTGTTCAGCATCCCTGTCTAATCTTTTTTGTTCAGCTTCCCTGTCTAATCTTTTTTGTTCAGCTTCCCTGTCTAATCTTTTTTGTTCAGCATCACTGTCTAATCTTTTTTGTTCAGCATCACTGTCTAATCTTTTTTGTTCAGCAGCAGCTTCTCTTTCTAATTTTTTTTGTTCAGCTTCAAATCTCCTTTGCTCCACCTGCATCTGCAATTTCTTTTGTTCAGCAGCAGCCTCAGCTTCTCTTTCTAATCTTTTCTCTTCAGCCATAGCTTTTCTCTCTTCTGCAGCAGCTTTTCTCTCTTCTGCAACTAATGCTTTGTCATATTGAGCAACTGCCCATTCTTCTAATTGTTGACCAGTTTTATCAAGGGATTTCCCTTGTGTAATGAAGTATTCTAATGTAGACATGATGTCTAACAATAATACTAATCACTTGAAACAATAATAATACCACAAGTTCTTAATGACTTGATTAATCATATACTATCCCAATATCTGTGGGTCACAAGCCTTAATAAGGTCTTGTATAACAGTAATAATAATCAAGTACTGGTTTATACCATAATCCAAGTGCAGTGCACAGGCAATAGTGTCTTATGAAATATACCTATATAAAACATATGTCAACCAACAGAATACATAAAGTACAAATAGGACTGACAATACGAAAACGTTTGCAGAAATCAAATAAATCAAATAGGGAAATCAATGAAAATAATCACTGAATCTGCAAGGGATAACAACACAAATGACGTCACAGTATATGAATATAAATTGTGAATAGAACTGAAAGATAGAAAAGGGTAGACCAACAAATTACAAACAAAATCAAACAAAACTAAAGAACAAAGAAATATTACAAAAATAACAATAATTACAGTCTTCACAGCTAACACAAATAGCAACTAGTTGTTGCAAGCAAATTTCCAATTAAGGAAATTGCACCTAAAGAAAACGCCCACAACGGACCCTCTATGACGTGGGATATTCTGTTGTGAGGACTCCGCCCAACCTTAAACACAACCCGCTGACATATAAACTAACATACTGTACAAATAAATAACATGTAAACATAAATATATAAATTATGTGTATGATAGTATGTGTTGCGAAATAGGCTCAGTTTTACAGTAATGGCAAAGTTATTCTTATGAAAATAAACAAACTGCCACTTTATTCAATTAAACATTCTGGCCTTAAATATTAAAGTTCATATATAGAAAACAAGAAGATCCATCGATGAAAATAGGACTTCTTAGTTCAATAATACTGTCTTCCTGTTAATATTGACAAGAATTGATCCAACTGTTCTGTGAAACTCTGTAATGTCTAATGTACAAATGTCAACAACGCTGACCTACATACTGCATTCACTTGACAGGTCACGTGACGAAGTGTTGACAAAGAGCAAACCAATACTGCAAGTGTGTCGTATTAGCCACAGGAAACGGTCTGGTATCGGTAATCTGTTGACTTCTGAACTTCTGCGAGGTCAAACCCAGAAAGCTGGTCCACCAGTTGATAAAGTGGATGAGACAACTGTAACAAATGCCGATATGTCCTCGTAAGGTGGATGGAAGCAGACATCAACGACTGTGTACCTTTACTACAGTTTAATTGGACGTACACACTCGACAGCACAGATAGTGACAAATCACAGGTTGGCATAATACATCATGGTACAGTGGATAAATGGTCTTGCAATGTTACATGGGCACTCATGTAGAATAATAGTATAATGGACTGTCAATAGCCAAGCACTCAGTATTGCCCATATATATATCATCTGAGTTTACTGACAAAGCACGTCAGATTATAAACAATATCCAAGATGACTTCTAGACCTAATCTCGTCTAGTGAAGATTCCTTAACATAATGTCCAGCACAGATTTTTCCATATAATCAAATTGAACCGCTAGCAATGGGTTCTCATGTGTAGCAGTGATCTCTGGACTAATCAAGCGATAATACGGGCATCCCTTTTCTCTTCTTGAAAGTCACTAAATGTTTTTACAAGATGGCTTCTCTCGTCAGCTGTCACTCACGTTTGGATACAGATAATGAATCTGTCTTAAAGTTAGTCATACATTAAATGTTTCATTGCTCTGTAGATTCTATCATGATACAATTGACTGCATTCTACAGGATATAGTGCTGCTAGGAATCAGAGTCGTTTTCCATCTAGTTAAATGCATCCTCTCAGATGTACAAGTCATACCTATCGAAAAACGGTGGCTTCGTACGAGAGTTCAAAAGAGTATCTTTTATTACCTGCGTATCAGAAATATGATTCTGCCATTCCTTGGCAATAAGAATAAACACTGGGGTAAAGCATACACGATAGGTCTAGACGACTATCACTTTCCCCATAAATATAGAGATCACTTTTTCCCGGCGACAAGCCGACATAGCAAAACACAGCCCCCATGATCAGGGCGAAGCCAAAACACACCTCTCTAGAGACACATCCGCCGAACAGCCTTTGACCTCTCTAGAGACAAAAGAACATATAGTTCGACTTAGATATGTAAAGATATACAGATATAAGACAGACTCGTCCTACTCAGCCAAACAATACACATAAATTCAGGCCATAGATATTCTGAAGCAAGAACAATCTATTACTACCCAAACAAAGAATAAATCGCAGTAAAACTGGATTCATCCGCGGAGTTCGATCGAAAGAGACGACACAACTTTCAAGGGAAGTAACTCAATAATGACTTTCCCTTAAGCACTAAAAAATATCTATTTTGTTTACAAAATATTTGCGAACATAACAAGTATACCAATGTATAATATTGTAAGATATCAAAGACTGCACGTAACAGCCACCTAACGGTAATAACGGTAATGGTAATACGAGTAGGTCACACTTGTTACTTACTACTGTCAGTAGTACCACCACGCTAGCATTCCTTCCTGTACTTCCAGAACAAAAAGTCCCGGTTTGACTTGAACGTCCTAGTATATCTGTTTCTTATGCACTTTTCTAGGGATCATGTTTTCTGCTGATGTGATGAGAATATCTCTCTTAACATACCGGACACTTTTATTGGAGAATTTTGGACGGACTTTCATAGCCCAGGAAATCTCTTTCATATTAAATAAGGAAACCGGAACTGAGGACACTGAAAGACCACACACAAAGTCAGAGAGGGAACTTATTAAATTAACGACACCCCAGACACGTGTAAGAGGCCGATTCAAGTCTCTTTTATTCATCTGAGCAAAAAGTCTGTGAACCAGGATTGTGTAAGTTGTGATTTATATTTCATATTTTATTACTAACATGTGAACAAACATATATATATATGTATATATTACCATGTGAATTTTAATATGTGAAATTCGCTAGTGGATATCAAAGTCATCTGAGGCTGGCAATCACAGCATATAGAATGATGATTCATGAACCACCACTGCATGGGCAGGTGATTGCTTTATTGCTAGTTTCGTAAAGAGAACCAGCTGAGAAATACTGATTAAGAACATCTTTATGAATAAAGAAGCATAAAGTAGTTCCACGTTCATATGGAGCAGGGAGGAAAAGATGAAAGAAATGATGTACATTCTAAGTATAATACTTACATTTTCACTTTAAAATTAATGTAAGTTTTCAAGCTTTAAACCAGTGTAAATGTCTATGTGAAAATATTCATTTTAAAGTTAATGGAAGTTTCAAACTTTTCAATCAGTGTAAATATAAATGAAAACATTCAATTTATATTGTGAACACTTTTCAATCAGTGGAGATGTATAAATGTAATGTAAAGCTAAGGCTGTTCTATTTAAATGTAAAGAAAGTTTTATCCTGAGGGATTAAATTTAATTCTCATTGAGGGTAAATTCTGAGTTAATGGGATGGTGGTATGGGAAGATAGGAACCCATAACCATGGGTTGGAAAACGCCATACTCAGAAGAACATTTCGGTATATTCTTTTACCATAGTTATTTGTGGTACCAGCAGAAAGTACTATCTCTGGAACAAGAAGGGAACAGTGGCTTAAGCTTTAAGACGAAGGACCCACTTGGTAGACTCTCCTTGACATTTCTGGGAAACGAGCTACACCCGACAGCCTTGACCAGGAACGAGTGTGAGCAGTGTGAAAAGAACCAACCCATAAGAAGGAGCAGTACTGTCATTGGCAGCTAAGTTCAATCTATGCTGCCACTTGAACTTCTTGTAACATTTCACAATCCATAATGACTGTGATGATAACTTTTCTTGATTCATAACTATTCAAATTATTTTCCACCTGTTAAAACTTAAGTGATTTATAATTTTGTAATGTTACAAATTTAACTTCGGTTTAATCATTTTAAAGTTACTGCATGTTTGTCTCAGTCAATTTACTACATACACTCTAAACAGAGCTATACTAAAATAATAGAATTCCACTGAGTAAATCAGGGGTGGGGTCTTGAATGAGCTGAAATTAATAAGTGCTTAAATCCTTCACAAAAGTGTCAGCAGAATTAAAGAGTTAACATACTCAGCCGAAGCAGTATTGTTCTCGCTTATTCTGAATATCTTGTGAAGACTCCCTTTGTAATAGAAGTGTCATCACCCTTCTATCTACATCTCTGCCAAGAGTAATCTTGGGCGAATGCAGACACCTTTGAAGCCCATATTAGATTCTCTTGAGTTTTGGCCACTGTTGGACCACTACTGCAAAGCAGGGGAGGTAATACCGTCACATAAATATCTCAAAAACAGATCCATGTATCTGGAACGAATAGGAGTTACTGTTCCCTCATGCATGTCATCAAAGGAAACTAATATGAGGTTGTGCAATGAGCTGGCAACCTCATCATGTCTGTCAAAGTGCCACTGAAACTACGGTGCCTACGAGAGGTTCGGCAAGCTTCCTGCATGCGGACCGACCAGCTGCAGTGGTGGCTCTATCTTCCATAAGCTGTGCCAAGGAAAATAATGATGATGATGATGATCTCAAAAACAAGATGACATACTTACAAGATTTGGTGTGTAAGTCCCAAACTTTGAGAGTTCTGTCATGGCTCCCTGACACAACTTTGTGTTCTGTCAGAAACTTGGCAGACATCACCTTACCACTGTGACCTGTAAAGGTGTGCTGAAAAAAAAATTTTCACCTGGGATTAACAAGAGCTAGTAAATAAACAAGAGTGAATGAGAAAGAAGTTCCATGAATGAAAGGGACAGCAAAGAATAACAACACCATAACCTGCTAGGCAAGTTGAAAGAAGAAACTAAGGAGGGTTGGGCTTGGAGTCTTCTATCAAAATCTTGTCCAACTTTTAGGCAGTCACAAATACTTCAAGCAGACCATGAACAAATCCTTCAAACCAAATAATCCAACTAGCACCATGAGGCCATTCTCACTCGAGAATCCCCAGGATAAATGAATATAGGAAGACCCAAAAAAAAACACACTGAGAATAGAACTGGAGACAGAGGCGAAAGGATAAAGACGTCACGAACAGTTCTTGATTGGATGGCACAGGACTGAAAGGTCATCAGAGATCCTTAGGAATTAAACATAACAAGCTAATCAGTTTTTAACAAATTTGTAACGATTTCCAAAAAAAGCTTCATTATGTCTTTTGGACCAAGTCAATGTATTAACATTGGTGTCTTTATAGTAGGGGTCCAAATGGGGCAGTGATGCGCAATACAAGACTCAACATGTCTCTTAGCCTCTCCTGCCCAAGTCTACCTCACCTACTCGTGGTGGACCCCGTTATACCCAGAAATCTTGCCAAAGGTTGGTTATCAACCCCAGCGGGAGGTAAGATGGGACAGCAAATGAGGTAAAGGCGAAGTCAGATCCCTCGGCCAGAGGGGGAGGCATGAGCACACTCTGCCTTAAGAACAGGTGCTGAAGTCAGAGGTACCAGGCCAGGAGGTGCACCAGCAACCATGGTGCCATGCAACCCGCCTAGGTTTGATGTGTGTCTGGGACCCAAAGACGCAGCAATAGTGAACACAGTCAGCGACTCATAGCTTGACTACTTGCGTCAGGACCAGCGAACCAGAGCTGGTCAAGACCGCACTCCACCTCCACGTGGTGGTCCTGGAAACAGTCTGCAGCAGTCTGGATCGAAATGGGAAGGCAAACCCGGTCCATAAAAAATGCTGTGCAGAAGTCGGATGTGTCGACCGAAAGGTGCAGATATCACAGCTTAGGCGCAAACAGACACAACGCAACCACCGTCCTTTTCAGGGCGAACGAGGAAGAAGAAGAAGAAGAAGATGTGTGTCTTTATGGTATCTGATTCAGCTGTATGCCTAGTGTAGTTTCCAGGGCTCTCTCAGGAGACAAAGAAACAATAAGTCTACTGCACCCTCAGGTAGGTTGTACAAGGTGACTAACATGAGATACTGAATGGGCTGGCAACCTCATCATGTACAACAAACTGCCACAGAAACCACTGCTACAGCAGCATGTGAGTGTTTGGTGCAGGCTTCCTGCAAGGGACAAGCTACAGCTGTGTCTTCATGCTCCATAAGGAACACAAAGGAAAATGAATGAATGTTGTTTTCACCAATTTCCTGATGTCACTGCTTTTCACCTATTTTTTTTTCTTCCCTACAGTCTTTCCTTATGAACAGGTGATAAAGCTGCATCTGAACTGGTTACATAGCTACATGAAGTCTTTCTTTCTGTCCTTGACTTCGTAAATCATTGCCTCTCTCATTGTTTTTGGACACCTCTTACCTGTGAACCTTCAAGCTTTTCTGACACGTAATTTTATCTCATCATCAATACCTTTCAGTTCTCCATGGATCACAGGTCTTCAGCAACCACTAGCCAAGCCTTCATGTCCTGTGCCACACTCTCAAGGCCTATGCCTTTCATTTCTGTCTCGTTCTCTTCTCTATGTATTTTTTGGTCTCATATTTCTTTTACCCTGGGGGGATCCCAGAACAAGGACTGCCTTATAATGCTGTCAACAGGTTTCCTCAATGCATGTCCTATCCATCACCAGTGTCTTTTTCACTGGCACTTGTCTGGTTCTTGTCATCAGTTCCACATTAGTGATCTTCTCATATCATTTCAATCCTTCTATTCTACACAAGCATATCTTTATATAAGCCTGTAACCTCTTCGCTGTTGCTTTCCATAGTGTTTACTCAAGTGTTTGTGGAATTATGTTTTACAGGATGGTGTAGCCGCCCCCATGCCCAACCCTCCTAAGTCGATTCTTACACCATGTATGGTAGGTTACAGTGTTACTATTCTTGGCTCCCCTTTCAGACCCTGGTAACACATGAGTGAAGCTAAGATTCTCAATGACTCTGAATCACCACCACATTCCTCTCTGACCCAGGTAACACATGAGTGAAGCCAAGATTCTCAATGACTCTGAATCACCACCACTTTCCTCTCTGACCCAGGTAACACATGAGTGAAGCCAAGATTCTCAATGACTCTGAATCACCACCACTTTCCTCTCTGACCCAGGTAACTGTTACGGTATTTTAATTGGCATCGTCTGCTATAGGTTGGCAGCGTGCAATTTTAGGGGTTACAGCATTTAATATAATGTAAACAATTAGTATACTATTGAACGCTATACACCCGATCGATTTATGACGATCATCAGATTGCTGATCTTTTACAATCTTATCCAGATGTGTTGACCGACGTACCGGGTCGCACATCACAACATTGACGACATATGCTTATTTAGTTCGTCATTTGAGGAACATTTTTCGGGACTTAAATATGTTTTGGACACATTAAGAAAGAATAATTTAACTGCTAAACCTACAAAAGTACAAATAGCGTTTCATGAAATAACTTTTTTGGGACATATCATTGGAGCGGGATATATCCAAACACTTCCTAGTACGGTTTCCAAAATTTTAAACGTATCCGTTCCTCAAACGAAGAAACAGGTTAGAAGCTTGTTAGGACTGGTCCAATATTACAGCAGATTTGTACCTAACTTGTCATCTATCACGGCTGTCTTGTCATCGTTGTTAAAAAAAGACATGCCGATGAAGGTGACATGGACTGGTGAATAAGATAAAATATTTCGTAAAATAATTGATATCTTCTCACATCCACCTATCTTGAGACTACCTGATGCTTCCAAAAAGTTTATCCTCCATACAGATGCGAGTAATTACGGAATTGGCGCTTGTTTGCTCCAGCATCATGACGACGTCCTCCATCCAATGTTATATATCTCACGGAAACTTAAGCCACCAGAAGTCAAATATTCCACCGTCGACAGGGAGTTATTGGCTGTTACATGGGCGATAACCAAACTTGAAGAATTTCTACTGGGTGCACCCTTTGTGATCCAGACTGATCAGAAGGCGGTGGCATCACTACGTCATGCTAATCACAAGAGCCCGAAGCTGACAAGATATGCCATTCTCCTTCAGCCGTTCAACTTTACAATCGAATACATATCAGGAACAGATAATATCGTCGCGGACGCACTCTCCAGAAATCCTTCAGATGTCGATTGTTGAACACCGATATTCTTCAAATAAACTTCCACAAGTACTTATTACAAGAGTCAGAATACTATCGTTGAACTCTCGACATGGAGATGAACCTTCGACTACAATTCAATTAAATAATTATTAGAGACATGCGTTATACGAAATGAACGAAATCAAGAGACAGTGTGTTCGTATTTACGCCGGGACTTTGTTTAGTGTCCATTCAGGATAAAACTATTTGAAACAATTTCGGAAATAATACGTGAAGTCCAGTCGAACTAATTTCGGTATGTGACATGAATTATTGAACGTTAACAAGGTCTATATTTATTCTGAATCAGAACACTTGAACAGTTTTTTCCTAATGGGAATTCACAAGGATCAGGACTACGGATGGATCGTCATATCCAATGTTAATTAATTTTAACTTAGTAGTTGAATTAATGGAAATTAAAATGAAATGTGAGAAAAAGATAAAAAAATGAAATATGAAAAAAATGAAAGAAAGAAAAGAAAGCTCACACAATTCTTAGATAATATTCTTAGATGTAATTATGAATTACATAATTATATTGCATATTTGATAATTATATTGACACATTACATACTAGTTTATTATTTAGTTAGTTAAGTTAGATAGGTATTAACCACTTAACACATATAATTAATATCAAACACACATAACTAAGTTAAATTTATACTTTATTTTCTTTCCCTACTTTACTTCTCATTTGGTTTTCTTTTTCTTTTCTTTTCTCATGACATCGTCTTTCATTTTCTTGCATTAGATTTTCAATAACTTGATTCTTAATACACACTTAATATAATTAATTAGTTTAATGTTAATTAGTTAGATTAGTCTTGACATGACATTTCATTACGACAGACTTTAAGTTAATTGAGTAATTAAATATTAACATTAGACATTTTCTTTTAGCTAATAGAACATTTATGTATAACATTTATGTATAACATGATCGTTAGTATATTATATGACTGTTAGTTAGTCGACATGACCACGATACTGTTCTAGACAGAACATCGTAGGCCATATGTCGCATTTTTGTTAAATTTTTGAGATTATTCATTCAGATAAGTTTTGAAAAAAAAAAAAAAAATCTATCGATTTTTTTCCCCCGGTGGACAGGGAATTGTTACGGTATTTTAATTGGCATCGTCTGCTATAGGTTGGCAGCGTGCAATTTTAGGGGTTACAGCATTTAATATAATGTAAACAATTAGTATACTATTGAACGCTATACACCCGATCGATTTATGACGTGTTGGCGTCGGTAAGGTCACGCTGGGTGACTAGGTTACCGTACCCCTTTTTGTGTTGACCGTCGAACTGAATAGACGTGTCCTCTAATCCTTCCAGTGGTTGGGCATGATATTGCCGCATATCTGTTATTACAGTACGGACATGGGTCAGTCCAATATTATTATGAAGAGAGGAATTTATTGAGGTTAGTAAATTAACTAAATTCAAGGAAGGAAGAATTAATAGTCCATATTCGTTTATATTGCCAGACGCATAATCTCACTGTCGGCCGTTGGGTTTTACCAACCGCGCGTACATATAGTTATGACGTTCTGACTATAGTAATTCATATTATTGGACAAGGACTGAGATGCATAGATAGCATCTACGATGTAGGAACCAAATGTAATATATAATGTATTTTTTCCATGATCAATCTCTATGGATTGTCTTACGTGTAAAAATGTATATTAAAAATGTGTGGACTCGAGGAAGGACTTATTACGTCAATTGAAGTTCACAATTCAAGTATTGATATTGTTCACTACGTTATAACCCATATTCGCATGATCATCACCAAAAGCACGATGAAGAATAATTGAATGAACAAGAGAAAAACCAAAGCAATGCAAAATGGCCAGAGATTAATAACTGATTTAACAATAATAAAAATGGAACAATATTCTACAAGATATAACCCAGTGTTAACAGAAGAGAGACCGGCCTGCAACAACTGCTGCAACAACGGCAGCAACAGTAACACATGAGTGAAGCCAAGATTCTCAATGACTCTGACTCACCACCACTTTCCTTTTTGCTCCTCCTGGAGCATGAAGCCACCACTGCAGCTGGTCATGTTGCAGGAAGCCTGCAAACAGCCTTCACATGCTCTTGCAGCAATGGTGTTGCCGCAGAGACGGTTAGAAATAAATGATCAAAAAGATGTTAAATAATTTAAACTTACTTACTTACTTAGTCGTTCCCCTTCTACCGTGAGGTGTAGAGGTTTGGAAGAGAGAGCGCCAGACTATCCTATTGGCTGACTTCTTCCTGGCCTGGTTCCATTCTAGTCCTCGGTCCTTCAAAGATTGTCTAATGTTGTCCTCAAGTGGACTCTGGGTCGTCCTGGAGGTCTGGATCCCTGGCTCTTAGTTTCCCATGCTTATCGTGGTAGCCGATCTTCTCCCATTCTGCAGACATGGTCAAACCATCTTAGTTGGGACGGATCTACTTGGGTCTGCGATATTAAAACTCTCATAACTTTAATTATAGACCACAAATATTCAGCTTAGATCCTAGTTTAATTAAAACCATTACAGCTAGAGTTAAATAGTGCAATTTAGAAATATGGACTCATTTCTCACGGGATAAACGGTAGCGCTGTTCATAAGTAACAGTGAATGATTAACAAGCTGTGCTAGCATGACTCTGGAATCTGCACTGGTTCTCAGAAATACAGGAGTGGGTCTTTACATTTTGTATGAAGACAATAATTACAAAAACATTTCTTCTTCTTCGTTCACCCTCAGATGTCAACTTGAATAAGTTCAAAGAAAGCAGTGGTCAGCCTGAGGCTGTTGATATCTCCGTAGATTTTCTCCAGGAATGGTACTGGTGATGGCCATGTGCGTTTTCTCTGTTCCTCATATGTTGGGCACCTTTGTAGCAGATGTTCGGCAGTCATTTTATCAGTGCCACAGTCACATTCATCAGTAGTTCCTATCTTTAATTTGTTGAATAGATGGTATCTCAATCTGTTATGACCTGTGCGAAGTCTGAAGATTACCACTTGTTCACTTCTGCTGAGCTGGTAATACGGATCATTTTTTGTATGGCCTGGATGCTCTTCTTCCCACTTGTGCCTGTACCTGCGCTTGATAAAACTCTTGGCCTCCTCATAAGTTATATTTGTGTCAAGCTGAGGAAGCTTTCCCCCTTCCTTTGCCAATCTGTCAGCCTCTTCATTTCCAGGGATGTTGCAGTGAGAAGGGATCCACTGTATCACGACTCTTTTGTATTGCTGACATAGTCTGTGAAGTGTTACTCTTAGGTCATCCTGTTCAGCATTACTTTGACTTTTCAAATCACTTTGTAATCACTGACAGCGCATCTGAGAAGATAGCTACTGGTCTCTCTGAGCTTTTTTCTGTCATTAGAATTTCTGATGCAGTTTTTAGGGCCTCTGCTCTGAAGTTACTTGAAAATTTCCCTGTTGCGACTGCTATCTTTTTTTGTGTGCCATTGCTTAAGCTCAGGAAGACTCCTCCACCTCCATCTTCTGTTGCATTAGTTGCTGATCCATCTGTGTATGCATGGATCCAGGTGTTGCTTGGGTAATGTTTCTCTATATATTTTGTGGTTAGGACTCTCCTTTCTGTTTCATTTTGGCTGTTCTTTCTTTCAATACTAGGAATGTTTTCTATCATTTCAGGGAAGCACTGTTGTTTCCAAATTGGTAGCTTGTGTGCAGTACATAGTGGCATAGCTGTTGATATTGCGTTTATGGGGTCTGCTCTCATCTTTGTTTTGACTGACTCTACAAAGTTGCTTCGCTTCAGTCTTCCCCTTCCAAGTCCATTTATTCTCTGATGCATTGGGTGGTCTATCAGCCTCCTGAATTTCTCGGCTTGTTGCTGGGCTCTGCTATCTCTTCTATCCGCCATAGGCTGGAGGTGAGTAAACATTTAACTTGAAACATCTGTGTATAGCGGTAGTACGTGGGAAAGTATATCTTACATGCATTCTAGACTAGTAGAGTCAGCAAGAATTTGATCAAATGTGACACCTGACACATCAGCAAAGAGCCTGAATACTGAGGTTCTTCCATCACCACAAACAAGCAGATGGCCATAAATAACTCAGGTGTCCCAACCTGCTACCATCTGAACGCTAAACTTTACAATCACGAGAACCATCGTCAAATGAATTCTTAACACATACGACTAATAAGGTTGGAAGAGTGCCAGGGCATTAGCAACAACCCACTTCTCTCAACGAAAAACTGTTTGGAGATGTCAGGAACCTTGAGCTGACTACTGCCTTTATTAGAGTCATTAATGTGGAAGTCTGAAGGCGAACGAGATGTCAGGAACCTTAAGCTGACTACTGCCTTTATTAGTCATTAATGTGGAAGTCTAAAGGCGAACGAGATGTCAGAAACCTTGAGCTGACAACTGCCTTTATTAGGGTCATTAATGTGGAAGGCTGAAGGTGAACAAGATGTCAGAAACCTTGAGCTGACTACTGCCATTATTAGAGTCATTAATGTGGAAGTCTGTAGGCGAACAAGATGTCAGGAACCTTGAGCTGACTACTGCCTTTATTAGAATCATTAATGTGGAAGTCTGAAGGCGAACAAGGAAGAATAAGACTAATAACATTATTGTTGGTACCAGACTAGACTTGCTCTTGATGAGATTAGCAAAGCTAGTTAGAACAATAAAAAAGCAGTGCCTTTATAACATATGACTAGACATTATTATACACTGTTAACCACATAAACGATTGTCAAAAAATGAGAGAATGCACTACTACTATTCTGTTATACAGATTGAAAATACAACACAAGGCGCACTGTAACAATGGTTTTTGTAGCAATTTGTTTTACATAATGACATGCCAGCATTGGGAAAATATGGGCTAGGAATAATGAATGAAAATGGAGCTCCTCATAATTAGTCACCTTGTACGACATGCTTTAGGGAGCAGTATTGTTATTCTTTCTTTGTCTCTTAAGATACCCTCATGAACTAAGAACTAAAACCATGAGCTCAGATTCTTCATAAGGCAAAGACAGAACTCACCCGTAACCTGTGATCCATGACCGTCCACACCCTGCTAGCAAAATCACTAGATGCACCAACGAGAAGGCTGTCCTGCGTTTTGACAAGAAACAAGACACTATTATAAGCAATATTCACTTGTCCAGTACATGCATGGAGGCATATCTGGAGTCATCCTTATATGACCACCAGCTAAGCACAATGCTACAGTATACAGATGTGGAAGTGAACCTCTGTCTGTGAGGCTAATTACACCCTCATTGACTCTGAAATCATCCACACACTTTCAGAGATTCCCCCTGTGGTGAAACATGTTGAGGATGTTGAGGACCCAACATTGCAGGCTAAGATTTGGAGGAGTCACCTGAGCCTCTGATGTAACTCTGGCTTGTACATTGTTGGCTGCATGCAGAAGGATCTCACTATAGACCCATGATAGGCAGGAGGAACTGAGACGTAGTTCTGTGTAGGACATGACAATTATTTAAGAAAGCTCAGAACCAGAGCACAGTATTTTAACTCTTCGTAGTTGAAGAGCCCCCTTGGAAGGCAGGGAATGCACAGTATGCCATGTGCTTCTTCTTCCTAGCTTGAGACCAGATGTGATGATCCTTTAAATGCAAGCCAAGCTGGAGAAACTGGAGCTCAAGCTGGAGAAACTGGAGCAAATGACTTCAATTCAGCATATTTCAGAATGGCAGAAATGCCTAGATTCACAGTGTAGATAATAACAAGGAGTCTTCAACTTGGTATTGGCTGCAAACGAACAAGAAGCTCAGTAGCTCTAGTTAAAAAAACAACAACAACTTGTCCAGTACACAATGTTAATAACTGCTACTGTTTTCACATCAAATTGTTGTTTTTAAACTACAGTTGCCAAGTTGATTTCTTTGGCATTTATCTACAGTGTAGATCTAAGGTTGTCCTGTGGCTTTTCTGCCATTCTGCAACTAGATGAGTTGAAGTTATGAATTCCAGTTTATTTCACAGGAATTCCACCCTGTATTTAAAAAATCCTCATATTTGGTTTTCAACCAGCAGGGATAAAAAGTTACTGTAAATTCCCTGCCATCCATAGGGGCTCTCCAAAACTGCAGGGTTAATATACTGTGCTCTGGTTCTGTGATCTCTCAATGAATCTTCACGTCCAGCACAGAAACACCTCCCAGCACCAATCATCTGCCATCTATTTATTGTGGGATCCTTACGCATGAAGTAAACAAGGTAAAAGAAAGAGGGTAACCTGGACCTTGAGTGATTTCCCCTAGCTTAGTGAGCAATGATAGATTCTCAACAAGTTGTACCACTCTGGGAATCCTGGTTTTCAAATATTTTTTGCATACCCCACCCCTTTTTTTTTCTTCAAAATACTGTAAACGCTTTTATCTTTCTACCTAGGATATTTCCTGCAACACAAAGATGATGCAATGAACAGTAATAACAATGTAAATAATTTATTTGTGTTTAAACTGTAACCAGCAAAATGGATAGAACTTATTTCTGTGTTTAAACTGTAATCAGCACAATGTACACAACTTATTTCTCAGTCTGCCTTTCTTAATGATCCATTTCTAGGTTTGAGCATAATGATCCAATATTTTTTTTTATATTACTTAATGCAAGATACTGATTTAGGAAGATGAGAGAGAGAGAGAGATAGCTCAAGATAGTTACAGAGTGAGACATAGTGAGTGAGCAAGACGAACTGAAAGAGGGGGGGAAGAGAGAGAGAATATCAGACATTGTGAAAGTGAGTAAGGCACACTGAAAGAGAGAGAGAATATGAGACAGACATTGAAAGTGAGTAAGTGTGTGAGGAAGACAGAATGAGGCAGACATGAAGTTTTAAAAATATAAACATTCAGTGAGAAAAAGAAGGAACATAACTCACATCAGCACTAAAATCCAAGGAAGTGATGCCTGCATTACTTCCCACTAGAGTTCCTTTTGGCTCACATAGACCTGAAAAGAGGAACATTTCTGATAATTCCTTTCATTCAACTTTTTTTTTCACTCACTTTGGTCTGTTTATTAGTTTCTTCTTTTATTTAGTCTGTTTATTAGTTTCTCATCTATTTGGTCTGTTTATTAGTTTCTTCTCCTCTATTTGGTCTATTGAATAAGTTTTCTCCTGTGTCTATTGCTGATTCTGTTTTAGTTTTCTTCATTTTATTTGGCCTGTTTATTAGTCTTTCTCACTCCTCTATTGGTATCTGTTTAGGTAGTTTCTCTCTTCGGGGCTATTTGGTTGTTTATTAGTTTTCTTTTCTTTGATGGTTATTAGTTTCTGGCATCCTCTATATGTGTCTGTTTATTTGTTTCTGTCAGTTTTATTGGTCTAGGTTATTAGGGGTTCTCCATCCTCTATTTGATCTGTTTATTAGTTTCTCTTCTTTTATTTGGCCTGTTTATTAGTTTCTCCTCCTCTATTGGGTCTGTTTATTAGTTTCTCTTCTTTTATTTGGTCTGTTTATTAGTTTCTTTTCTTTGGTCTGGTTATTAGTTTTTCCATCTCTATTTGGTCTGTTTATTAGTTTCTGTTCTTTTATTTGGTCTGTTTATTAGTTTCTCTTTTATTTGGTCTGTTTATTAGTTTCTCTTTTATTTGGTCTGTTTATTAGTTTCTCTTATTTTACTTGGTCTGTTTATTAGTTCTCCTCCTCTGTTGGATCTGTTTATTAGTTTCTCTTCTTTTATTTTGTCTGTTTATTAGTTTCTCTTCTTTTATTTGGTCTGTTTATTAGTTTTGCCTCTATTTGGTCTGTTTATTAGTTTTGCCTCTATTTGGTCTGTTTATTAGTTTCTCTTTTATTTGGTCTGTTTATTAGTTTCTCCTCCTCTGTTTGGTACTGCATTATTTAGTTTCTCCAGCCTCTGGCTGTTGGTCTGTTTATAGTTTGCTCTTCCTCCTGTATTTGGTTTTATTAGGTTTGCTCATCCTGCTTATCTGTTTAGTAGTTTCTCTCCTATATTTCAATTAAATCTTTTATTTATTTCATTTTGATCATTTCCCTTTTCACTCTTCATAGAGCATGAAGTAACCACTGAAGCTGGCTCTTTTGCAGGAAGCCTGAATTAAAACATGAATATGGTCTTACTGTTGGTTTCTGTAGCAATCTGTTTTACATTAAGAGGCTGCCAGTCCGTATGCACCTCACATGAGTTGATCCTTAACTGATTCCGGTACGTAACGTCTTTTAAAAAGAAAGACTCTATTTGGTACCGTTCCTGATGGCAGTACCTAAGCCTTATTTGCAGTCCTCGTTTATTTGTTAAAATTTATTTTGTAAAAAAAATAGCTTCCCTAACTATATTTTATTGGTGCCGTTTATTTCCGATCTCCGTCTGAAGTATTTTGGTAATATGACCGGTAATTGAGTTTCTCCGAGCGACCAGAGAGTGGTGGATTGTTTATAGTGGATTTGGGTGTAATTTCTCCTCATACATCTGGGGTGGGGATTTGGGAGTTTCTCAGGTCCTCGACTTGCCTGTTGGGGTCTAGTTTCGGGGAATGTTAGTTTGAGTTTCAGCGTAATTTTTATTCATGTTTTTCATAGTGATATAATAACCATTGGTCCAAATTCATAATAGCATAAAAGTAATGGACTGAAGCGGTGGTTTTACAACACATTCGAAGAGCTAAGCGGGTTCTGCAATTCGTTTAAAACACAGCTATTCTGCTTGTTGTTACCTGCGAGGCAATTCTGTTTTACATTGTGGAGGTTTTGCCAGTCTGTATGCACCAAATGGAGTTGACGGACTGAAATAAACTGATAGCCAAAGGTAGAACGATATTGGGGTTGACCAAAGATTTTCTGATGGAGTGTACCTTGGCAGTAAGTGGGGGTGGTATTTAAATTTTCCTAACTAATTTTTTCAGTTCATTTTTTCTGTTGGGTGGGATGTTTTTTAATCTAACGGAACTATTAAATCCAGGACAGAAAATTAGTAAAACACGATTTAATAAGCTTTGGGTGAACTGTTACTTTGTTCACGCTGGAGGTTTGGTGGTGATTTATATGAGTTCCTTTAATATTTTATTAAATATATGTTTCATTATAGTTATAATTAATTCTGTATCAAAAAGTGTATTACGTATTATAATTTTTAGCCTTATTTAAATATGTATTACGTTATCGTCATTGTAATAACAGCTATTTTAGTTATTTGTTCTTCTTTAATGGGTGAACAAAATAACAATCCTTGTGGTATTGTTGGGCCACCAAAACCACAACCGATTCCTAACATATTGTGGACGGGGGTGGGTTTGGGCTGTTGGAGTTGTTGGGGTAAGTCGGTGACCGGTGTTCAAACAACCATGTCGGGGTAATTTCAGCATATTTTCGGCACGTTGCTGGTAAATGCTACTTCTTAATGCTAAACAAAACCATTCCACAATTATGTAATCTTAGTACAACGATAATCTTTATTGTTATGATCCCAATTCATTTGTCTTTGGTGTTCTAATGTACTGAGTTAAACAATAATTCCAGTGATTTTATCTATAAACGTAATCAATTATCCTGGTCCAGAACTTTTGGGTGTAGAGCAAACGGAAAATAATAAGGTCCAGGAATTTTAAGCTCATTACGAGGTCAGAATATGCCCCTTAAGAAATGCCTGAGGAACGCTGCAGTCCCAGTACTTTTCATTCAAGTTGGTCCTTCAAAGACGCCCCAGGTCTCCCATGTATTAAATCAAGGCTATAAAAATCTTCCTCTTTCCAGCTAGCTGGCTTTTGGCAGACCTTGACCTTTGGCCGCTCCGCCCTCTTGACTGTCAACTCAAAGCAATGGCAGTGGGACCTCTGTGACCTCATGCTGGTGGGTCAAGTGTCTTTCTTGTAGGGGGCAGCAACAAGAATTCTTTCTGGGGAGAGGAGCTACCCGCAGTGCAATGGTGGCGGTAACTGTCTTCCATGTTGCTCGAGTCGGACAGCCAGCCAAGCTTCATGTGGTGTTGTGTGTCCAGCTGGTGTGGTTCATGCTTACTTAGCAGCATCTCCGTGCCAGCTGGCAAATTTTGGCAAGAAGGCCTTTGCTTTGATGCTTTCACTCTGTGCAACTCTTAGCATGGCAGTTCTCGTGATGGTGTCAGGGTCTTTTCTGAGGATGTGGCCAACCCAATTCCAGGGTCTACCCGCATGATGGTGCGTATGTCCCCTTGGTGGATCCGAGTTTGCAGTTCTTGGTTGGTAATGGTGTTCGGCCAGAAAATTTGAAGAATTTTCCTTTGGCAGGTTGTGTGGAAAGAGGACAGAGTGGGTATTTCCTTTCACTGTTAC
Organism: Oreohelix idahoensis; assembly: GCA_024509875.1. NCBI lineage: Eukaryota > Metazoa > Mollusca > Gastropoda > Stylommatophora > Oreohelicidae > Oreohelix > Oreohelix idahoensis. The sequence goes on from JAMPIV010018620.1 coordinate 122,444, forward strand.
TCTCCAGCATTCTGCACCGTACAGGAATTATGCAGCTCTCATATATATTTAATTTGGTGTTTGTACTGTACTGGGAGGATTTCCAGATGTTGGTTAGGTTGGCCTGCTTCACCACTGTGCACATGTGGATTAAACGAACAAACTGCTGAGCATGTTCTACAGGATTGTCCTCTGTATGACCAGTTAAGAAAGATATACTGGCCCAATGACTCAACACTAAACTCAAAGCTATATGGAGCTAAAGAGGAACTTCAAACAACAGTCGAATTCATCATGAGAACTCGTCTGATGGTGTAAACATCAAAGATGCGATCGCAAGAAGAAGAAGAAGAAGGTTAGGTTGGCGAAGTAAAAAAACAAAATTAGTTACTAAAAATGTATTCAAGTTATATTCTTTTCATCCTGTACCCATAACAACACTTGTGCGAGCTACAGACGATGCCCGCTGCTCAAAGTCTACTTACTTCCAAATTCTGCCTCTCAACTTAGAAAACAATGTAACAAGACAGCAAGAATAACTATCATAATTCACAATTCAAATCAGTAAAACTAAAAACCTGTCACTTTAGAAGGATAAACTTTGAGCAAAGAATTGAAGGACTGATGTGGCATGACAAGGCTGCCAATGTGTAACTTATGGGAAGAACCAAACGGCAGTGGAACAAGAGGTGAGGAAAAGGCAGCAATGAATAGTGCTAAGGAAATAAACTGAAGGCAGTACAAGGAAGTCCTTATTCTGGAATCCTCAAGATAAGAAAAACTGAGGAAGACCCAAACCACTTGGAGAAGGGATTTGAAGACAGATTAAAAAAGACATGGAAAGTTTATGAATGGATGGCACAGGACAGAAAGGCTTGGTTGCAGGCCTGTACATGACAAGAAGCTGAAGTGTAATGAATTAAAGTCACTATTTAAGAACACAAGAACAACTATGCTTTGGACCCCTGAAGGAAAACGAAAGAGAGGCCGACCAAAAACAACCTGGCGGAGGACTGTGGAGGCTGAGATGCAAAGAATGAACCAGAGTTGGGGCACTGTACGAAGGATGGCCGCCGACCGAGCAAAGTGGAATCAATTTGTTGTTGCCCTACAAGACGCCACTAGGCGTGATGGCCACTGACTGCTTTGACGGTCGGCGGCTAAGGATCAAAGAAAAAAAAAAAGTTTTAAAAGTCAGTACTAAACAATGCAGAACCCACCAGCCGGATTTCCATTAAATTTTCTAAAAAATCAGCATCCCCCTACAGATGGAGGGGAGAAGAGAAAGTCAGTACTAAACAATGCAGAACCCATCTGCCCGGATTTCCCAAATTTTTTTTTTAAAATCAGCATTCCCCCTAAAGATGGAGGGGCGTGGGAGGAGGAGAAGGAGAAAGATGGTGAGAGAGTCACTAAAAATAACAATATATCACCCACCTGCATGGATTTCCCAGAATTTTATTTTTCTATCAGCACCCCCAGAAGCAAAAAACTCTCCCGAATAGCTCCATTGGATGGAATATACCTCTCCATCATGGGCATCCTGTTTATATTAAAACATGCAGCTTAGATAACAACAGGTGTGGCAAGTCAAAACTACTACAAGTAATGCTATCACCATTACCACAACCCACCACTGTTTCATCGTCACAGCTGTTAATTAATGCTACCACCATCACCACAACCCACCACTGTTTCATCATCACAGCTGTTAGTTAATGCTACCCCCATCACCACAACCCACCAATGTTTCATCGTCACAGCTGTTAGTTAATGCTACCCCCATCACCACAACCCATCACTGTTTCATCGTCACAGCTGTTAGTTAATGCTACCCCCATCACCACAACCCATCACTGTTTCATCATCACAGCTGTTAGTTAATGCTACCACCATCACCACAACCCACCACTGTTTCATCATCACAGCTGTTAGTTAGGTCCTCAATAAGAACATGCCAAGCTCTCCAATCCTGTGCCATCTCCAATCCTGTGCCATCTCCAATCCTGTGCCTTCTTTTAAAGGTCTTTCCATGTCTTGTTTACATATGTCATGTCTGTCTCCAGCTCTCTTCTCCACTTTTTGATTGGTCTCCCTCTATTTGATCATTATAAAATTACAACATCACCACCACCACCACTGCTAACATTACCACTATTATTATTAAATAATCATCATCATAAAACAAGATTGTAAAAAAAACCCAATAACAACCATTAATGTCATAACTACCTTTTAGAGTGAAAAAGAAATGTAAAAGAAAAAGCAAACAGTGCCAAAAGCCACATACAAACTTATGACAGGCTCTTGTTGGCACAGATGCAGAGGTACACACAACAGGGATAAAACTCTCTATAGGTCCTTTACTGCAGACAAAGGAGACAATATAGTAACTTTAAAAAAATGTAGGGCACATAATTTGTTTCAAAATACAATAATCATAGTGGCCATATGGCCTACTCTTTACGATTTCCACCTGCAGAGGGATTTTTAATATGCGCAGCCTGCACATGGGACCTTCTATTTTTTTCGCCCTTATACGAGAAGACTAGGCATCCGGAGATCAGGCATCCAGTCTCACTACCCAGGAGATCAGGCATCCAGTCTCACTACCCAGGAGATCAGGCATCCGGTCTCACTACCCAGGAGATCAGGGGGGAGGTTTGACATTATTAGGACCCACTGGTTCTGAAAAAATGTCCATCAAATATATTCTTTGTATTGGGATCCGAACCAGGTACCTTTAAAATTAGAGGTGGATGCCATACCTCTTAGCCACTCCGGCACCTCTCAACTAAATTACAATAAGTATGCGTACAAAATGAACTAACTCAACTAAATTACAACCAATACTTGTACTAACTCAACTAAATAGCATCAAATACTTGAACAAAAAGAACTCAACAAAATTACAATCAATACACATATAAAATGAACTAACTCAACTAATTCACAACCAATACTTGAACAAAATGAACTAACTCAACTAAAATAACACCAATTTTTACTAAAGGAACTGAAAAAGAGATTATTTTATAGCAGATACTGCCATAAGGAAGTGAAGTGTTAGAGACTTCATTATATTGGGTTCAGATTTATTAAGTGGGGTGACCAGTTCCCTTCCTGGCCCTCTTTGCCTTCCCCAATTCAAGAGTAGTCAGCTACCCATTTACAGCTGGGTAGATTGAAGTGTGATGCTACCAGGTTTAGATCCCGGTAACTCTGCCCTAAGGGGCACCGCTCTAACTGATTAGCCATTCAGATGCTAACTAAAAGAACTAACTTACTAAATTGCAACCCACTTAATTAATTAACTTCAATAAACCACAACAAATAACTGTACTTAATGAGTTAATTTCAATCAATCACAAGTTTTTGTCCTGAAAATTTTTCAGAACTGCCATCTGGAATCTGACAACAGTGTATGAACTTGGAAGAAATGCATCGGTATCAAAAGAAATAAAAGACTATGGACTTGACATGTTAGGACTGTGTGAAATAAGGAAGGATGGGAACAGGTCAAGAAAGATTGAATAGCACAAGAGGAATAGCGCTCTCCTCCACAGGACATGAAGAAGACATGAAGACACATCTCACTATCTATGTATGCTTCACTTTCCTTAAAACTACATTTTTATTTTTATTTAAAGTACTGGAGAACGCTTTATCGTACACTGAAGGTAATGATTTATTGTGCTTTATTTGTCTCATTTCCTGATAAACCACTTTTGATGGGCAATTCTGCTTCTTATCTGTGAAGCATCTTCTATTTTATATAAAAGTGTAAAAAACTAATTTTTTTTTTCAGCTACAGAAGTGTAAAAAAGTAATTTTTTTTTTCAGCTACAGAAGTGTAAAAAAGTAAATTTTTTTTTTCAGCTACAGAAGTGTAAAAAAGTAATTTTTTTTTTCAGCTACAGAAGTGTACAAAAGTAAATTTTGTTTTTTTCAGCTACAGAAGTGTAAAAAAGTAAATTTTTTTTTCTTTTCTTTGCTGTACTGATATGAGCAAGAATGTGTTTATATATTTTTCATACTGATGACTGACAATACATGTAAAAATGCAGATAAATAGTTGACAGTTTGACTGCATGAGTGCCAAGACTATAAATGTATTACATTACCCTTATAATTTTGCATACTTTGAAAATTAATGGTTAAAGTATGTGTGGTGTTGAAAGAATCCGGTAACCAAGATGAAAGAGAGAGCAGAAGGGCAGAATGTTAGATGGGCCTGCACACCCAAGTTTTAACCCTTTGAAAATAAAGTTTGTTTGCCTCTTACGACATGCTTGAGGGAGAAGTTGTCCTATTTTTTCTTTGCCTCTCCAGGGACACTCGGGAAATTGTATGATGTACAAATATACAAGCCCCACGTAGTTTCTGAGGCTCACTGAGGAGATGGGAGCCGCGCTGGTGTAATGGTTACCACACTGCGCTGGCGATCGTGTGATCCAGTTTTGAGCCCTGGTGAGGACATTTGAAAGAATGTCATCAACCGGGACTTGGGACTGGAATAATTCGAGCCCTGGCGAAGACATTTGATGGAGTGTTGTCGAGCAGGACTACAATAACCTGAACGGGTCCTGAGCCGACCCAGCTCCAATTGGTACCTCCGAAATCGGCGAGTATCTGCCTGAATGGCGAGAGGACACCTGTCATTGTACAGGGAAAAAAGGGATACTCACGTAAAATCAGTCTCAGGTTAGACATATTAACCAGAGATTTCACTTTGAGTAATAGTGGGCGTACGATTAAACAAAACAAAAAACTGAGGAGACATAGAAAGAACAGGACCCATGTTCCCTCAAGCATGTCCTAAGAGGTGGCTAACATGAGGTTGTAAAACAAATTGTAACAGAAACCACAACTGCAAGGGCAGTTAAACGCTTTAATGCAGGTTTCCTGTAATGGGACCAACTGCAAAGGTGGCTCTGTGCTCCTTAGGGAGTAAAAAGAAAATTATGACAGAAATACATACAACAGTGTTAATTCTGAATCCCATGTTTCCAAAGTGTATAATCAACATCAAAGAATGACTCACATCAGTTATTCAGGTGACACTTACTTTGGGTCAACGTTAACTTGCTCTCTGGCAGCTTCTTCAAGGTCATGTGCTAGAATCCTCTGTTTGGCTCTGCGTAACAAAGAAACTACTAATTATACAACACACACACAACTGTGACCACATGTACTATTTATAAAACACAGGCATCTTAACATGACAATGTTTGGTGAAACTGTAGGCTTGTGGATCACACAACAAACTGTAGGCTTGTGGATCAGACAACAAACTGTAGGCTTGTGGATCAGACAACAAACTGTAGGTTTGTGAGACAACAAACTGTAGGCTTGTGGATCACATAATAAACTGCAGGTTTGTGGATCAAACAACAAACTGTAGGCTTGTGGATTAGACAACAAAAACTGAACACTTGTGGATTACACAACAAACTGTAGGCTTGTGGATCACACGACAAACTGAAGACTTGTGGATCAGACAACAAATTGAAGGCTTGTGGATCACACAACAAGCTGTAGGCTTGTGGATCAGATAATAAACTGCAGGCTTGTGGATCAGATAATAAACTGCAGGCTTGTGGATCAGACAACAAACTGTAGACTTGTGGATCACACAACAAACTGTAGGCTTGTGGATCAAACAACAAACTGTAGGCTTGTGGATCAAACAACAAACTGTAGGCTTGTGGATCAGACAACAAACTGTAGGCTTGTGGATCAGACAACAAACTGTAGGCTTGTGGATCAAACAACAAACTGTAGGCTTGTGGATTAGACAACAAACTTTAGGCTTGTGGATCAGACAACAAACTTTAGGCTTGTGGATCAGACAACAAACTGTAGGCTTTGATCATGTATATAAATGTTTTATATTTTAGCACTTGGATTCTCAACCATAGTTAAAAAATGAATGCTGTACATTCCCTCACAAAAATTAACTGAATCTTTTAAACATAAACTACAATTTAACACACACACAACAAAACAAAAAAGGACTTACCTTACAAAATCAGCATACTCTGCATTCATCTTATCAGCATCCTTGGCTTTCAAGTCCATCCATCTTGACTGCTTGCATCAGGACCAGCGAACCAGAGCTGGTCAAGACCGTACTCCACCTCCACGTGGTGGTCCTGGAAACAGTCTGCAGCAGTGCAGTCTGGCTGAGCGAGTACGGATCGAAATGGGAAGGCAAATCCAGTCCCTAAAAAATGCTGTGCTGAAGTCGGATGTGTCGACCGAAAGGTGCAGATATCACAGCTACGGCGTAAACAGACACAACGCAACCACCGTCCTTTTCAGGGCGAACGAGGAAGAAGAAGAAGAAACACTGAACAGTTTTATGCTTTCCAAAATTGTCCTTTAACATTACCATAATCCAAAGAAAGAGATGAGAAGAAGACGCCGGAGATGCATGGGACAGCATTGAAGAAACTTGCTGATATAATTACCAGGCTGTCTTGTTCTGGAATCCACAGGGTATGTTGTTGTCGCTCTTTCGCAGGCAATGCCAAGTTGCAGAATCCTTGGTAATATCTACATTGTAGATCTAGGCTTTTTCTGTGACTCTTCTGCCATTCCAAAACTTGTCGAGTTGGAGTCATAAGTCATGCCAGAAGGGGGGAAGGGGCAGCATAATGTGCATTCCCCACCATCCATGGGGGCTCTCCAAAATATGCATGAATAAAATTCTGTGTTCTGGGCTCTCCCAAGGAATCGTCATGTCCTGCACACAGAGCTACCTCCTAGCTCGCCCCCATCTTTCACCTATTCATTGTGAAATCCTCCTGCACACACCAACCAGTAAAAAGCCAAAGTTATGTCTGGAGCTGTGTTTTCAATGCTTCCATCACGGGGGGGTATCGTGGCTAGTCGATCCCCAAAACGTTTTTGCCAGTCAAAGTTTGCCTGTTTTCAGGAAGCACCACAAGGACGTGCTTTAGGGTCTTGGTTAGAGATTCAACAGTGGAATTCACGCAAGCGCAGCATGTATTCCTTAACAATCCCCAGCCCCAGGGCATGAGAAGTAGGGGTAGACCGAAAACACACAGAGAAGAGAACTGGAGACAGAAATAAAAATGATGAGGAAGACATGGCAAGACCTTGACCTGATGTCACGTGATAGGAAGACATGGAAAGCAAAAAAAATAATAATAATAACCTTCAACAAAAGATATAAAAACCTGTAGACATGAACCAAAAAGATAAAAACATTAACAACCAGAACACAACAAAAGACATAACAACCTGTAGACATAACTGAAAAGATAAAAACATAAACAACCAGAACACAACAAAATATATAACAACCTGTAGACATGAACCGAAAAGATAAAAACATAAACAACCAGAACAAAAAAAAAAAGATATAACAACCTGTAGACATGAACCGAAAAGATAAAAACATAAACCAGAACACAACAAAAGATATAACAACCTGTAGACATGAACCAAAAAGATAAAAACATAAACAACCAGAACACAACAAAAGATATAACAACCTGTAGACATGAACCAAAAAGATAAAAACATAAACAACCAGAACACAACAAAAGATATAACAACCTGTAGACATGAACCAAAAAGAATAAAACAATAACAATAAATCCATAAAGAAAACGCACAAGCTAGATGTAGTAATAACATCAGGTAGAACAACAAAAAGATAACAACAACCTGTAAGGCCTGATGCTCATCTTTCAACATCTGATTTGTGGCTTCAAGTTCTGCGATGGACAAGGCTAGACGTTTCTGGGCTTCTCTCAGAGCTATGTTGCTATTCACTGCGTCTGATATCCTAAAACAAGAAATCCATGAACAAAATTAAATTTATACATCATCATCATCATTTTTCCTTTGTGCTCCTTACAGAGCAAGGAGCCACCACCACAGCTGGTCCCCTTGTAGGAAGCCTGCACCAAGCATTCACATGCTCTTGCTCTGATGGTTTCTGTGACAATTTGTTTTATGTGACATGGTTGCCAGTCACATGTACAGCCTCAGATTAGCTGCTGTGTACAATATCACTGCGAGTGCATGATCATGACAGGGATGATGGTACAATTGTGAAAACTGATGGGTTTGTATTCCGTGGTGAGAAAACAGGATGGGACTTCGCGGCTAGAGTTAAGGGCAGGATCGTCGCTGAACAAAGCGGGGCTTACATGACAACAACCTCCAGCATGAGTGTAGAGGTACAGACAGCTACTGCAACCCTAAGGTGGCTGTTTGAAGCTTCATTATCAAGGGCAGTTATTGTGTCGTTGTTGGGTCGTTCATTCTAATGGTAAAGAACTTCATTACGCGAATGGTTGCAAAGGAACAAAAATGTCAGAAAATGTTCTTCAAAACGAACTCCAACAAGTAGTGTTTAACTGGTCACTTACTGGCAGCACACAAGTCTGTGATGACTGTACATATATTTTATTTAACGTGACACATACGGAGTGGAACAAGACGATCATAGTTACAGGTGCAAAAGGGTCATACGTCAAAAAATGTTGATAATTACTTTTCAAGTTCATGAAGATTCTCTAACAATTAAGTCCTCTTATTCAAGTGACTAAGGGTCACTTCCACTACCATATCATATGTATTGCAGTCAAGTCCGTTGACCTTCTTTCAAGGACGTATCTTATGGCCAACGGATTCATTCTCAAGGAGCAATACTTCTTATCATACTTGTAACAATTCCAGACTTTTTCCATACGATACTTAGGTAGCATATATATATAAAATCCAAACAAAGTCATCCACGACAATACGACTAGGTTAGAGTTCTGTGTTGACTAACCTCTCTATATCCATGCCACGACTTTGGCATTGACGAAAATACGGCATATAAAAACATGTGAAGCATACAAATCAATTAACTTCGTTTACTCGTAGGTATCCTCCCTCTACGGTAATTCAAAAGGGCTAACGACTCCGTCTGTCCATTCTAGGAATGACATACTACGATAAATTCCCGCTAGACCAAAACTAGGAGCGGCCTGATACTTTAATTTAACTCCATAAACATTCGATGTGACATGGGGCGACACTTACTTGATACTTCCACTATTGGCTTCATCATGAATACCAGTAGATATCATTACAAAATAATGGCTTCTTCAAACTTGCCAGATAAATCCAAGAAATATATATCGGACATAAACATGGTCCGAACTGCCCCGTTCAAAACATGACGTCACAATCCCCTAACTAGGTTACCCGTGCGTCCAAAGCAACTCACACTGCATTGTGCACGTCAGTGCGTGAATCAATCGAACGCACAAATATTATAACTATTTTAAGACTGGTGCGTACATTTGGCAGGACCGAAGACTACCCCCTTAGGTAATAAATGTACGTAACAGCTCCCTTATTACCTCCCCTTAAAAAAATTAATTCTATTAATTTTTTTGAACTTAGTACCCGAGAGAGGTGAGTCAAAACTACCACAAGATATATGAAATGCATAAAGTTATACCATATTAAGAAAAGAATATTAAACGAAATCAATATAACTAAATGATAGTATGCATTAAAGCACACATCCACACTCGACCTACTTTGGAACAATGTGGTAATATTCGAAGTAAAAACAAGTTGAAAATGAAAAATGAAAAAACCATTAAAAAAAAGATGATAATAAAATTCAACTAAGTTTTCAAAAAAAAAAAAATTTGAAACATATGATTTCAAAAATGAAAATGAACAGCAACACTGATGATGATCAATGACAAGAGAATCAATAAAACAGAAAAATTGAAAATACAATGTGCAAAAATGAAGCAATGCAAAATTAAACACTTTAAGAATCAACACCCTTAATGTTTTCTAACACTAGTACGGTTGACTAGTGATCTAACAGTGAGATATCATAACTAAGACCCGTGAATGCAGGTATTACGTGACAACCAAGAAAGTTAGTATGTGTGTGATCCATAATCAATTAAATAGATTAAATTGAATTATTCTAATTTATATATTTCTTAATTACTTACAAATAACCAGTTACTAATATATTCTAAGTAATTCCAATATCACTATCAATATGTCAATGTTCAGTTACAACTAGTTAGTAATCGACGAGACGATGTTCTCAATGTTCCATAGACGATAAAATATATTCTCGAACACGATATGTAGTGTAATATGTTCCATAGGAATAACAAATGTATATTTGTCGCTCTTAACAATGTTTCCATACTAATAAAAAGTTACTGTAGTACCAATGTTCCCGTACTAATAAAATGTTACTCTAATACCACTGTTCCCGTTCTAATAAAACGTTACTATAGTATCAATGTTCCCGTACTAATAAAATGTTACTACACAAGAAGTAATGTTATAATCTATAAGTAAGTATATCCTGAAAGTTATACTTATACGAATACTTCAGTTATATAAACAGTCTTTATAGATGTACAATCAATGATAATGTACAAAGTTATTCATGTTATCGGTGAGGATGTTTCAACATCTGGAAGTGGTTTAGTTTCGACAAGTTCGCTTGGGCATCTCGACAAACAGTCTGCGAACACATTCTTCACTCCAGGAATAGCTCGTATTTCAAAATTGAATGGTTGAAGCGCTATAGCGTAACGCGCTGACTTCGATGATTTAACGTTCTTCGTGTTCAGTGCGGTAAGAGCTTTTTGGTCAGATTCCACCACAAAGTGTGAGCCGAGGAGGTAACGTTCCAGTTTTGTGATTGCCCATACTAATGCGAGGAGCTCTTTATCCAGAACGGAGTATTTGAGTTCGCTCTCCGTAAGTTTTCTGGACACGTACATCACCGGAAATAAGGTGCCGTTATATTCCTGCATCAAAACTGCAGCAATAGCGTAAGAAGATGCATCACTGCGAAGAATGAAAGTGAGATTTTTGTTAGGCAACCTCAAAAAAGGTTCATTTGAAAAAAAATCGTTTTATATAGTCTAACGCCGTTTGGTGATCCTGCGACCACTTTATTACATTAGATGTGCCTTTCTTCAGTAGAGACGAAAAAAGGTGCAGTTATAGTAGACAAATGAGGGATGAATTTTGAATAGAACTGTATTAGTCCTAAAAGAGATCTAACTTGTTTTTTTGTCTTAGGTGCCGAGATGTTTAAAATTTTAGAGACGTTACTGTCTTCTGTATACATGAAACCATGACCTATGCGGTGACCCAGAAATGAGATGTCATGAAAACCGACAAAAGCCTTTGAAGGTTTCGCTGTTAAGTTATAATCCCGTAAGGTAGAAAGTAAAGCTTTTAATCCATGAATATGTTCATCCCAAGAGTCACTGAAAAGACAGATGTCATCTATATAAGTAATGACATCGGGACGATGAGACAATATGCGGCGCATCATGCGTACAAAGGTAGCTGGCGCATTCATTAATCCGAATGGCATAAAATTCCATTGAAAAAGACCACGTGGCGTCGAGAAAGCGGTGAATGGCTTTGCTTTAGGAGTGAGTGGCACTTGCCAATAGCCCTTTGAAAGGTCAAATTTCGAAAAGAATGTGGCATGAGATAATTTCTCCAATAAGTCGTCTAAAAGAGGTAACGGTTCCGCATCGAATTTTGTAACTTTGTTTAATTTCCTGTAATCTACGCAAAGACGTATATTGTTGTCCTTCTTCCTAATGATTACCATAGAAGAAGAATATGGTGATGAAGATGGTTCAATTATATTTAATTGAAGCATCTCATCCAATTCCTTATCAACCTTATCACGAAAGTGTAAAGGGATAGGATATGGGCGAACTCGAATAGGCGTATCGTCAGTCAGAATAATGTCATGTTGGATGACTGACGTATGACCTGGGATGTCAGTGAGGACATCCTCATACGAGTGTAGAATATTAGAGACTTGCTGACGTTGATCAGCCGAAAGAGTAGATGAGATTGTAACATCATTCCATTTCTCAGTGGAATGGAGTGGTACAACTGGTATTGGTAGTTGTACATCATCGAAAGAAGATTCTTCTTCTTGGATGACTGACAAACTAGAATAGTGTTGAATAGGAGGTGTAGGATCGTCAGTTGCCTGGAACACTGACTGTAGATAATCAGGACGTGAGTAATACTCCTTCAACATGTTAATGTGGAAGGTTTTATGTTTACCATTAACATCAACGATGTAGTCGACATCGGATATTCTTGAGATGATCCTGAAAGGACCTCTCCAGGTAATTAAAAGACGATTGTTATGCGCAGGGAGTAATACAAAAGCTTCGTCACCAGGAATAAGCTGGCGAAGACGTCTATACTTGTTTGCAAATAGACGAGCTTTTTCTTTGGCTTGTTCGGATGATGCAGTAGCTAGTCTACAAGCATCTATGATTCTCTTTCTCAGAGAAATCACATACTCATAAGAGGATTGAGTTTCCTCTACAATATTCTCGTCAACCAATAAGTCGTGGATTAACGACATCGGACCGCGTGGTTGCATGCCAAAAACTAGCTGGAATGGAGAAAACCCCGTGGCTTGATTTTGTACTTCGCGATACGCGAACAGAGCAGCGGGTATGACCCGATCCCAGTCTTGGGGATGGTCTTGGGTCATCTTACCCAACAACTGCTTGAGTGTCCTACTGAGACGCTCAATTAACCCATTTGACATCGGATGATAAATAGAACTAAGAGATCTGTCTATACCTAATGTCTTCATAACTTGAGACATGGATTCAGAAATGAACTGAACCCCATGATCCGACAAGATTTTCCGTGGAAAACCAATGCGTGAGAAGATTAACATCAATGCCTCTGCTACACTGGCAGATGAAGTGTTCTTGAGAGGGATGGCCTCAGGCCAACGAGTGCACATATCAATGCACGTAAGAATATGCGTATGCCCTCTAGCAGATGGAAGCATCGGACCAATAATGTCTATAGCCATTTTATCAAATGGTCTAATCGGGATGTCCGCAGCTTGAATAGGAGCCGCATGAAATGGACCCCGTACCTTAACTTCCTGACATATCAAACAGGACCGACAATAGAGAGTGATGTCCCTATGGACGCCTGGCCAGTAGAATGCCGAAAGCAATCTGGATTTGGTACGCGAAAAACCCATATGGCCCGCACATTGCGAGTCATGCGCATGTCGTAATATACGAGATCTCATAGAGGATGGGACTAAGATCTGATAACATAAGGATGAATCCTTTTCCCGTATTACTCTAACCAAAATCCCATTTTTAAGTATAAAGTCATGTCTAGATTTTGCAAGTTTGTTGCTGGTATTCTTTTTGTTCACATACTGAAAAATTTTTTTTTAATGAATCATCATTCTTTTGCAATGTTGCAAACAACTCCCGTGAAATAGGAGCATCATCATCCCAAGTGGTATGAACTGTAGGTTCAATAGGTGTATCATGCGACATATTAGTAGCTTGCGCTCTAGTCACTACTGCATTTGCAGTTTGAATATGTCGCTCTTCCCATTCAGCTATTTGCTGTGGTGTACACTCTTTAATACCATGTATGCGACCAAGTATTACATCACAAATTGGATTCGGAAGGAGACATGCCTGGATCTTTCCTGAAAAAAATGGTGTATTAAGGTCAATAATAGCAGTGGGAAATGTTTCAACGGTGCCACCAAAAGTCACACACTTGACAACCCTGCCCGTGGCACAACTTGGGTTGATCAGCGAAGTCCGGACGCCCACAGTACTACAACCTGAGTCAAATAGGAGAGAGCATGAAATGTTGTTGACAAATCCCTTGTTAAACTTAAGAGAGCCCTGTCCCTGGTGTACTGACGCAGCAGTGGCCGTACAGACTACAGGTAGACTAGGCAAGGTATGTCCGCAACGCAGCGTCGTGATCGCCTTAGGCTGGAAAAGAGTCGAGCATTCTGGACAGTCTTTCACCTGGGTACAATCAAGAGAACAAGACATAGCATTGTGAGTTTCAGCTACTTTACCCTGTTCAATGTTAGCCTGTGTATCACTTAAAGCGACATTAGAATGTCTACCCGTATTACTCGACGATCTATCTCTACGACGCGATCGATTTTGATTATTTGCATTAAAATTGCCATAATTGTCGTTTCTGCTTGAGTTAAAATTTGGATGAGTCCGATAATTTGTATAATTAAAGTTATGATGTTCTTTAAAATTTTTATTCCAAGAACCTTGTCTGTTTTGCGGACCCTGAGATCTTGATCTCCAGTTTTGTTTATTATAATGTCCTTGATTATTTTTAAAATTATTGTTACCAAAATCTCGCGATCTGTGAGCTTGGTTCCAAGAAACATTAAATGGAGCAGATTGTTGAAATTGCTTCCCTTTGTAAAAGTTATCATTGTTAAAATTGTAATTATTTCCCTTATTGACATACCTGTCAGCACTAAAGGAACGATTTCGTGAAAAATTGTTTTGTTGTGCTGCAAAAGCAACAGGCAATTCATTCTTAATCTGTGCATTACTTAGATCCATGGTTGGGTGAGCAGTGCAGAAATTTTTTGCATGTTCTTCTAAGTCTTTCATAGATAAAGGTTTCCGTTCGTGTAAAAAATGCGAGAAATGTAGGATTTACAGACGATAGTACCTTATCGCGCATCAGTAAATCGAAGAGACCTTCATACGACTTTTCAATTTTGGATAATTCGATCCATCTTTCTAGGGTTAGTCGTATTTGTGACAGAAAATCACTGAAATTTCTGCTTGATTGCGGTAGCAATGTACGAAATCTTAATCGGTATTCATCTTCTGTCATTTGAAATTTCTTCAGAAGTGCGGCTCTAAGAGCATTATAATCATTCTTCTCATTAATACTGGTAGTATGATAAACTGCTAAAGCATCCCCAGTAAGTAACCTGGATAAATATGTGCAATACAGTGTTTTTATCCACGTTATAAGACCTACAAGTGGCCTCAAATCTATCTAGGAAAAATATTACGTCATCCGACGGGGGATTAAATTTAGGTAATTTAAGGTGAATTTCCTTAAAATGATCATGTCTGGATGAAGTTTGGCTTTCAAAAGTTCTCTGAGAATTAGCTTCCTGAGTTAACCTAAGTCTCTCATATTCTGACTCTGCTAATTTTAGTTCATGCTGTCGTTTTTTATCATTCTCTTCCATCTCAAGCTGAAGTCGTTTTGTATTTTGTTCAGCTATTAATCTTCTTTCTTCCATTTCTTTTTGTTTATTTTCCATTTCAATTTTAAGTCTTTCTTCAGCCTCCCTTTGCTTCTGTTTTGCCTCTCGCTGAAATCGTTTCTCTTCTAATTCAGCGGCTTGTTCAGCTATTAATCTTCTTTCTTCCATTTCCTTTTGTTTATTTTCCATTTCCTTTTGTTTAACTTCCATCTCAATTTTAAGTCTTTCTTCAGCCTCCCTTTGCTTCTGTTCTGCCTCTCGCTGAAATCGTTTCTCTTCTAATTCAGCGGCTTGTTCAGCTATTAATCTTCTTTCTTCCATTTCCTTTTGTTTCTGTTCTGCCTCTCGCTGAAATCGTTTCTCATTCTCCTCCGCCTCAAATTTCAAATTTTGTAATCTTAAAGTTTCTAGCTTTCTCTGTTCGGCTTCTATTTCTTGAGCTTTCTTATATTCTGCAAGTGCAAATGCTTTTGCTTCATCAGGAGCCATCTGAAGAGCTTTTGCTTGCTTAATGAAATAATCTAGTGAATACATTATGCTTTATAAGTAGTCACAATACTCTTGATTTATAAAATGATAATTAATCAATGTAAATTAATTAACCTTGTTACTTTGCCAAGTGTACGTCGTTCCTGTCCTAGAACGGTATCTTTTGTTATCATATAGTTATGAAATATATCAATAATCAATATAGTAATTTATGTAATGAAATGTCATGAAAGCAACAACGTGAAAGACAATAGAAACATTACCGACAAGACACGATAATCAAAGACGAGTGAACACAATCGTAGAAATCAACAAAAATAGAAATGTGTAACTAAAATAGAATATCGTAAAAAATTTACGATGACAACTACGATCAGATACTCAACAGGACAATTGACAACACAGTGTAAAAAACATAGGTTTTGTAAAAAACTGAACGATAGGAAAGGTTGAGACGGACGCATAATACAAACAAAATTCATCATAAAACTAAATACGAGTAAAAATAACTACCAAAAACAACAAGTAAACGTGACGAAACAGCTAAACAGATACTATCATAAGGAACAATTAGCGATCGGAACTTCGGCAAGGTTTCTAGCCTTGGACCGGAATTATCGCTCAATTGAAACTTACAAGTTGAGCCCTACAGAACGTCTGACGAAGAGCCCGAATTGGCTTCGAGATGGATCTCGTTCGTCAGATCAACCTCCCTACCTCCCACGACGAATGTACAACATATAACATATAACATGGAAAATGTAAAGATGGACATAACTATAGAAGGCACAGCTAAAAGTAATAAAATGTACAACGAAAGCACGTTATACTCATCTCGCGTGTGCCGGGAAAAAACAATGTGCCTCGTCTCCGTGGATGTACGTCTGAGGATAAAATACTTCGCTCTGCGTATATAACAACAGCTCGCACGTAATAATGACGAATAGGTGATCCCAAGGCAGTCAGTCACTGTAAAACTTGACGTGGAGGTTGATTGATGACCTTGAGCATTTGGTAACCGTAAGTTGATTCTGATTTCATCATCACACTAGGTTCCAAGTTTTTGAGATGTTGTCGCCTTGAAAGTTCAAATCTTCTTTTCAACCGATACTTGGATTGAGTACGTTCCTGTGAAATTATTTATTTCCAGACCACACTGGCATACCATTTACTGTTGGGGTGTTCATTCTAATGGTAAAGAACTTCATTACGCGAATGGTTGCAAAGGAACAAAAATGTCAGAAAATGTTCTTCAAAACGAACTCCAACAAGTAGTGTTTAACTGGTCACTTACTGGCAGCACACAAGTCTGTGATGACTGTACATATATTTTATTTAACGTGACACATACGGAGTGGAACAAGACGATCATAGTTACAGGTGCAAAAGGGTCATACGTCAAAAAATGTTGATAATTACTTTTCAAGTTCATGAAGATTCTCTAACAATTAAGTCCTCTTATTCAAGTGACTAAGGGTCACTTCCTCTACCATATCATATGTATTGCAGTCAAGTCCGTTGACCTTCTTTCAAGGACGTATCTTATGGCCAACGGATTCATTCTCAAGGAGCAATACTTCTTATCATACTTGTAACAATTCCAGACTTTTTCCATACGATACTTAGGTAGCATATTGTTACGTACATTTATTACCTAAGGGGGTAGTCTTCGGTCCTGCCAAATGTACGCACCAGTCTTAATATAGTTATATTATTTGTGCGTTCGATTGATTCACGCACTGACGTGCACAATGCAGTGTGAGTTGCTTTGGACGCACGGGTAACCTAGTTTAGGGATTCTGACGTCATGTTTTGTATGGGGGCAGTACGGACCATGTTGATGTCCGTGGAATATTTCTTGTATTCGTGGCAAGTTTGTGGAAGCCATTATTTCTATTGATATATATATTGGTCTTCATGTCGAAGCCAATAGTGGAAGTATCATGTAAGTGTCGCCCCATTTCACATTGAATGTTTATTGATTTTTAATTGAAGTATCAGGCCGCTCCTAGTTATGGTCTAGCGGGAATCCATCGTAGTATGTCATTCCTAGAATGGACAAACGGAGTCGATTGCCTTGTTTGAATTACCGTAGAGGGAGGATACCTACGAGGAAACGAAGTTAATTGATTTTGTATGCTTCACATGTTTTAATATGCCGTTTCGCCAATGCCAAAGTCATGGCATGGATTTTGGGAGAGGTTAGTCAACAGAAGACTCTAACCTGATTGTATTGCCGTGTATGACTTTGTCTGGATTATATATATGCTACATAAGTATTGTATGAAGAAAGTCTGGGAATTTTACGGGTATGATATCAAAGATTGATCCTTGAACATGAATCCGTTTACCACGATAGACGTCCTTGGAAGAAGGTCAACGGACTTCATTGTAAATGTATATTAGAGGGTAACAGAAGTGATCCTCAGCTCACTTGGATAGAAGAGGACTTGATTGTTGAAGAATCTCCAAGAATTTAAGAGTATGATCAGCAACTTTAAAGTATGACATTTGCATCTGTAATCTGTAACCATGATCGTCTTGTGTGTTCCACTCCGTATGTGTCACGTTAAATAAAATATATGTACAGTCATCACAGACTTGTGTGCTGCCAGTAAGTGACCAGTTAAACACTACTTGTTGGAGTTCGTTTTGAAGAACATTTTCTGACATTTTTGTTCCTTTGCAACCATTCGCGTAATGAAGTTCTTTACCATTAGAATGAACGACCCAACACATATATATATAAAATCCAAACAAAGTCATCCACGACAATACGACTAGGTTAGAGTTCTGTGTTGACTAACCTCTCTATATCCATGCCACGACTTTGGCATTGACGAAAATACGGCATATAAAAACATGTGAAGCATACAAATCAATTAACTTCGTTTACTCGTAGGTATCCTCCCTCTACGGTAATTCAAAAGGGCTAACGACTCCGTCTGTCCATTCTAGGAATGACATACTACGATGAATTCCCGCTAGACCAAAACTAGGAGCGGCCTGATACTTTAATTTAACTCCATAAACATTCGATGTGACATGGGGCGACACTTACTTGATACTTCCACTATTGGCTTCATCATGAATACCAGTAGATATCATTACAAAATAATGGCTTCTTCAAACTTGCCAGATAAATCCAAGAAATATATATCGGACATAAACATGGTCCGAACTGCCCCGTTCAAATCATGACGTCACAATCCCCTAACTAGGTTACCCGTGCGTCCAAAGCAACTCACACTGCATTGTGCACGTCAGTGCGTGAATCAATCGAACGCACAAATATTATAACTATTTTAAGACTGGTGCGTACATTTGGCAGGACCGAAGACTACCCCCTTAGGTAATAAATGTACGTAACAGTCGTACTCTTAGTTTATGCTTCAGAAGGTCCAAAATTGATGGCTATGGCATGAATGGAAAACCTCCACAGAAGCCTCAAATCTTCAGGAAGTGGTGTGGAACTACTGTCCTGGCCATGCTGGTGTACACAGCAATGAAAGAGCTGACAGACTAGCTCCAAAAACACCCATAGTGGGTGCACTTAATATGGATAAGGTAGAAATAATGAGGACAATTAATGATCGACTATTGGAGAGGGACACTGCAATCAATGAAGCATCAAGGGTAAGATTGCTGAAATTCGGCATCACATGTAAGACTAGCAGAGATGGATGTATGAGAGGATGCATCCGGCGTGTATACAACTGTCATGCAACATGAACAATTAGCATTGATACCATTTGCTGTGGGAGACTTAGCACCTATGGGTTTGCCCAGAGTGCTGTGAATTCAATTCTGATCAACAATAACAAGAGTAATAGTCATATTCTTGCCTCGTTTCTTCAGAGATACTCAAGGATATTTATACATGTGCTGTCTCTAGTCAATCAGGTTTAATCAAAATAATTCATTTTTCAATGTTTATCAATTAATATAATTTTTGCCCAACATAGTTCCCTGGGTTTCTGAGGAGACAAGCAAAGTATAGGACTTCAGCTCCCTCAGTCATGTTGTAAGATTGACAAAAATGAGGTTGCGCAATGAGGTTGCTGGCTACTTTATCATGTAAAATGAGTTGCTACAGAAATCATCACTGCAAAAGCATATAAATGCCTTGGTGCAGGCTTCAAACAAAGTGGACCAGCATAAGTGGTGGCTCCAAGCTTCATATGGTCGAGCTAAAGGAGAAGTGGATGACTCAGTACAATTTTTTACAAAATGGTTCATATAAATGGTTTACCAGCTGAATGATATGCATGGAGGCATATCTGGAGTCATCCTTATATGACCACGAGCTATGCACAATGCTACAATATATGTACGTGGAATTGAACCTGTGTCTGTGAGGCTGATTACATCCTCATTGATTCTTGAAATCATCCACACACTTCCAGGGATTCGCCCTGTGGTGAAACTTGTTGAGAACCCAGCATTGCACACAACGCTTGGAGAAGTCACTTGAGCCCCAGGCATAATTCTTTGGCTTTGACCTGGTTGACTGCATGCAGAAGGATCTCACTGTGGACCCAGTGATAGGCAGGGGAAGCTAAGAAGTGGCCCTGTACAGGATGTGACAATTCCTTCGGAGAGCCCAGAACCAGAGTACAGTATTTTAGCTCTGCATAGTTGGAGAGCCCCCTTGGATGGCGGGAATTGCATAGTATGCCATGCACTTCTTATTCCTAGCTTTGGACCAGATCCTTTAAATGCAAGCTAAGCTGGAGGTTCTGGAGCTCATGACTTCAACTCAACACGTTTCGAAATGGCAGATAAGCCACAGGAAAAGTCTAGATCTACAGTGTAGATAATACCAAGGAGTCTTCAGCTTGGTATTGGCTGCAAAAGAGCGAGAAGCTCAGCAGCCCTAGTTAAACAACAACAACAACAACAACCAGCTGAATGATAGCCATGGAAAGTGTCAACGACTGTTTGTCATCAAGTTACAAATTCTGGGCACTGGCATATCTCAAACTTACAAACACAGGGGAGCCTGTGAAGTGCCCATGGATCTCATGAGACAAATCAAGAACAAGACCTTCTTCTTCCTCAGGCAAGTCATACAAGGTGATTAATATGAGGTTGTGTAACTACATCAACTCCGCCAATGCCGGTCCCAAGCCCGGATGAAAAAGGAGGAGGGCGGCCTGCATGGAGGCCGTAAGGAGGCAGCCCCTCCACCATGCAAAGGCACAACAGGCCAATCGCCTGTTTGCTTTAGATCATGATTACGCGAACTACAAGAGAGAGGGCCGGACTGATTCTGAGGGCGACGAGCTGGAGCGGACTACGGACTGCGACTTGTGGAACTTGGGACACAAGAAGTATAAATGGGAAGGGGGAGGAGCTGGTGGAGGAGATGAGGAAAGCAAAACTGGAGATCCTGGCTGTGACGGAGGCGAAGAGGAAAGGACAAGGAGTCATGGATCTCGATGGCAACATGTTGCTCTGCAGTGGTGTGCCCATATCTGAAGGGGCTAAGGGGGGCGTGGGTTGCATTGTGGCCCAGGGTCAAGGGGATAGTGTCAGGGGATGGGGCTTTGTCTCGGAGCGCATTGTGGTTGTGGGACTGAAAGGGGGAGAAGCCGTGGTCGGCCTGGTCATGGTGTGTGGGCCGGGTGGGGATGGGGGAGCGGAGGTCGGGGAGGAGTTCTTCGGGCTGCTTCGGGGGACGGTGGGTGACTGCCTAGATGAAGTTATTATGCTCGGAGATTTTAGTGCCAGAGTTGGGGGTGGCCATGCTGGATGGGGTGGAGTTGTCGGAGGGTATGGAGAGGATGCTCTCGGTGACAGTGGAAAGCGACTCCTTAGATTCTGGAGAGGGAGGACGCCTTGGTGGACAGAGGAGGTCGGGGAGAAAGTGGGAGAGAAGAGGGTGGCATGGAGGCAATGCTTGGGAGCTGGGAACACAACGGGACAGATGGAGAGATATAGAGAGTGTGTGACACTCGGAGCGGAGGCGGAGAACAGGGTGCTGGCGGCGGAACAGAAGTCCTGGGAGGAGTTTGGAGAAAGGCTGGGGGAAGATGCACGGGAAGACCAGAGGTTGTTCTATGGGACCCTGGGGAACATGGGGAGGGAGAGGCAATGCCCTCTCGGGTTTATAGAGGACAGGCGGGGCGGGTTGCTTGCTGCCCCGAGGGAGGTGGTGGAGGGATGGAGAGAATGTTTCTCGGAGCTCCTGGATGGTGAGCATGGTGAGGCATCAGAGGTGATGGCCACTGGCGCAGAAGAGGAGACCAATGATGGTGAAGATGACATAAAGATGGAAGAACTGAGGGCAGCACTGGAGAAAATCAAGATGGGCAAAGCAGCAGGGCATGATGGTATGGCACCAGAGGTGGTTGGGTGCATGGGAGCATCGGGCGACCTGTTGCTCTTAGGGGTCCTGCGGGCAGCGTGGTGCAACGGGACCATGCCGGGGGATTGGGGGATTGCCATCATGGCACCAATTTTCAAAAGGGGTGACAGTCGGCGATGTGGAGACCGTGGAGGCGTGTCCCTTCTCGGTGTCCCTGGTGGAGTCTGCTCTGGGGTCCTGGAGCAGAGACTCCGACGCCTAGCTGAGCCACAATTGGATGAGGTCCAGTGCGGATTCCGAGCAAACCGAAGTACTCAAGACCTAATCTTCACACTCAGACAGCTGAGTGAAAAGGCCCTTGAGTATAAGAGTGAGATCCATCTTTGTTTCATAGATCTGGAAAAGGCGTTTGACAGGGTCCCCTGGAGCAAACTTTGGGACTGTTTGGCAAGGAAGAATATTCCAGCACCTCTGATTCATGCTGTGCAGAGCTTCTGCAGGTCTTGCGGAAATTATGTGAGGACGGCAAACCATGGGTCAGAAGAGTTCGGGACCACCACTGGTGTAGGACAAGGTGATATCCTATCACCTTACCTCTTCGTGCTCCTTGTGGACGGTGTCGTCGGGGCATGTGGGGAGAGAGCGGGAAGGTGTTCAGTGGGGTGCTGGAGGATGAGACAGGTCTATATTTCGGAGCTGGCATTTGCTGATGATGTTGCCCTGATTGCTAAATCAGAGGCACATCTCCAATCCAACCTGCAAGTCTGGAAGGAAGAGCTGGAGAAGAGAGGGATGGTCATGGGCAGCTCTAGAGCAAAGTCCATGGTGGTATCACGAGAGGAAAGAGGGCATCGGATTGGGTTGGGAGAACGGGTCCTGGAGCAGGTCGACCACAATAAATATCTCGGAGCTATTGTGGACCGAGGGGGAGGCATCGGGGAAGAGTTGGCCACTCGAAAAGCAGCGGCTGGGAGACTTTTTCAGGCCATGGGTCGTGGATTCCTCGGCAAGAGAGAGGTTGGTAGGAGGGCGGGGATGGCTGTGTGCCGCTCCGCCTGTGTCCCGGTCTTGACGTGTGGATGCGAGTCGTGGGCGGTGACTGCAGCCCACGGGGGCCAGATCCGGGCCTCAGGGGTGAGGTGTCTGGGGAGGGTGGTTGGGGTGGCAAGAGGAGACATGGTCCGCAACCAGACGATCCGTCAAGGCCTAAAATCCCATCCGCTGCAGACCCAAATAGAACAGTCCCAACTGGGATGGTTTGGCCATGTCTGCAGAGTGGGAGAAGATCGGCTACCACGACAAGCATGGGAAACAAAGAGCCAAGGATCCAGACCTCCAGGACGACCCGGAGTCCGCTGGGAGGACAGCATTAGACAATCTTTGGGGGACCGAGGGCTGGAGTGGGGCCGGGCCGGGGGGAGGACAGCTGATGGAATGGTCTGGCGCTCTCTCTTCCAAACCTCTACACCTCACGGTAGAAGGGGAACGACTAAGTAAGTAAGTAAGTAAGTAACTACATCATCATGTAAAATAAAGTGTTACAGAAACCACCGTTGTAAAAGTATGTTAATGCCTTGTGCAGGCTTCCAGCAAGGGGGTCAGTTGTAGTGGTGGGGCTACATAGGGAGCAAACAGGAAAATGATGAATATGTGGGACTACCTTTACCCTTTTTTAAAAATATAATGTGAGAATATGTGGGACAAACTTTACCCTTTTTTTTTACATGTGAGAATCTGTGGGACTACCTTTACGATTTTTTTAAACATAATGTGAGAATCTTTGGTACTACCATTACCCTTTTTTTTTACATAATGTGAGAATCTTTGGGACTACCTTTACCCTTCTTTTTTTTTACATAATGTGAGAATCTTTGGGACTACCTTTACCCTTCTTTTTTTTTTACATAATGTGAGAATCTTTGGGACTACCTTTACCCTTCTTTTTTTTACATAATGTGAGAATCTTTGGGATTACCTTTACCCTTCTTTTCTTTTTTTTACATAATGTGAGAATCTTTGGGACTACCTTTACCCTTCTTTTTTTTACATAATGTGAGAATCTTTGGGATTACCTTTACCCTTCTTTTCTTTTTTTTACATAATGTGAGAATCTTTGGTACTACCTTTACCCTTCTTTTTTTTAACATAATGTGAGAATCTTTGGGACTACCTTTACCCTTTTTTTTTAACATAATGTGAGAATCTGTGGGACTACCTTTACCCTTCTTTTTTTTTTTTTTTTTACATAATGTGAAAATCTTTGGGATTACCTTTACCCTTTTTTTTTTTTTTTTTTTTTACATAATGTGAAAATCTTTGGGATTACCTTTACCCTTCTTTTTTTTTTACATAATGTGAGAATCTTTGGGACTACCTTTACCCTTCTTTTTTTTACATAATGTGAGAATCTTTGGGATTACCTTTACCCTTCTTTTCTTTTTTTTACATAATGTGAGAATCTTTGGGACTACCTTTACACTTTTTTTTTTTTTTACATATGAGAATCTTTGGGACTACCTTTACCCTCTTTTTTTTAGATAATGTGAGAATCTGTGGGACTACCTTTCCCCCCCCCCCCCCCCCTTTTTTTTTTTTTTTTTACATAAT
This sequence comes from Oreohelix idahoensis, assembly GCA_024509875.1. NCBI lineage: Eukaryota > Metazoa > Mollusca > Gastropoda > Stylommatophora > Oreohelicidae > Oreohelix > Oreohelix idahoensis. The sequence continues at coordinate 146,938 of JAMPIV010018620.1, forward strand.
GTGAGAATCGTTGGGACTACCTTTACCCTTTTTTTTTTTTTTTACATAATGTGAGAATCTTTGGGACTATCTTTACCCTTTTTTTAAAATTTTACATAATGTGAGAATCAGTGGGACTACCTTAATATGAGAATCTGTGGGACTACCTTTACCCTTTTTTTTAACATGATGTGAGAATCTGTGGGACTACCTACCTTTACCCTTTTTTTTTTTTTTTTACATAATGTGAGAATCTTTGGGACTACCTATATCCTTTTTTTAAAAATATGTGAGAATCTAACAAATGTACAAAATATTACTGGGAATAAGGTATGACATGATGACTCCAGAATAAGAGCTAGCGGTCCGTTTCAGGACCAACCCTATTAAGGGCTGATATTGTTATAATAATAGACCCCTCAGTCATAACTGACAATGCGAATGCGCCCCTAAGGTGACAGCTGATTTTTTCATGGTGATCCTTTTGACATTTTCTCCTCTCTTCTGCTTGCTGTTAGAGCTTCTTTTTGCCCAATATGAGGTGTCGCCGGAGAGATCATCGCCACTTGGTGCGATCGGCAGCTTCATCCTCCCAGGTTGCTGGATTTATGTCCAGTGCCCTCATGTCTCTCTTGCACACATCTCTGAACTTCAGCTGAGGTAGCCCAATTGTTCTTTCTGTTCTGATGACATCATTACTAGCCAAAATAAGCTAGTTATAACAGAAAGGACCCACCTCTGGTCAGGTTGAACAGGGTATAGAACCTCAAAAAGAAACAGAAAAACACAGAATATGACATGACAGAAACACAGATCAGAATGCTGCATTATGTGACAGATCATAAGAATATTACAAACTAATATGTGACAAGAAATAAATACATTACAAACTAAGTAATGTGACAAGGAATATGAACATTACAAACTGACAGATGTGCACAGCATGACCTTACATATTATGAGAGTACATTAGCGTATAACAAAGTGATAAAATACAAAGAAATGACAGTAGCACAAATTGACATAATTTATGTATGGGAATCATACATATGTGCATTTCTCTTTTAACATTAATCTTCCAATGTTAACTACGGCCAATACTTTCATATGGAAGCAAAATGTGAATTTGTAAGTAAACAAGACCATTGGATGTCAAAAAGAATGTTCATAAACAGTTTAGATTAAAAGACTTTATGAAGGAGCCATGTGCAAAAGAAGCATCACACATTACATCACAAAGAAGCAATCCACTTTTATTGTACATGTTATGACAATGACAAGAGAAACATTAGAACACACAAGAGCCGCGCTGGTGTAGTGGTTACCAAACTGCACTAGTGACCGGGTGACCCAGGATCAAACCCGGGAGAGGACATCTGAAGATTTTTCGTCGACCGGGATTGGGATTGGATTAACTCGAGCCCTGGCGAGCCCATTTGAAGGAGTGTCGTCGACCAGGGACTGGCGGCTCCTGAGTTGACCCAGCTCTAATGGGTACTGTAGTGAAATTGACAGAGATACAACGGTAAAATACCTCCAAAGATAACATTTAAGGATAAAAACATAATGCGTAGGCTGCGAATAGTACATGATCGCCTAGACCGCGGGTCATCATCCTCCATAATAATTGACTTGCTAGACAGGAGGGGAACGGCGGATCAAAAAGGAAAAAAAAAATATGACTGGAAAGATTGCGTGAGACTAGGAAGGCTAAGGAGACGCAATTGGGGGGGGAAACGGAGAAAAGTCACGTTTCCCAAGTTGACATAAAAAGTAAGCAACTCGACAGAAGGGACCATAGATATGTTACGCCACAGTCATTTATTGGACGCTTTTGCGATACCAAGCCCTTGATTTGAATTCAGCGGCTAAACGCAGATGTTCGAAATATTACAAAATTTAAAAAGTATTTTTTTCTTAATATTAATGTTAGGAATATAAAAAATAGCTGGCCGGATGGCCCCTTCTGAGCAGTGAACTAATATGTTCTTAATTTTACAGACGGATAGATAATATTGAAGATAATGACAAAAGACAGTGTTGTTCACATCATCGACAGACTGTATTGAATCTAAAAGTGTCGCTAATTGCACAAAAAAAAACACGACCTCGAGACGCAGGTGTTCAAATCTACTTAGTATGGAAGAGACGGGATATTGTGGTGGCTGTGTCTAAAAATAACTTTTAACGACAAAATTTTGGAGGGGGGAGAAAGGTTGGTTCAAAAATCGAGTACATTTTTGTAGAAACACAAGTAGAGACGGACAGACTAACAGATAACCATCCATACTTGACTGAAGCATGACTGAAATGACTTTAGGGTAGGAAATTTGAATTTAAAATAAACCTAGGCAGTGATTGGCCACAGACAATCATATTATTAGCGCTCAGAGCGAAAGTGGGGCCATTCTTCAATAGTTGTTCAGTGATAGACACAGATTTTAAAGTGTGGTGATTTCCATATGAAAGAAAGTGAAAGAAGTTTAGGGACGCCATACTATAGCCAGCAGCTCAGCTGAGTTTTGCTAGCAATTCTGTGTTATTTATTCATAATCTGGTAAGATTGAAATTATTTCCTTATATATTTTGAATATTGTTTCATGTTTGAGTGATTTGATACTGCCATATCGAAATCTAGCCTTACAAACAAGTAGGGATTTGCTCTAGACCCCCCGCCCTAGTCAGGGTCTAGGGACCAACAATATACATAAACTCCAGCAAGGGTTAGGCAAGATAGATCAAGTGTTGAGAATAATGAAACATATTACCTATCCTCTTTTAGGGCAGAAAACTAATAAATATTTTTCAGAATCTATAGTCTGGGAGGATCTATCTGATGTAAAACCACCATGGTAAATGTGCTGTTTGGTCAGAGAGATCTGACCTGTCTGTATGATGTGGTTGTTGTGTCAGTGTTGTGTCCAGACGTGGGTAGAGAATAGATTTTGACACATGGCCCATACTTTGATTGCAGAGCTGTGAGTTTCTGTTGTCAACAAAGCAGTGTCTATTCAGTTGGTGACTTTACTCGAGTGTATCTGTGCAGTACTTGTGACAGAGACCACCATTATTGCCCGCCAGCACGGAGAGGTGGGACCACAAGATTTCAGCACCAGAGCTACAACTACAAGATGAGTGAGCCTCTGGTCTGCTGGACATTCACCAACGCTTTGTAGTTACTAATATCCCCATAAAAATTCCCACCATTTTCTGGACACTGTGTAGTCAATATAGACAGGTGTGATGAGGCCACCCCAACAGCACAAACATTAACTATCCTCCCAAGTAGATGACTACTAGAACATTTTAATAAAACTAACTAGTATAGTACATATATATGTACACTATTGCATTTATGATATAATATTTCATGCATTTCTTTCATAATCTCTAAATCCTTTTAAGTTCTGGTCAACCTAAAAAAATTGATCCAGAACAAAATAAATGTAATATAATTCTATCAAAAAAATTTTACACACGTGAGTTAGTTCAGTGTATTTTAACATTTATTAATATTATTAGTCTTGTTAAATATCTGTGGGTATATCTATAACCTATTATACCACACTACATATCATAACCCTAGACACTTTACGTAGCCACATTCATTAAAAAAAAATTAAGTGTGAGGTCGTAGTGGTAGCAAGAAAGGCCTTCTGACAATTCTCAACTACATTTTATCTCAGGAGCCTCCACAGCTGGCCTCATACAATTACATTTAGTAATATCACCATCATACAATACCATCAAACACCACTACATAAATTGGGGTCTTGTCCAGGGATAATTAGCCCAACAGTAATATTAGGATCTCCTGGTGGGAGAAATAAAAGTAGGGAAATAAATTGTAAAATTCCCTTTAACATTAAAAGTGTCCCTGCAGATAAAAGTTGGTGAATCTTCACAGCCAGTAATAATTAATTAGTTAACTGGTTAGTTAGAATTAGTTGGACTATAGTCATAAGAAGTACTTAGTGTATTTACTGGTTAGAGATTTATCTTGTATATTATTATATTGTCTAAAAAGTATGGCGGAGCTGGCAAAATTTAGATCAGCTGCTGTGCTCACCGCGAAGGAGATGGGAATGGATGGTCCGATTTTAATTCAATACGTAACGGCTGAATGTGATAAATATATTGAACGGGAAGAAAGGAGATTAGAAAAAGAGGCTGAAAGAAAATTAGAGGCTGAAAGGTTAGCTGAAGAGAAGAGGTTACAAATTGAGGCTGATAGAGAAATTAAGAGGCTGCAGATTGAGGCAGAAGAAAAACGACAGCAAAGGGAGGCAGAAGATAAAAAGGCCGAAAGGGAGGCAGAAGATAGAAGGTTGCAAAGGGAGCACGAATTACGACTAAGGGAGCTGGAATTACAAGGCCAGGCTCCTGAAAATGGTGCCAGCCCTTTTGCCTCAGATGCTACGCCCAGTCTGGGAGCCTCAAACTCCGCTATGGGGTTTCATTTAGACCATTTTGTTGAAAAAGACGATGACATAGAGGGGTACCTAGGACGTTTTGAGTTATTAGCTACTACATATGGGTTAGAGAGAGAGAGGTGGAGCTTAAAGCTATCACAGGGATTGAGAGGTAATTCTTATGAAGTATTTGCCAAAATGAACAGGGAAGACCAAGACAATTATGACATGTTAAAGCAGGCTTTGTTATTAAGGTACGAGAAGAATGGTGAATTTTATCGTAAGAAATTTAGAAATGCCAAACTGTTGTCTGGGGAGACATACCACCAATTCTCTGCCAGACTAGAAACCTATTTGGAGAAATGGACGGCTCTGGGGAAGACCCAAGATCTTAAAGAAATGATCATGATTGAGCAATTGAGAGAGTCCATGGCTCCAGACATGAGAAAATTTCTCATGGAACAAGGTGCAGAGAAGTTGGGGGAAATTTTAAATGTTGCTGAGAGGTATCAGGCAGCCCAGGCAGAGGTAAGTGGTGCTAAAAAGAAGCACATAGACAATTTTAAAGCTCCACAGCAATTTAATAAATTTGATAATAGAGAGCAGGGAAATAAAGGTAGGACAAACTTTGAGCGGCCAAGAAATGACTATCGCGACAGAAACTCACAGTTCAATGACCAAAAGTTCAATGAAAGAAAACCGTTGAACCAAGGAAAAAGATGGTGTAAATGGTGCAAGAAGGATAACCATAACACCGAATTTTGTAGAAGGAAACCTTCAAACATTGCTGCAATGAAGTCGGGGACGCAAAGATTAAAGGTTAATCCTAATGGACAACAGGAACCTTATCACCCCCCAGTTTGTGAGGATGTTATTTGTAATGGGGTCACCATAAGGTGCCTTTATGATACAGGTTTGGATTATGATTCAGTTGTGAAGTCTAGCCTAGTGGACCCAAGTCAGTATACCACAGAAACAGTGGAAATACAAGGGGCGACTAAGGACATACCACTCATGACACTTCCCATCACAAGGATAACGGTGAAAACTCGCTATGTGGAAGGAGAAATCAGAGCAGCAGTGATAGATGAACCAATCTACCCTCTGATATTGGGGTGTAGATACGTCTTCTTGGGGAATCCCGAGAAACCTGTGATCATGGCGACAGTGCAGACCAGGTCACAGAAGAAGGAGGAAGAAGGTGAACCTATAAATGCTCATCCAGAGGAGATGAGGAAGGCGCAGGCTGAGGATAGGACACTCAAGCCCTGTTTTAAAAAATTGCCCAAATGCCACACACCTCCGAGCAAGGGGGAATATTTCATGAAGAACAAACTCTTATACAGGAAGGCCGGAACTGGAACAAATGGTCACAACCAGCTGGTTCTTCCCACTTCATATAGAGATAAAGTGATGGAACTCGGGCATGCGATTCCCTTCAGTGGTCACATGGGGATCAGCGCCACAGGATAGCGTATAGCTTGTCATTACTTCTGGCCAGGGATAACGGAGGATATAAAAAGATATGTCAAATCCTGCCCAGAATGTCAAAGGGTAGCTCCAAAGCACTGGACTGCTCCTGCAACTCTAGGGGAAATGCCCATAGTGGGAACACCTTTTGAGAGGGTTGCAGTGGATATTGTAGGACCTCTCACTCGGACCAAGAGGAGGAACAGTTACATCCTTACTCTGGTGGACACTTGTTCTATGTGGGGGGAGGCGGTAGCCCTGCCATCAATTGATTCAAAACATGTAGCAGAGGCACTACTTACAATATTTACCCGATTAGGATTCCCGCATCAAATCTTGACGGATAATGGTTCTCAGTTCAAGGGGAAACTAACGGAAGAAGTTTTTAAGCTATTTCAAGCCAGGCACTTTCATTGTAGTCCGTACCATCCACAAGGGAACGGCCAGGTAGAGAGGTTCAATGGGACTCTCATTTCTATCCTGAGAAAGCTGGCACACGAAAAACCGGATCTGTGGGATCAATTCCTGCCCGCCGCATTGTTTGCGTACCGGGAGGTACCACATAGTTCAACCGGGATGGCTCCCGCAACTCTGCTATTTGGGAGGCCAATAAAAGGTCCTTTAGAAGCTTTATTAAGGACCTGGACAGATGAGAAGGCGGAAGAGACTGTTACCTCATCGTATCAATATGTGAACGAACTGACCACTCGTTTGAAAGCTGGATGGAAACTGGCAAATGATAATTTGAAACAAGCCAGGAAGAAACATGCAGCCTATTTTAATAGGAAGGCAAAGGACAGGGAACTGGCAGTCGGAGAGAAGGTGCTGCTTCTACTACCCGGAAGCCAGAATAAATTACAAATTGGTTGGCAAGGTCCATATACGGTTCTAGAGAAGGTGTCTAGAACAAACTATAAAATTGACAAAAAGGGGAAGGAGAAAGTTTATCATGTAAACTTATTAAAGAAGTATCTGGACAGACCACTCCAGGAAAGCACCCCCTTATTGACCTTGGCTATTGCAACCCAGATGCAAAAAGAACCACTCACCTCACATGAATACCCATTACATCCTTGTGAAACAGCAGCACAGGTAAAAGTCAGTAAGCACCTGACTAAAAACCAGAGGGAGAGAGTTCAACAAGTTCTGGAGGAACATACAGATGTATTAACAGATAAACCAGGCCATACAAATTTGCTACAGTATGACATGAAACTGGTAGACTCAAACCCAATCTGTATGAGAGCCTATTCTATTCCGTTCGCGAAGGAGAAGGCATTGAAGGAAGAAATAGAGTATTTGTTGAAGGAGGGGATTATTTCGCACAGTGAATCATCTTTTAGTTCTAGTGTCGTTTTGTTGAGAAAACCGTCTGGGGAGCACAGACTGTGCATAGATTACAGGAAACTGAATGCTGTCACAGAAGGACAAGTGGATCCATTACCAGACACAAAACAGTTATTTGCCAGACTGAACAAGGCAAAATACTTTTCAAAGGTGGATCTTAGTAAAGGCTATTACCAGATCCCAGTGAAGCCTGAAGTGAGACCTTATTTGGCTTTTAGCACTTCGGATGGACATTATGAATTCAATATGCTACCATTCGGACTGAAAAATGCTCCGAGTGTGTTTTCAAGGATGATGCGAAAATTGTTGGATCCCCTGAATAACCCATGTATCACGAATTTCATGGATGATATTCTCGTCGCCACAGAGACATTTGAAGAACACATTGAAGCTCTGGAGATGTTGTTTGATAGACTTCGGGAGGCGAACTTAACTGCTAGGCCAACAAAATGTTGTATTGGATGCAAAGAGTTGGAATTCTTGGGACACACTGTATATCAGGGTAATATGACCCCTGATCCTAAGAACTTGGAAAAACTGCAGAGAGCACCTAGGCCACAAACAAAAAAGGACGTGCGATCATTCGTGTCGTTATGCGGATTTTATCAGAAATACATCAAAAATTTTAACGCTATTTGTGCTCCTCTGACTGATCTGACTCGCAAGGGACTTCCAGATAAAATTATTTGGACTGCACAATGTGAACTAGCGTTCCAAGAGTTAAAGGAAAAACTCACTAGCAAGCCTATTCTCAAACTACCTGATTTGACACAGGACTTTGTCTTAAGAACCGATGCAAGTAATGTAGGACTCGGAGGGGCTTTGTTGCAAAGATCATCCTCACCTGATGGGGAACTTAAACCAGTCGCTTATGCAAGCCGCAAATTGAATAAGGCGGAACAAGGATACTCCACAAGCGAAAAAGAATGTTTAGCATTAATCTGGGCAATAAAGAAGTTTCAAATCTATCTGTATGGTAGGACTTTTGTGGTGGAGACGGACCATCAGCCTCTCGTGTTCTTGTCTCAGGCTAAGCATGAAAACGCAAGATTGCTGAGGTGGTCTTTGTTGCTTCAACCTTATCAGTTTAGTATCCAATATATCCCAGGCAAATTGAATGTCGGTGCAGATTTCCTCAGTCGGCACCCCTGTGATCAAAATTAGAGTAGTGGCAGACGTGAGGAGTAATTTTACCTATGTGTATCGCTGGTTTTGGAACTTGCCATAGGCATGTTTTCAAGTGGGGAGATGTGTAGTGAAATTGACAGAGATACAACGGTAAAATACCTCCAAAGATAACATTTAAGGATAAAAACATAATGCGTAGGCTGCGAATAGTACATGATCGCCTAGACCGCGGGTCATCATCCTCCATAATAATTGACTTGCTAGACAGGAGGGGAACGGCGGATCAAAAAGGAAAAAAAAAATATGACTGGAAAGATTGCGTGAGACTAGGAAGGCTAAGGAGACGCAATTGGGGGGGAAACGGAGAAAAGTCACGTTTCCCAAGTTGACATAAAAAGTAAGCAACTCGACAGAAGGGACCATAGATATGTTACGCCACAGTCATTTATTGGACGCTTTTGCGATACCAAGCCCTTGATTTGAATTCAGCGGCTAAACGCAGATGTTCGAAATATTACAAAATTTAAAAAGTATTTTTTTCTTAATATTAATGTTAGGAATATAAAAAATAGCTGGCCGGATGGCCCCTTCTGAGCAGTGAACTAATATGTTCTTAATTTTACAGACGGATAGATAATATTGAAGATAATGACAAAAGACAGTGTTGTTCACATCATCGACAGACTGTATTGAATCTAAAAGTGTCGCTAATTGCACAAAAAAACACGACCTCGAGACGCAGGTGTTCAAATCTACTTAGTATGGAAGAGACGGGATATTGTGGTGGCTGTGTCTAAAAATAACTTTTAACGACAAAATTTTGGAGGGGAGAGAAAGGTTGGTTCAAAAATCGAGTACATTTTTGTAGAAACACAAGTAGAGACGGACAGACTAACAGATAACCATCCATACTTGACTGAAGCATGACTGAAATGACTTTAGGGTAGGAAATTTGAATTTAAAATAAACCTAGGCAGTGATTGGCCACAGACAATCATATTATTAGCGCTCAGAGCGAAAGTGGGGCCATTCTTCAATAGTTGTTCAGTGATAGACACAGATTTTAAAGTGTGGTGATTTCCATATGAAAGAAAGTGAAAGAAGTTTAGGGACGCCATACTATAGCCAGCAGCTCAGCTGAGTTTTGCTAGCAATTCTGTGTTATTTATTCATAATCTGGTAAGATTGAAATTATTTCCTTATATATTTTGAATATTGTTTCATGTTTGAGTGATTTGATACTGCCATATCGAAATCTAGCCTTACAAACAAGTAGGGATTTGCTCTAGACCCCCCGCCCTAGTCAGGGTCTAGGGACCAACAATATACATAAACTCCAGCAAGGGTTAGGCAAGATAGATCAAGTGTTGAGAATAATGAAACATATTACCTATCCTCTTTTAGGGCAGAAAACTAATAAATATTTTTCAGAATCTATAGTCTGGGAGGATCTATCTGATGTAAAACCACCATGGTAAATGTGCTGTTTGGTCAGAGAGATCTGACCTGTCTGTATGATGTGGTTGTTGTGTCAGTGTTGTGTCCAGACGTGGGTAGAGAATAGATTTTGACACATGGCCCATACTTTGATTGCAGAGCTGTGAGTTTCTGTTGTCAACAAAGCAGTGTCTATTCAGTTGGTGACTTTACTCGAGTGTATCTGTGCAGTACTTGTGACAGAGACCACCATTATTGCCCGCCAGCACGGAGAGGTGGGACCACAAGATTTCAGCACCAGAGCTACAACTACAAGATGAGTGAGCCTCTGGTCTGCTGGACATTCACCAACGCTTTGTAGTTACTAATATCCCCATAAAAATTCCCACCATTTTCTGGACACTGTGTAGTCAATATAGACAGGTGTGATGAGGCCACCCCAACAGCACAAACATTAACTATCCTCCCAAGTAGATGACTACTAGAACATTTTAATAAAACTAACTAGTATAGTACATATATATGTACACTATTGCATTTATGATATAATATTTCATGCATTTCTTTCATAATCTCTAAATCCTTTTAAGTTCTGGTCAACCTAAAAAATTGATCCAGAACAAAATAAATGTAATATAATTCTATCAAAAAATTTTACACACGTGAGTTAGTTCAGTGTATTTTAACATTTATTAATATTATTAGTCTTGTTAAATATCTGTGGGTATATCTATAACCTATTATACCACACTACATATCATAACCCTAGACACTTTACGTAGCCACATTCATTAAAAAAAATTAAGTGTGAGGTCGTAGTGGTAGCAAGAAAGGCCTTCTGACAATTCTCAACTACATTTTATCTCAGGAGCCTCCACAGCTGGGCTCATACAATTACATTTAGTAATATCACCCTCATACAATACCATCAAACACCACTACAGGTACCTCCGAAATCGGCGAGTATCTGCCTGAATGGCGAGGGACACCTGTCTCTGTGTACAAGAAAAAAAAGGGATACTCACATAAATATCAGTCTCAGGTTAGACATACTAACCTGAGATTTCGCCTCGAGTAATAGCGGGCGTACGAAAAAAAAAAGAAAAAAAACACACACACACTGTGTCAACAGGCAAAAGTGATGGAAAAAGAGACTGGGGATGAAGAGAGAAGATGCTAACAGTTTAACAACTTGCCATGGAAGGGAGTCATAAGAGAACTCATACAAAACAGCAAGCCACTAGTTCGCAGAATAAATTGTCTGTGGCATAAATTTTTCACGAGTTCTTGAATTGTAAACATCACTGAAGAACAGATCAATGATGTGGAGAGTTTTACAATAAATCATGAAATAGCAACGCATATGCATCATGACAAGCATAATTTAGATCAGTGTTAGTAATTGTTAACAGTCAGCTGTGAGTAATCTATCAAAAGGTGTGGGCATCTGCTGCACACATTTAGTCCAAGATGAAGATGTGTAAAAGGTGACTAATGCGAGGTAGTGCCACAATGCTACAGAAATCACCGCTGCAGAAGCATGTGCTTGGACGCAGGATTCCTGCAAAGGGACCAGCTGCATTTATGGTTCCATGCTAGGTATGAAGTGAAGACGAGAATGAATGAATAAACAAATGAACGAACTAATGAATAAGCAAACAACAGAGGGATACTTACTTAGCATCTTTGTGCTGAATTTCCTTTTCTTTTTCTTGTAACAATGCATTCAGGTTAATAATCATTTGAGCATTCTGTGGAAGTAGGTAGCATGGAAGCATTTTGCTTACAACAATATGGATGTCAAAGGTCAGCTGCTGAAACATGGAGTCACCTGATACATGTATCTGAATAAATAACACATCAAACAGTCACCATCATCATCATCCTTTTTGCTCCTTATGGAGCATGGAACATCAATTATTCAATGCAGCTGATACCCTTGCAGGAAGCCTGCACGAAGCTGTAACACACTCTTGTAGTGGTGGCTTCTGTAGCAATTTGTTTTTCATGATGAGGTTGCCAGCCTCGTGCACAACCTCATATTAGTCATCTTGTATGACATGCCTGAGGGGGTAGTCCTATTCTTTGCCTCATCAGAGACCCCCAGGAACGACATGGGGCTGTAAAAAATGACAGCAAGTTTTTGTGTGCGCATTCTGCTGCATGTCCTGAAAGTCCTGTGTGTTCTTTTAATGGGTATTCAATTTAGCGGTCACGGTGCAATGCGCACCATTTACGTAGCTTCCTGAAAATGCACAATGACAAGATTGCAAGGCATGACCTTTCTTTTAATCGGTGTTAAATTACGTTTTCACTGTGCAATGCGCATCTTTTCCATATTTTCCAAAAAAGTTGGTGGGATTGATTCACTGTTGGTTACAGACATTTCCCTTAAACAATAAGTAATATGGAGGATGTCATGTTTTACTGCCTTTTTGCTACTTATGGAACATGAAGTCACCACTGTAGCTGACCCCCACACTGAAAGCCAGCATCAAAGTGTGCATGCTTATGCTGCGATGGTTTATGTAGCAATTTGTTTCACATGATGAGGTTGTGGTTGTCGTCTTCATGCACAACCTCGCTATTTGCCTCTTACAAAGCTGGTGTCACACTTTAGAAGAACATAACTTTACTGATGTTATTCTCTTCACTTTCACTTAAGATCACAATGTACTTCATAAGTACCAAATAAACAGCCAAGAAATATGATTACAAGATACATAATTTTCTCCACAGTTACAGAAAAGCCCTACAAGCTACCAAATGCTCAATTATGAGGAAAAATTAAATTTTTTTAATACATGAAAATGATTTATTTTTCTAGCACATATTTTAGCAATGAAAAGTCTAAAAAAATAATTATACTATGATCTGAAATATTATATAATGATCAATGGAAAACATGAAAAAGATGCCCAGACACAACAACAAAACACCAAGTCCAACAAAATAACAACACCAACAACCAAATACAATAAGACCAACAAAATACTCAGACACCAACAACAACAAAATACAATAAGACCAACAAAATACTCAGATAACAACAACAAAATACAATAAGACCAACAAAATACTCAGATAACAACAACAAAATACAATAAGACCAACAAAATACTCAGATAACAAAAACAACAAAATACAATAAGACCAACAAAATACTCAGACAACAAAAAAATACAATAAGACCAACAAAATACTCAGATAACAACAACAACAAAATACAATAAGACCAACAAAATACCCAGACAACAACAACAAAATACAATAAGACCAACAAAATACTCAGACAACAACAACAAAATACAATAAGACCAACAAAATACTCAGACAACAACAACAAAATACAATAAGACCAACAAAATACTCAGACAACAACAACAAAATACAATAAGACCAACAAAATACTCAGACAACAACAACAAAATACAATAAGACCAACAAAATACTGAGATAACAAAATATATGAAAAACAACAAATACTGAGACACCTACAACTAAATACCAACAAGACCAAAAAAAATACTCAGACAACAACAAAATACAAAAATACCAACAAAAAAACAGAGACAACAACAACAAAACCAACAACACAATGCTGACACAACAACAAAATACATCAAAAGAATAAAAATGAAGAAAGCAGCATAAACATGAACATGGAGAACAATAAAATATTCAGCACAAAAAGAAATTAACCTCTCCTCTCTTTTTATGCATTTCTGTGAGCTCTTCTTGCAATTTATACAGCTTCTGTTCCAGAGCATGCATGCTCGAGTTGTTACTTCCACTAAATTTTAAAACAAACAAAACAAGTACATCTCACTGAATGTGTCCAATGCAGAATTCAAGTAGCAGATGTATTACTTACTACTTCAGGATATGAGAATCAATACGCAAAAACATAAAATATAAACAACATGCATATACAGGGTGTCCATAAAAGATTGTACCCTTTTCAAAAAATGTATTCTCGGCCCCATGATGTGGTACGAGGATGCTTTCTATCACAAAAGTAAGATAATCTCTGCATGTTTTTAAGCATACCATTACAAAGACACTAATGAAGCACTTTCCATACTGTACTGCGGGGCATTTCCAACTCACGACTCACCCTTCGAACCGACTTCATGGGGCTTTGCAGGAAGGCTTGCCGAGCTCTATCCACTATGACGGGAGACCGGTGCTTTTGCCTTTGCACAGGCAACCTTCCTCCATGAATTTTGTATACCAACGCTTAATGGAATTCTTATCAGGTGGATCAACCCTAAACTGTTGCCGAAAATTGCGTTGAACTGCGATAACAGACGTCATTTTCGCATATTCTACCACACAAAACGCCTTCTGTTGTTTGGTCGGTGCCATTTTGCAAAAACAGTGTGCACGCGCACGGCGGGTATTTCAAGTGAAACTTTCGCAGTTGAGTTGCAACCGGTAATTGTTACATGTCTCTCCACACACTGGTCCGTAGGTGAATAAAAAAGAAATAGGTACATTCTTTTATGGACACCCTGTATGTGTATATATATATATATATATATATATATATATATATATATATATATATATATATATATATATATATATATATATATATATATATATATATATATATATGTATATATATATATGAGGGGGCTTCAAATGAAAACCTTAAATTTGCGATAGAAATTCAAAACACAGTGCCATTTTCATGTAAGTTGGCAGTAAAGAGGAATAATGTTACTATCAGTGCCAGGAAAAGTATTACACAGAATCATCCTTGAGAGATTAAAAGAGTCCATACACATGCAACTGAGAGATGAACAAGCAAGTTTTCGACAAAACAGATCCTGTACAGACCAGATAGCCACATTGAGAATAATAGCTCAAGAAAGTCTGGAATCTTGTTATCATTTCTTGCATTTCTTCCACTGTGGAATAATCTTTGTCTTTTCCCTGTGTATTTTCAGGCCCACAGGTACTTGCGTAGAATAGAAGGACTGAAATGGTATGACAAAGTCACAAATGTGGAACTGATGACAAGAACCAGACAAGTGCCAGTGGAACAAGAGTTGAGAAGAAGACGCTGGCAATGGATAGGACACACATTGAGTAGACCTGTTGATAGCATTACAAGGCAGTCTTTGTTCTAGAATCCACAGGGAAAGAGAGGCAGAGGTAGACCAAAAAACACATGGAGAAGAGAACTGGAAACAGATGAAAATGATGAGGAAAACATGGAAAGACCTTGAGCGGATGGCACAGGACAGGAAGACTTGGCATGTGTTTGTTGAAGGCCTTTGCACCTCGGGGAGCTGAAGGGTATTGAACTGAAATGAAATTCCCGTGCTCGCCAAACTAGTTTACTGGGTTGCCATAGTTGGCACTGCGCATAGCACGTGCTTATTTGGGTTGTTTAAACTGCAGTCATTGAGGGTGATTCATTGAATTTGTACAATTATTAGTTTATTTTGCTTAAATTTAGCCCCAGTTACGGCTTCTAAAAACGATGCATGTGTCTGTGGTGGTTTCAAGTGTAAAGACCAGTCCATATTGATCTTAGATTCATTGGAACTGTTGAAAAAAAACTGGATCAAGGTATTTCAGTGCAGAGGCTGTGGGACATCTATGAAATTGATATGTCAAATGTTTTGAGATATAAAGAATAAAAGAGATAAATACTGAAACAGACAGTAATTCCAACAAGTGAATGAGCATTAGAAAAACTATTAAAGATGATCAGATTACTGAGCATGGTAGAGTGATGATGGAATGGTTATGAGAATGGAATGGATTTGTTAAGTAGCATGTTAATGGAACAGGACCAGTTGTTCTGTAAAGAACTTAAATTACAACATGAGTGTGACTGCAGTGAATATAGCTTCACAGGTTTAAGAAACACCATGAAATGTCTATGTATAAAGTGTTCTCTTCTTCTTTGGTCCTTAGCCGCCGACCGTCAAAGCAGTCAGTGGCCATCACGCCTAGTGGCGTCATGTAGGGCAACAACAAATTGATTCCACTTTGCTCGGTCGGTGGCCATCCTTCGTACAGTGCCCCAACTCTGGTTCATTCTTTGCATCTCAGCCTCCACAGTCCTCCGCCAGGTTGTTTTTGGTCGGCCTCTCTTTCGTTTTCCTTCAGGGGTCCAAAGCATAGCTGTTCTTGTGATGGCATCGGGGTCTCTTCTGAGGACATGGCCAACCCAGCTCCAGCGTCTGCCAGCTATGATGGTGTGCATGTCCTCTTGCTTGCTACGAGTAAGGAGATCTTGGTTAGTGATGGTATTCGGCCAAAAGATTCGGTGAATTTTTCTTAGGCATGTTGTGTGTGTGTAAAGTGTATGGGGAAAAAAGGTCCACAGATCACAATGGAGTTTGCCCAGTAAGTGGATAAATTTGCAAAGCTTGCAGCTGATGAGCACCTCAGTTCTGATTAGATATATAATACTCTGATGGTCTGACAAAACAGATAATTCTGCAAGGCTTTGGAACTAAGGATGCTGGAAAATTGGTAGTTTACCTGTCTCTACCACACACTTTGAATCCCAAAACATCTACGAAATATTGTTTTCAGTTATCCATAAAAAAATAATTTCTCTAGCTATACATGAAAAATTATGTCTTCTGCTGAACATGAAATATGATTTCTTCAGCTGTACATGAAAAATTGTGTCTTCAGCTAGACATGAAAAATCCTGTCTTCAGCTATACATGACCAATTATGTCTTCAGCTATTCACGAAGCACTGACTAATTCTAGTTAACCAAGAAACACTGAATATCTCTAACTACTCACACACTGTCCCGTCTAGCATGCTGGTTTCCACCTTCCTCTTTCAATTTTTCTACTTCCACTTGGAGATGAACATTTATAGACTGCAGTTGGCTGGTTATTTCTTGGAGTCTGTTGTCTGACAAATGACAAATGCTTCAAGTTTAACACATGCACTTTTATAATTTTGTTTCAGTTTTTTTAAACTACATAATGTTAACTGAAACAGGAAGGGAAAAATAAGAAGCAGGAAATTTTCAAGGGAAAGTTTAATTTAAACAAAATAGAGTATAGTGATGACGTGTTGCTAAAAAGTTTGCTACCTGAAAATTAGCACAACTTATCAAAAGGTAATAATGCAAACTTCCTTCCTTGTGTGATATTCTACAACTAAGAATGGCCAGCCATAACTTAGATGAGCTAGTTGTGTGCTTATTGCACTATTTCCTTCTACTGGAGTTCCATCTCCATTCTTTAATAAGTATATGTTACACCCCAATAGCATACCTGTCAACCTGTACGAATTTTTCGTACATTGTACGGATTTTTGATACTTTTAGCAGTGTACGGCCGTACAGACTCATTGTACGGATTTTTCTCCTCCTCTAAAAAAAAAAAAAAAAAAAAAATTTTTTTTTTATTTTAAAATTCTAATAATATTTTCCAACCCAAGTTTTTTTTAATTTTAAATCAGAAAATATTTTCTAGCCAGAATTTTTTTTAACCAATTTTTGTAATTCCGGGAATCTCGGTGTCCGTTTTTAAACTGAGGTCTCTCCCAGCAACCAATCAAATCCTTTTATACCCAACAATTTGGCAAAAACTTTGAATTCGGACTCAAACACTTTCGGTTTTCAGCGTGACATGATTTATTTTTAAAGTTACCTGTTATCAATGACCACGCTTGCTTGCCTCCACACTTCGACGCCATTTTGTTTAAAAAAGCTAAGTACTTATAACTTGGTTAAATATTGCTGTTGTTTTGCTTTGTTGCAATTTAATTGCTGTCTTAATCTTTCCAGTTATGTCTTGCCCTTCAATATATTTCCGATAAATTGTCATAATATTCAGTGTAGGCCTTACATAACTAGAAAAAAAAGTTTGTTTGCGTTGAGTAGGCCTACTTTATTCCAGCGCTCGAGATTCGCTGCTTTATTTTTTAATAAAGTGGCAATCTGTTATCACTGGTCTAGGCTACCAAAAGCTTGCAGGTCATGGTAAGTTTCAGGTCGAATGGGTTAAACTCTTTCTTGGCATTGTAGATGCATCCAAGTTAGGATCAACAACCAAGTCATCATTCAGCGACTGCTGACACTCCCTCACAGCAATGCTGACTGCGAAAGATCATTTTCAATGATGAAAAAAATCCACACAGACTGCAGGAGGTCCATGAATGCGGACACACTCACTTCTATTTTACAGTGTAAGATTAACATTGATACATGCTGTGCAGATTTTAAGCCCACAAATGCAAATCTGTAAAGTGCTAAAAGTGCACGTGTTGATTATAATACAAAACACTGTACATCGAAAGAATAGTGTACCTCATGATCACTAAGCTTTTTATATGTAAAGAACAGCATGAGACTATTAGCATGTTTTATATCACAATAATTCAAATGCTAATAGATTTGTATTGGTCATTTCTCATTTTAAAACTATATTGTGTATAATTTATTAATATATTTTTTGCGTAAGGATTTTTGGGTGTTTGTAAGGATTTTTTTGGTCCGGCGTACAGATTTTTGTCTCAGGAGGTTGACAGGTATGCAATAGTGAAATTGGCCTTTTCATGAATTGAGCAAATTCACTTAATTATATTGTATTTCAATAATATTGATCAGGAAACAGAAAGAGTAAGATATGTTGATGTGAACTGGATTACTGATACTTTCAACTCACAAATTAACACAGGATATCAAGTTTTATATTAGAACAGAAGCCAGTTCACGGAAAGGGCAAAAATTTGCCCAATTCATGAAACGGCCGATTTCACTATTGGGGTGTAAACATATATATAATATATATATATAATGTATTTTTTTGTCCATTCTTTTGCCTTTTTTTTATGTAATAAAAGTGGAAAGATTGTACATTGTGCCTCTTTAGGTTTATAATATTATATCTCTTTCACTGTTTGGTTCTTGTTAATAGTAGTAGCCCCCCCTTCAGTCATAACTGACGATTGGAATGCACCCCTGAGGTGACAACCCTCAGCTTTTTTTTTTTTTTTTTGTGGTGTTCCTTTTGGCGTGTTCTTTTCTCTTCCGCTTGTTGTGAGAGCTTCTTTCCTCCCAAACTGATGCTGCGTCGGGAGCATCGCCACTTGTTATCGGCAGCTTAATCTTCCCAGGTAGCTGGATTTATGTCCAATGCTTTCATGTCTCTCTTACACACATCTTTCAGCCTCAGCTACGATCACCCAACTGTTCATATCCTATCAAAATGTTAATGATGCAAACTTTCTTTACTCGTGCGACATTCTATGACTAAGACCAACACAGCCATTACTTAGACATGAACTGGTTTTGTGCTTACTGCACTATTTTTTTTCTGCTGGAGTTCCATCTCCATTCTTTAATACTGTGTGTATATTGCATTCTTTTTTTTCTTCTTTTCCTGTAGTAAAGGTGGAAAGATTGTATATTCTGTCTCATTAGGTTCACAATAATGTATCTCTCTAACAATAACTTTAACATCAACTAGTTGAGTGCTTATTGCACTATTTCCCTCTGCTGGAGTTTCATCTCCATTCTTTAACACTGTGTATATATTTCTTTCTTTCTTCGTTTGTCTTATTTTCCTGTTGTAAAAGTGGAAAGATGGTAAATTCTCTCTCATTAGGTTCATAATATTATATCTCTCTTACTGTTTGGTTTTTGTTAGTGCACATCTAATGAAAAGTAAAGACAGTCCCATAGCTGAAACAGCCATAAGGGAATGATATGTTACCGACTTCACCTTTACTACGCATCTGCTTCATGAGGTGAGGGTACCAGTTCCCTTCCTTGCTGCCTTTGCCTTACCTATAAAAGCAGAGTCAGGTACCCATTTTTACATCTGGATAGATTGAAAGCGTAATGACACCCAGTTATGATCCAGGCCCCTTTGTCTTGAGAAGCATGCAAGTGTATATGATAGCTCAGACCATTAATGTTGCCTTAAGTCCAACAGTGTAAGCTGCTACAATGCCTTAAAACAGGGAGAAAATGCCAGAAGTGCCCACAGTGGAAGCCACAATCAGTTCTGCCCATTTATCAGATCTATATAGCTACTGACAAGTGGCCGCGTACTGTCGCCCTAGTCAGGTTTTTTTTTTGTGTGTCAACAATTATTTTTTAAAAAGCTCAAACTAGGGCTAGGTTTGAGGTTAGCATCAGTGACTATTTTTCTATATCCTGAGCCTAATCATTAACATTCAGCTCTCCAAGTTATATAAGCCTTCAGCAAAGGCATGCCAAGTTCTCCTGTAATTGAAAGTAACACCTTACACTAAAGCTATTCAAGCAAACTCTGATCCTAGAATTATATGTTTCTGCTGCATCCTCGATACCTGAAATCAGCAACATGCTAAGTAAATTATCAGATAACCCATTGGAAAGAATGGAGAGTACAAAACATATAATGCAAAGAAACACTTAAACAGGAGATACAAAGTTTGCAGCAAATCTGATGATAGGAAGTGAACATACTATTACTGTGCAGGATGCACTGGTCACCCCCTTCTGCACAGAAATGAATGTTTTCTTAAATGGTACACTACAATAAAGTTGTAAATATCTGTGTGTGTTGTAAATAGTGTTATTTGTCAGCATACAGCACATTGTTTTTTTTTTTTTTAAGATTTGTAAATTTGCAATAATAGGCTGCATTTATATTTCTGGATGCCAAATGAAAAGTACTTAGAGTATAAACTTGAGTCATATGTGGTTTATTTTGAACATGGATGTAGTTTACAATGATTTGTATTTTGGATAACACAACTGATGGGCTGCCTTCACAGGGTAAGTCTGGTTTGTTTAGTTTTGTTTTTCGGTTGAAATGAAGCACAGTGAGCCGTCTGTTCAATAGGGCCTTAAAAAGAATTCAGAGACACAGTAAGATGGGGTAAGAGTTAGGTTTAGGTATCCTAAACCAAAACCCTAATCCTAACGACATTGGCGACTTACTGGGATGACATCAAAGAAGACAGCCCACTGTGCTTTATTTCAACCTTCCTTGTCACTAACTACTTTATGCTCATAGAAGAACATATACATTTATAAACTGAACATATTATTCAGAATCCTCATTCAATTTCCGTTACAACTATATATATCATGATTATACTTTTCAAAAACTTGGAAAGAACAGATCCTTAAATAGTAACACTAGGCTATATGAAAACTCAGTGTGGCATAAAATCCCTTGCGTAAAACCCGGTAAATGGGAAGGATAGTGGAACAAGGTCCGCCATTTTGCTCAAACGTTATTGAAACGTAACTGTATCGCTTCGACACAATGTAAAATACCCATTATTAACGCTAACCCAAACACCCTTGCCCTATTTCTGCTTGACTGTGAGTGCAAACTCCTCAGTTTAGAGGCTTTTTTATTCCAACGGTGCAAGCTCGAAACAGGGTTGGATTTTGGGTCAAGGTTAGTGTGCGAAGTGGAGCAAAAACTACAATGTGTCAAAATGATAGTAGACATGTTCTAAAACGAAAATGCAGACATAGACCTAACCCTAACCCCCCCCCCCCCCCCCCCCCCACTGCTGACATTCCCCCTACCCTAAACTTTACTCTCCCCCTCCCTTCACAATGCCATCAATTCAAATATTGCCCCAACTAGCCTATATATTTTCGCATTTACATATAGGGCCTATCGGTAATTTCCTATTACTCGTGGGTTTTTTGCTCCACAGTGAATATGTGTAGTTATGTGTTCTTTCGTAGCAGTTAGGGTTAGGATTAGTATTAGGGTTATGATTAGGATTAGAGTTAGGATTAGGGTTAGTGTTAACCCTAATCCTAACCCTAACTGCTACGAAACAAGACTTAAGTACACATATTCACTGCGGAGCAAAAACCTACGAGTAATAGGAAATTACCCATATATCATCTGGTACGTAGGCCTAACCGTGTAAACGCCGTAATTAATACATTATTCGTAATCATAGCCGCTTGCCAAAACTAGACCAATATGGCAGCCTCCAGTTCACTTCGGCCGAAAACCCCAATAGTTAAAAAGAGACGCAGTAATAAGGGGTGAGGTTTAGGAATTCTAAACCTACCCCGAACGACGTGGGCGGCTAATTTGGATCGCATCGAAGAACACGTCCCTCTGTGCTTCACTTCAACCCAATCTAGGCCTTTTTACTCAAGTTACAGCTTTCGAAACACATGCAAGTAATCTCTTGCTGATGTGTGTGTGCACTAAATTTGCCCTGAAATTAAATCAAAATTTGTATCACAATAGGACATACTTGTCTGAATCAAACTTGTAAATGGATGAGTTTGTTCATGGTTCCGGCGTTTAATTTGATGCAGAATACTTGCTTTCCAATCAATGCTCGCTGCCATGTTTGTTATTCTTCGCGATGGATATGGCTATAGTTTCGTATTATTTATTGTCACAGTATATTAATCTGACCTGTTTTCACTTCGTTCTGTCTCGTATGTCGCAATTTTATTGCAACAATGCCTCGTATGCGCTGTTAGGCATAATCTTTATTAGCTGTCACTACAATACTATTATTTATCGAAACTATTATTTATCTTTTTTTTTTTTTTTTGTTTCTTGGAAAGGGGAGGTCAAAGACAAAAACATTTACCCAAATTAAGCTTTGATTTACTTTTTTTTTTTTTTAATGAAGAAAAATATCCCGTTCAACCTCTGATGGGTTATAATTAGGATATATATATTGTTTTCAATTCCAAATAATATGAACAACTGCCGATATGAGAAAGTGGCATCACATTTGTCAAATCATTGTAAATAATGATTAAAATTTAATGTTTAAAATGTAAATTAAATTTGTATCACAGACATTTTCTTGTTGGAGCCTTGAACATCTTATATGCATGTCTTCCCTTCAGATTTATTATTTATCTTCTCGCATTTGTCATCATAAACATCATCAGGTGCCAGACGAGTGTGACCTAGGCAGACCTTCTGAAAGCTCAAATTAGGCCCGCGCCATCTAACGTTGTGAGAACTCCCTCATTGCTTGGGAAGAGAGCTAAAATGTGTGTTCATCATGTATCCGTGGCTGAGGTGAAGCCCATGCCAAATGGCCCTGCTGGACCTCCATTCTCTTAGGACCTGAGCGTAGGCGATCATTCATTCTTGTAAAAATTTAAGGAGACATTACTGATCCTTGGGGTATTCCATTTTGTTGTTCATTCAGTTCTGATCTATCATTGTTTACCTGAACAGTGAAATATCTATCTTGCAGGAAATTCTCTAAATAATTATATATTTTACCGGTTACTCCTATCTTCTTCATTTTAAAGAGAGCACCCTCTCTCCAGCATTCATCATAAGCCCTAGCTATATCTAAAAATACTACCACAGTTTTTTTATTTCTTTTGAAATCCTGATTTTACTTCAAATAAATTGTCATAGTTTGCAGATGATGTTGCTATATGGAGGACTGGGAGACATCTGCCAAAATTATATAAGGATCTACAGAAGCAAATAAATAAAGTATGTAAATGGATGACAAAATGGGGTTTTCAGCTGAATACAAATAAAACATTGGGAATGATCTTCAGTAAAGGTAGGTGTTGATGTCTCGATGTTTATCTTGTTTCCTACTAGAGCTACTTGCCCTTAGGCTAGCTCTTCTTTTTACTTCTTCCTACTTCCTATTTCTAAGATGGCGAATTAAACATGTCGATCCTTGTATCTTGTGTTCAAGCTTCATGATTATGCTTCGTAACGTGAGTATGTATGACAGCCAGCCACGTCTTATTATATTTAACAACATTTACTATATAAAACAGTAAAGATCAACATGGTGGCAGCGGTGTTTATTTCTACAGAATTCGAACTATTCTGCTGAAAATCTTGTAACACGTGTGTTGAATGTCACTAGACTTGAGGTGAGATTACTGGTTATTGCTTGCATACCATTATTAGACATTTTGTCATGGCAGAACGGCCCTTATTTCGGTTACCACCCTGCCTAGACATAAATAACGTCGAACCAGACACATTTCGTAAATGGAGACGACAGTTAGATCTATACATGCATGCATCAGAGGTGGCGTCTAAACCTGATTCTGTTCAGGCAGCCATTATTCTACACTGTGCTGGACCTCAAGCTGTTGAAGTTTTTGATCAACTGGCAGAGGAAGGAGACCACTCTAATCCTACTAAAATTCTCGATTTGCTCCAGAACCATTGTAGCTCACGAAGCAATGAAGTATTACATACGTTCAGATTCTGGAACATACCTCTTCAAGACCCTTTTAATTCCTTTTTGCTGAGAACTAAGACAGATTTGTGCAACTTTAACGACAAGGATCGTATGATAAGAGACAAAATTGTCTTTACTGTCAACAAAAGGTTACAAGAGAAGCTCTTGAGAGAAGCTGACCTCGATCTAAAGAAAGCCATTCACATATGCAGAGTCTTCGAGCAAACTGGAAAATACATAAGTGAGATGAGTAATACAGTACAACCTTCTGAAGCAAGGGTTGAAAAGGTACAGAAAAAATCACTCAACCAGAAACTTCCCAAGAGAGACACTGGGCATGCTGCTGGTAAAGCCTGTCAAAGTAACACTGACAGTGGGTACTTTGAACCTAGAAAGGAGTGTCATTACTGCGGACAAAAACATCTATTAATTAAGAAAAAGTGTCCTGCATGGGGGAAGTTTTGTTCAAATTGTGGGGGAAGAAACCATTTCAAAGTTAAATGCAAGAAAGTTCATACTGTTCACACAGAGTCAGGGGAAGATTCTGAAGTTTCTCTTAATTGTGTGAAGTCTAGCAAAGCTTGTACATCTGCACAACTCATTATCAATGGAAAAATGGTAAAATTTCAGCTAGACACAGCAGCTGATGTGAATACAATCTGTCAACGCTTTGTGATGCAAGAACAACTGTTACCCACTAAACAGAGGCTTGTTATGTGGAATGGTACTAAGATGACTCCACTGGGAGAAGTTATATTAACTGCTGAGAATCCTAAGACTGGGACAAAACACAATATAAGGTTTACTGTTGTGAAAAATAGATTCACATGTTTGCTGGGCAACAACACACTGCAGGATCTACAGTTTGTGACAGTCAACACAAACAAATTTATTGCTAAGGTGGCTACTGACAGTTCAGATAATGATCATAACTCTGATAACCATCTAGGTGTCCTGGGTGAAGCTGTATTGCATATTGATCCTAATATTCGTCCAAAGGCACTGCCTTGCAGAAAAATACCATTTTCACTTAAGAGCAAGATAAAGTCAGAGCTTCAAAATCTTTTTTTTTTTTTTAGTACGCCCGCGAATAATAAAAATAATAAATTCTTTAAGCACCAAACACGGCGCATAAGGCAGAAACCAGTGCTCTCCGGGTTGTTCGTTGTGACGCCACTCCTCTTAGCTCTTGCACATTATTTAGGCCCAACGTTCTTCCTTCTCTTATTATTGTTCTTCTGAGTGTTTCTTTTGGTCTTCCTTTTTTCCTCTTACCCTCAGGAACCCAAGTGAGCGCCTGTAGTGGTATTCTGTTGTTTTGCATTCGTAGGACATGACCGATATATGACCATCGTCTTTTCCTTATATAGTCGGAGACATATTTCTGCCTAGAGTCTTCTCTTATTTGTCGATTAGTCTTGAATTCTTTCCAACTGATGTTCATGAGTTTTCTAAGACATTTGTTCTCGAATGTATTCAGCTTGTTCTCCAATGATTTTGTTATTTTCCAACTCTCACAGCCGTATGTTAACACTGAGATAACATTTGAATTAAACAGACGAAGCTTGGTATGTATATTCAATGATCGTAATTTCCAAATGTTAGATAAGCTATTGAAGGCGCTAGCTGCCAAAGCAATTCTAATATGAATTTCTCTTGTTGTGTCACCATCCTGAGTCATTTTACTGCCTAAATAATTGAAACTTTCAACTTTCTGTAGTTTTTCCCCGTTCAAGATGATATCAAAGGTCTCATTAGAAAAGTTCATAGCTTTAGTTTTAGAGGCATTTATTTGGAGACCTATTTTAACCGAGAGATGACACAAATTATTTACTGCTTCTTGGGATTGTCTGGGTGTTGAACTTAAGAATGCTAAATCATCTGCGAAATCCAGGTCCCCCAGGAATTTTCCATTTGTCCATTTTATACCTAATTGTTCATTGTGGGTATAGTTTCTCATAACCCAATCAATAGCTATTCCAAAAAGTAGTGGTGACATAATACAGCCTTGTTTCACCCCTGTTTCTACTGTAAACCATTCTGTATTCCCTTTATTTGTTCTAACACAACATCTTGCATTGTCATATAGCGCTTTGATTATATTCACATATTTTTTTTGGAAAACCATAGATTGTAAGTATCTTCCACAATGATGGGCGGTGTAGACTATCAAAGGCTTTTTGAAAATCGACGAAGGTGATAATAAGTGGCGATTGCATTTCCACTGATTCTTCTATAATTGTTCTTAGCGTGAATATTTGATCAATACATGATCGTTTCGGCCTGAAACCCGCTTGTTCTTCTCTGATCTTTTCGTCAGCATGCAATTTAAGTCTTTCTAACATCATGCAACATAATAATTTTCCAGGTACTGATAATAGAGATATACCACGCCAGTTATTACAGTCTGATAGATCACCTTTCTTCGGTAACTTTACAATAATACTGTCTTTCCATTGTTGTGGTGGTTGTTCTTCTCTCCATACTTCATTTATAATATCTAAAATTCTCAAGAGGTTGTTGTCATTAACTGCTTTAATCATTTCCCCTGAAATTTCGTCAACTCCAGCAGCTTTAAAATTTTTAAATCTTTTAACAGCTTGTTTGATCTCGTCCAGCGTGAATTCATCGCAAGTTATTGGCAAGGTGGTTGTGGGTGTTTCATTATTAAAATCAGGTGTTATTGTTGGTGGTGGTCTGTTTAGCACCTCCATGAAGTGCTCAGCCCATCTCTTCATTTGTTCTTTTTCTGTTGGTATTGAATTCCCTAATTTACCTTTAACAGGTGTTTCCATAGCAGTAGGCTGGTGACATAGTTGTTTTGTAATTTGATAAAGGCACCTACTATTACCAGTTCTTACAGCATTTTCAGCTTCTACGGCCAGTTCATTGATGAAATGTCTTTTATCTCTTCGAGTTTTTGTCTTCACTTCTTTATTTAACAAGTTATAAGTTAGTTTGCAAGACTCAACTGCATTATGTGTACTTGCCGCTAGTAGTTTAAGTTTTGCTGTTTTCCTTTCTTGTATTTTATCCCAAGTATCTTCTCTCATCCATTTTTTCTTTTTATGTACTAGGTATCCGGTGGTCGCTACAGCTGCTTCTGTCATTGCTGTTCTCAGTTGTTCCCATTTAGTATAGATTGTCTTGGTGGTGATATCGTTGTCAATTTTGCCTAAAGCATCGAAATAGTTGTTCATTTTGACATTATATTCCTCCTTTATATCATTTGATTGCAGTCTGTGTACATCTATTCTTCTATTTTTATTCGGTTGGTATAACTTCTTCAGTTTAATTCTCAGTTTAGCTATGCAGAGGTTATGATCGCTTCCGATCTCTGCACCTCTGTATGCTCTGACGTCTTGAACTGATGAGCGAAATTTTGCGCTTATGCAGAAGTGATCTATCTGGTTCTTAGTTCTGCCATCAGGTGAATTTCATGTTATCTTGTGGATATTCTTATGTGGAAAGATGGTGTCTGCCACAACGAGGTTTGATATTTTACAAAGTTCTAGAAGTCTTTCGCCATTTTGATTCATACAGCCTATGCCATGAGTACCGAGATATCTTTGTACTCCATCGTTGTTGTCACCTACTTTGGCGTTAAAATCGCCCATGACTGCTATTATGTCATGCTTGGGTATTGTGTTGATGGTACTTAGAAGTGCTTCATAGAAGTCATCTTTTGCGGTATCAAGAGCGTCGTTAGTTGGTGCAGAACATTGTACTATTGAGAGCTTGAAAAATCTTGTCTGAAATCTAGCTAATATTAGCCTCTCATTAATAGGTACCCAGCTGATAAGCGATGCTGCTGCTTTCTGTGTCATTAAGATGGCTACTCCCTCTGTGTGACGATTATCATTACTACCAGAGTATATAATTTGCTTTTTTTCTTCTGAAAAATATTTTATGCCCTTCCCCGTCCATCTACACTCGCTGACACCCAATATGTCCAACTTATAATTATCCATTTCTTTAATTACTTCTTCCAATTTTCCATCTTGATACATAGTTCTTACATTCCAGTATCCAATTTTGAAAATCTCCTTAGCCCCCAAGATATTAGAATGAGTCATGTTTACTGTCGAGCCTGGTTCTGTTTCGGTAACAATCGCTTGTTTTACGATAGTGACTTGTTAACTCTCTGATCAACCCTCCTATCCAACCGACCGATTCGAGGGTTTCGAGGTCAGTTATAGGAAAATATCTACACCACTAGATACTCTGATGTATCTGTTATTCTATAATTTAACATAACATGGTACAATCCATCGAAATATACACATTCCTGGTGTTTTTCTTTCGGCGTCTAAGGTGAGAAAAGAATTTCACCTCCATCGCTAATACTCGAGGCGAAATCTCAGGTTATTATTAATGTCTAACCTGACATTGATTTTTACGTGAGTATCCTATTTTCTTGTATAGAGACAAGTGTCCCTCGCCATTCAGGCAGATACTCGCCTTTTTCGGAGGTACCCATTAGAGCTGGGTCGGCTCAGGAGCCGCCAGTCCCTGGTCGACGACACTCCTTCAAATGTCCTCGCCAGGTCTCGAGTTAATCCAGTACAAATCTCGGTCGACGAAAAATCCTCAAATGCCGTCGCCCGGGTTTGATCCCGAATCACCCTGTCGCCAGAGCAGTGTTGTAACCACTACGCTAGCGCGGCTCCTGCTTCAAAATCTAATGAACAGAGGTATATTAATACCAGTAGAGGAACCGACTGAATGGGTTAACCAAATGGCTGTTGTTGAAAAGTCTGATGGTTCTTTAAGAATATGCATTGATCCTAGACCCCTGAATGAGGCTTTGCAGAGGGAGCATTACAGATTACCAACTTTGGATGATGTATTGCCTGAACTCAATAATGCCAAGATCTTCACAAAGCTGGATATCAAGGAAGCATTCTGGCATATCAAACTTGATGAGAAGTCTAGTAAACTTACAACAATGATCACACCTTATGGTAGGTTCAGATGGTCTAGATTACCATTTGGCTTGAATGTAAGCAGTGAAATTTTCCAGAGGCATCTAGCACAAGCTCTTGAAGGTCTTCATGGTTGCATCAATGTTGCTGATGACATAGTTATTGCAGGTTGTGGATCAAACAGACAGCAAGCAATTAAGGACCATGATCTGAAGCTTAAAGCACTGAAACATAGGGGTAAAGAGAAAGGCATTAAACTGAATGACGCTAAAGCTCAAGAGAAGAAAGAAGAAATTACCTTCATGGGTCACCTTATTACTGCTCGAGGTGTTGAACCAGACAAGAAAAAGGTTGAGACAATACTAAACATGCCCGTTCCTAAGGACTGTCATGAGGTTCGCAGATTTTGCGGCATGATACAGTATCTAGCAAAGTTTCTCAACAATCTTTCAGAAGTTCTTCATCCAATAAGAGAACTTACCCGTAAGGATACTCCCTTTATCTGGTCTGCTGAATGTGATCAAGCTTTCAAGAGAGTCAAGAAACTGATTACTTCTACTCCAGTACTCGCATACTATGATCCTGATGAATCTTTGTGTATTTAAGTTGATAGTAGCAGCTATGGACTTGGGGCTGTCCTCATACAAAATGGTCAGCCAATAGAGTTTGCTTCTAGAGCTCTAACTGAAACAGAACAACGCTGGGCTCAAATTGAGAAGGAGCTCTTAGCTGTTGTATATGGTTTGGAACGCTTTGACCAGTACACTTATGGAAGGAAAGTTACAGTCATCAACGACCATAAACCTTTGGCGGCCATCGTTAAGAAACCTCTGAGTCAAATTCCTCGAAGACTGCAGAATTTACTGATGCGCAGCCATCGATATGACTTTGAATTCCAATTGGTACAAGGTTCCGATCTTCTTATAGCCGACACACTGTCCAGAGTTTGTATTCATAATGTCACATTGGATTCCTTAGCTGATAGAGAGAGAGAGCAATGCAGGAGCTGATGCACCTGTAAGATTACCTGAAATACCAGATGTGATGATGGAAAAGATTAAAGCTGAAACTCTCAAAGACAGCGTGCTCCAGAGGTTGAAGTCGACCATTTTGGATGGGTGGCCTAAAAGAAAGTCTGATGTACCAGCTGAGCTTATGCCTTATTTTGACATTCGTGATACTCTGACAACAGAACAAGGCATAATACTTAAAGGAGAGCGTATTCTTATCCCAAAAGCACTGAGGCCTGAAATCAAGCAGAAGCTACACGCTGCTCATCTTGCATTTGACAGCATGATGCGCCGGGCCAGAAGTTGTCTGTTTTGGATCGGCATGACGGCTGAGATTCGACAGATAGCTGACAGTTGTCCAGAATGTCAAGAAACGAAGGCAAGGAATACTAAAGAACCTTTAAACCAACACTCAAGAGGTTTATCACCCTGGGAAAAAGTTGGCACTGACATCTTTATTATTGAAGGCCGATATTATTTAGTTCTGATTGACTACTTTTCCAACTTCATTGAAGTAGACTTTCTACCTACAATGACAGCACAGTTAGTCATCAGAAAATTGAAGTCTCATTTTGCTCGTTATGTTGTTCCCAAAGTTATTGTATCTGACCAAGGTACTCAGTTTACGTCTGCACAGTTCAGATCATTTACTGCTAGATGGGGAATACTTCATGTCAAATCAGCACCAGGTCACCATAAAGCCAATGGATTAGCTGAATCTGCTGTGAAACTCATCAAGGGTATGATGAGAAAGACTGTTCAAAATAATACAGATGCATATGAGGCACTACTTGAACTTCGTAATACGCCGAGACAAGGGTTTGATCTAAGTCCAGCAGAAATACTGTTCAACAGGAAACTGCGTACACTGATACCTTCTGCAGTGAAACCCGTTGCATCTCACAGTAGAGTTATTGAAAGTAGAGGCAAGAGAGACAGATCAGTGAAGAAGTATTATGATAAAACTGCTCATGATCTGCCCAAGTTGTCTCACCAGCCAGTCTACTATCAAGACCCTGAACAACCAAACTGGCAACCTGGAAGGATTGATAAGAGGCTTTCTGAAAGATCTTATCTCATTGAAGGGGAGAATGGAGGTCAATATGTCAGAAACAGAATTCATCTAAGACCTAAAACAACACCTGATCCCGAGGACCTGGAAATTGATGTCTCCTCTCCAGTTCTACCCGAGCAACAGGTTGTTTTGCCAGACATGGAGAACACTAGTGAAGTGAACATTCCCAATCCTCCAGAAGATAATCCTTCAACTCCAGCTACTTCTAGTCCTGGGAAGGCTGGCAAAGAACAGAAACATTCTCTCCTACCATCATGCTCTAAGAGACCTCAAAGAGATCGCAAGAAACCCTCTTGGATGAATGACTTTGTTCACTCATAAAGAAGGGGGGATGTTGATGTCTCGATGTTTATCTTGTTTCCTACTAGAGTTACTTGCCCTTAGGCTAGCTCTTCTTTTTACTTCTTCCTACTTCCTACTTCTAAGATGGCGAATTAAACATGTCGATCCTTGTATCTTGTGTTCAAGCTTCGTGATTATGCTTCGTAACGTGAGTATGTATGACAGCCAGCCACGTCTTATTATATTTAACAACATTTACTATATAAAACAGTAAAGATCAACAGTAGGGTTGTAAAAAATAAAATTATAGACATAAATATCCAAGGGTAAATCATTAATACAGTGCAAACCACTCGATATCTAGGAATGATATTGGACCAACAGCTGAACTGGAATAAACACATAGATAAACTAGTGGAGTCTTGCAGAGGATTGACTAACTTATTAAGATATTTGAAAGGTAATGGATGGGGTGCAAGCACTAAGACAATGCTCACTTTTTATAAATCTTTTATTAGAGGAAAAATAGATTATGGAAGTATACTCAGGTTTCCTTCATTATTTATTCCCAATATTGAGAGGCTTTGGAAAGTCAGTGGACAAAGGACAGAAACCGATTCACTGTTGAATGTATTAAATGAATATAACAAGCGCAATACAATTATAACAGTGTTTCATGTACAGCCCCATAAGTATTTAGTTGGAAATTCAGACTTACTGACAAAAATAATGTTAAGTGAAAAGTACAATGTTAAAGACTGCATATTTAGTGATATTGAAAAAAATAATGCTTGATGGAAAAATTATTAAAATGAACATTTTATGAAGATTATACAATTTTTATTTTTGTTGAAGTATTTCTTTATAGTTTATCATGACTCTTTACAAAAATGTATAAAATTAGTGAAATTAATGTGTCCTCCTATTCTTAAAAAGTGTCCTCCTTTTTAGTAAAATAATCAGAAAATGTCATCCTTTAAAAAAAAAAAATAATGTGGTCAATTATTTTGCCGTTATACCCTGTTCAACCAAACTGTTATATTTGGGGTATATTGTGTCTCAGCTTCTTCGGTGCTAGCGCGCTCCTAGTCCTGAAAAGGATCGCTAGCTGGCTGTCTGGTTCCCTCTCGTTGTTATCTTTGTCGGCTGTATGTGGCTTATGACTTTCTCTATTATAGTTGGAAGGAGATCCTCTAGGATTTCGATGATTATCTTTGACTTCTTTACTGCTTTCTCTTCCTTGAGTGCTCTTCATTACGATATCATCAATAATCCTCTCGTTTTCAATTCTTTTGGGGACGTCTTCGTTCTCCTCCTTTAGCTCTGCCAGTTTGGCGATGTCAACTTCTATTTGGTGCTGAATCGCTTCTTGTAACATAGCCTTGGCGCTCTGTAAGGCTTCTATTGTTTCGTCTCCTATGATATTTCTTCTTCTTCCTTCCTCGTTCGTCATGAAAAGGACGTTGGTTGCGTTGTGTCCGTTTACAGCAAAGCTGCGAAATTTGCGCCTTTCGACCGACACATCCGACTTCAGCACGGCATTTTTTGGGACCGGGTTTGCCTTCCCACTTCGACCCCTACTCTCTCAGCCAGACTGCAGTGATGCAGCCTGTTTCCAGGACCACCACTTGGAGGTGGAGTAGGGTCTTGGTCAGCTCTGGTTCGCTGACCCTTACGCAAGCAGTCAAGCTATGAGTCGCTGACTGCATTCATCTCTCTTGCTGTGTCTTTGGTCCCCTATGGTATTTGAGACTTCGTTGTGCTGCCTGTTATTCTTCTCGACTTGGAGTTTTTGTTTGATACATCTGTGGTAAGTTGTGTTCTTGTGTGTTGTTCCTGTTTAGCAGTGTCACCTGCAGCCAATCGGTGTCTTGCTTCTCTGAAGGAGATGTTTTAGGATGCAGACTCCTTTAGTATGCTCTTGATCTCCTGGAAGACCGGACAGCCTCGGTACCTTTCCCCGTGGTTTCCGAAACAGTTTGCGCAGGTTCTGTTGGCATTACGGACTTTATAGTTGATATCCTTTATTTCGCCTGAGGACATTCACTATAAGGGTGACTTCCCGCACAGTACCGGCAAATTGTCTCTTTCCTTACTGTTTACATGTCTCGGGTTTCCCTTTTTTTATACTTAAGAGGACAAAGGTCACAATACTGCATTTAGTAGATCGTAGATTGTTGGTTGGAGTAACGAATGTATTAAAACAGAAATAAACAAAGTGGGAAATCTGAAGTCTGTGAGTGGTGTCGACTGTCCCATCTGATGCACTTTAAAAAAATTGTTTTGTAGTGCTTAACTGGTCGCGTGTCCTGTAACGGTTTACTCCGTAGCTAGGCGAGAGTTTTCCTTTCTCATGTAGGATACGAAACCAGAGATAAGTTAATGAATGTTGCCCTCACGGCTGTAAATATGTAAACCGCTACTTTTTTATTGGTACGTAAGTTGTTTAAAAGCACTCGCAAGTCAAGGGTACGTCCACATTTGAAATCACGCAATTTTCGCAGTTTTTACTATATATTATAATAAATTTAAACTAGTTAAAGATTATCGCAATTATCCAATACTTAAGCTACAATTATAATAGGCCTACCAATAAACGTCTTCTACGAGGGAGTTGTTAACTATTGCGGATAAAAATAGGCCATGAGGAAGGCGGTTACAACATTTATTTTGTTCCGCCATAATTTATAAAAGAAACTATGCTCATTCGTAATTTTTGTGCGATATCACAACATTTTGGACTCCCCTCCCCACACTGCACATACGTAGGCGACCCCGTCAACACAAATATAAGACAAACGAGAACTATGGAAAATAATAACGTGTTTCAGTTTTCGAAAATTCCCCAGTACATTTATTTTGTATTCGAGAAAATCTTTATTCTTAGATACAAGAAATGCTACTGCCTTATTATTATTTGAATTAGGTTTTTATTTTTTTTTCACCTTTCGACCACTGCATAACGTTTGGAAATGTTTATTTCGTGTACGGAGATTAACAATTTTGTTCCGCCAATTTCTGTTAACCGTGTAAACAAAGTTTCTATAAATTCTGCTGCGAAGTAGCGGCACATAACACATGTTTGTATATTTCGTCATTTGAGTCTACTGTAGTTGAACTTTGCTGCTTTCGCCCCGAAGGTATTTTATCCAAGCATCTAATCAATGCCAAGCTCTGGATTAGATGCTTTTGATGAGCCTAAAGTTCGTGAAGTTAGGCCACACATGGTAAAATATTAGTTGCTGGGATAATTTAATGAATTGATTATGACCTTGTGAAATTCTCGCTTCCTCAGCTAGGCTATAGAAAAGTTAATGTGGGCATTTGTGAATTCAGTGTGTGCATAATGCTGAAACACTCTTAAAGTAATCACATTCTTAAGGATAGGCCTACATTTAGGGACAACATGTTTACTTAATTTGGTAGGCTATACATTTTGCAGATTATTAATTAGGGCCTATAGGCTAAGTATTATTAGGCCTATAATGTAAGGTTGAATTGAAAAATAGTGGGACGTGTGATCGGTACGGCATTAAAAATGAATTTAGAGACGCATTAATAAGGGTTAGGTTTAGTAATCTTAAACCTAACCTCTAGCAACGTGGACGACATAGCTGGAAGACATCTAAGAACACATTGGTTCAAAGGAAGAACCGTGGGATGTGTTCTGTGCCATCCAAAGAAGTCGCCCACGTCGTTAGGGTTAGAATTAAGGTTTAGGGTTAGATTTTTGAAGTTTAAATGAAGAACATTGGGCTGTATATTCGATAACAACTTTAAAAAAGAATTTGCAGATGCAGTGATAAGGAGTAGGGGTT
This sequence comes from Oreohelix idahoensis, assembly GCA_024509875.1. NCBI lineage: Eukaryota > Metazoa > Mollusca > Gastropoda > Stylommatophora > Oreohelicidae > Oreohelix > Oreohelix idahoensis. Next base: position 181,984 of record JAMPIV010018620.1, read on the forward strand.
AGGTTTAGGAATCCTAAACTCATGGACTAATGAGGTGTCCCAAGAGAGAAACTCTGCAAAGGAAGCTTACTATACACATCTTACAGAAGTGGGTGACTTATTTGGATGGCATCAAAGAGTGTGATCTACTATCCTTCATTTCAATCGGTTTCTTATTACTGCATCTGTGAATTCTTTTTCAATGTCATTTTGAATACACATCCCTCTGATCTTCTGGTTTTGTGATTCAGTTGATTGGTAGAAGTATGTTTTTGAAGACTACTTGGCTATATGCTAAAAGTAAGGCATCAATACTATATCTGTGTTATACCTTGTTTAACAATATAATGTAGTCTATTACACGGTCTGTTAGTTTTTTTTTTTTAAATTCAGTGCTACAACTTGTTTATAATGATGGCGGATGATCATAGTTCACTACAATGTCTAGTGCTTAATATTGAACGTCGTTAACTTTTTTTTTTAATGTCATGATAAATTTTTCAGCACGTCATGATGTTAAGTGTTTTGTCATTGTGACTTCAACCTCATTCCAACAGTTGTGTCTGTTGTCACAATGTCTTCAAACTGTCCTCATTGCCATATTCAAGCAGTTTTGCCTGTTGTCACAATGTCCTCAGACATTCCTCTCTGGCATATTCCAACAGTTTTGCCTGTTGACACAATGTCTTCAAACCTTCCTCTGTCTCATTCCAACAGTTTTGCCTGTTTTCACAATGTCTTCCAACATTCCTGTCTGCCTTATTCCAACAGTTTTGCCTGTTTTCACAATGTCTTCCAACATTCCTCTCTGTCTGATTCCAACAGTTGTGCTTCTTGTCACAATGTCTTCAAGCCTTCTCCTCCGCCTTATTCCAACAGTTTTGCTTGTTGTCACAATGTCTTCAAGCCTTCCCCTCCGCCTTATTCCAACAGTTTTGCTTGTTGTCACAATGTCTTCAAGCCTTCCCCTCCGCCTTATTCCAACAGTTTTGTCTGTTGTCACAATGTCTTCAAACCTTCCTTCCTCTTCCCAAGACATGCCCAGAATACATGAAGTACTTCTATAAGATGTAAGTGGTAAACTTCAATTGCAGAGTGGCTCTCTTAGAACACCTAATTAGTCCGTGAGTTTGAGTCCATAGGATTTTTAAGATTATTCTCACATTGTCTCTAAGTATTTTCTTATTTATTGATTGTCCTTCATTCACTTCTATATGATGGAATCATCTATACATACCATGAACTCATTTTGTTACATCCCTTGATTAATATTTGTTGCATCAGATGCTTTTTAGTTTTTGGAATGCTGTTTTTAACTGTAGAGATATCATAGTTTTAGTTTTCATCATCATGTCATTATTATTATTTCCCTTGTCACTGTTAAAGAGCATAGAACTACCACTGCTGCTTGTCCCCTTACAGGAAGCCTGCACTAAAGCATTAATGTGTTCTTGCAGTGGTTGGTTTCTATAGCAATTTATTTTACATGATGAGGTTGCCAGCCTGATGCGCAACCTGATTTTGAGGTTGACAGATAACAAAATTTTAGTGAAGATTAATTGTCTCGGAGGCTACATGTAATTAATAGATTTATTCATGTTTAGCTACTGGCTTTGCCTGGATCAGTAATGCGGCTGAATCACGCTTTACTGTACAGTTAACCATCTTGTCACAAACAGGGTTAGGGTTAAGGATAGTGTCTTATTTTCTGTCTGGCCCTATATCCTAAAATTGAACCGCTAAGCATATTATCATTTAATTAAAAAAGGAATAGCACTCATAATTTACAGTTTTCATCGCAGATGAATTTAAACAAGCAAATAAATAACCTCAACGCTAACCCTAATTCTGTTTGCAACATAATGGCAGCTCGTCCAGTGTTTCAACCACTGATAGTCAATTCTGCATCCTGGTTAATAAAAAAAAAGTCCTGTTTGTTCCCATTATAGAAATATCGGGGTCAAGAGAGAAAGATTGCCTCTGGGTTTGTGGAACTGTCCAGTTTTCAGTTTCTAGTCTCATTTAAAATAACAGGATGCTTTAACTTCTGCTTATTTGAGTGTGTAAAAAAAGATCATGTTATCTTCTGCCAGAGACTTGTTGCATGCAGAAAAGTTCACCCTTCATACAAATATTATATGTAACTTACCTGTAGCATCAAATGGACAAAATCACATGTCCCAGCTGTTTCTTTGACACGACTATTTAGGCTGTAAAACAAATATTATTGGACAGAATATTTAAAGTCTATTACCGGTCCTGCATTGTAACAAAACATTTTGGAGTGCGTTATTAGTGGTTGATGCAAGATTAAAATAACATTTTTTTATTTTAAATTATACAGGCTACTGGACTTATCTTAGCTGGTCTTGGATTAGCTGCTATTGGCTTTGGAGGTAGAAATATATGTGGAGTTTTGTTCTTGTATACCAGAGATATGTTTGCTGACACATTTAATTTGTGTACAGAATAATAGTTTGCTGTAACCAAAGTAGTAGAGTGATTTCTAACATCATTCATCATCATCATCAAATGCCATCCAGCTGACACTGACGATCATGTCATTCCATTTCCGGTGGTCTCAGGAATCCTGAATCAGTTGTGTCTTCAATCTCCTCCCATGATGTGTGGTTAGTTTGACGAGATATTTCTCCCTCTGTCATCCTTTCCTTTTCTCCCATCGCAGTCTTTCCTGGAACCCAGTTTTGGGTCACGACCCATAGTTTGAGAATCACTGCATTCAAGCATCATTATTGAGAACATAAACAATGAGTTTGGAAAAATTGTGTTTGTGATTTGAGCTTTATTATCATGTGCTGTTAGTTTAAAGGAATGAAAACATGTAGTAAAACAGTCAGTTGTAGGCTACTGCATTAGCAGTTGTCTAGTGTTTAACCTCGGGAGATTTTAAAGTTTACTTTTATACCTCAGATGTTGTTTTGATTTCATCAGATATATCTTCAGTAACAAGGCAAAGTATTTAAAAGTCATATATGCCACATTTGTTTAATATGCTGTGGCTAATTTTGGTATATCAGCAATAGGATTTTTCTGTCTTTTACCTCTGTTTCAAATGATCAGATATACAGGAACTTCCATGTTTTTTTGTGTGAATTTTTGATGATTGAGACGTTCATTTGTCAAATTCATACACTCATTAATTCTCTCATTTATTGAAAGCATCAGACAGATCCAGCCATGTTAGTTTAGCCTATATGGTGACATTTTGAAAATATATTTACAGGTCGATATGTGTTGCGGGCAGGTAGATTGGCTCAGCAGACTTTTAATGAGAAACTTGGAGAACTTCCATCTGGTGTAAGTGTCTTCGTATCATTCTTTGTTTCAAACAGTTATTTTCTTTTAAATACCAATTCTTTATTTTCAAGATAATCTGTGTTTTTTGTGTTGTTTTCTGGCTAGTTTTCATACATTTGTGAAGTTGTAGTTTAACCTTATTTGGTAGTTTCATTCATGCTTTTATTGTGTATATTGAAAAAAGATATCATCATTTTTCCATTGTGCTCCTTACAGAGCATGAAGCCACCGCTGCAATTGGTCCCATTAATGAAAGCCAGCATATAGCACTCACATGTTCATGCAGCGGTGGTTTCTTTGGTAACTTGTTTCATTTGATGAGATTGCCAGCCCCGTGCACGATTAAAAAAAATGTTTTCATGTAATCGTGTAAATGTGGTTTGGTGGCAGAGAAAGGAGGAGATCACTTCAGTATTTTATATATAATATTATACAACTTGCATGTTTCAGTCGTTCAGTAAATATTATCGAGGTGGGTTTGAGTCCAAAATGAGCAAAAGGGAAGCTGGGCTTATTCTTGGAGTCAGGTGAGTACACAAATTCTGTGTAGTTTTCTTGAGATTTTCGTCTAGTTGTTAGATTCCATATGTATAAAAATGTAAAGGTGGTCACATAGCACATACTGCCGTAGGGAAGTGAAATGTTAGAGACTTCATATACTAGATCCAGATGCATGGAGGCATATCTGGAGTCATCCTTATATGACCACCAGCTACGCACAATGCTACAATATGTGTAGTGGAAGTGAACCTATGTCTGTGAAGCTAATTACATCCTCATTGACTCTTGAAATCATCCTCACACTTCCAGGGATTCTCCCTGTGGTGAAACTTGTTGAGAACTCAGCATTGCTAACTAAGCTTGGAGGAGTCACTTGAGCCCCAGCCTTAACTCTGGCTTTTACCTGGTTGCCTGCATGCAGGAGGATCTCACTATGGACCCTACGATAGGCAAGAGGAAGCTGAGGTGGCTCTGTGCAGGACGTGACTATTCCTTGGGAGAGCTCAGAACCAGAGTACAGTATTTTAGCTCTGCATAGTTGGAGAGCCCCCTTGGATGGCGGGGAATGCACAGTATGCCACAAACTTTTTACTGCTAGCTTGGGACCAGATGTGACGATCCTTTAAATGCAGGCCAAGCTGGAGAAACTGGAGCTCATGACTTAGCTCAAGATGTTTCGGAATGGCAGAAAAGTCACAGGAAAAGCTTAGATCTACAGTGTAGATAATACCAAGGAGTCTTCAACTTGGTATTTGCTGCTAAAGAGTGAGAAGCTCGGCATGCTTAGTTCAACAACAACAACTAGATCCAGCTTTATGAGCTTGGGGTGACCAGTTCCCGTCCTCGGTTTATGCCTTGCTAAACTCGAGAGCAGATTCAGATATCAATTTATATCTGAGTAAACTGGAACATGACACTAGCCAGGTTTTGTACCTAGACCTTTGGATGCTTTGTCGCGAGACAATTGCTCTAACCTCTCCATCAGTTAGATGCTCGATGTACAATATTCAAGTTTAAATGTTTTTGGGTAAATGTGTTTTGGTTTTTATATTGTCTTATAAAAAAAATGTGTAGCTTATTTGTAGGGTATATGAATTAAGTCTGTGTTAGAGATTATATGAATTTAGACTATTGATGTGTTACGATGAATTTGGACTGTGCAGGTTATATTTTGGGCCCTAATCCTTTACAGTTCTTCTTTACTGTTAAATAGTTTTATAAAGTTAAAAATATTTGTATGCAGTGTACTCATACTCAGCAACATGCGTGAGAACGTGTGTTTGATTTTTCTTGTTAAAGTCATAATTGTGTAAATAGTGATATATGTCTTTTGCACATACTTGAAACCAAGTCTGACTTTTGTTAATTTCGAATAGTTTTGGTGTATCTGTATCCAACTATTCCTTTGGCTTTTGTGTCTGTAAGTTCTAGTTATTAGTCCTTGCATCTGCTTGTCTAATATATGCTATTATGACTGTCTTTGGAAGGATGAAATAAATTTTTTCATATTATGGTCCAGTAATAATATGAGTCGGCGTCTGTGGCCTAATGGATATGAACGCAGTTTCATAATCCAGATATACCAGGTTCGAAACCTGCTGCAGGCGGTTTGGTAGCAGATCGCTTTGTGTGGATTTTTAACAATGGTATAAGCGCCGTACCGTTCAGAAAGCAATGGCAAACTACTGAATGAAAAAAATGCCTAGAAAAATCACAAACAGCCAATAAAAGCTGGGGTTGATTGCCACGTCCTGTAAAGGATAAGCAACTAACTTTTTTAATAATATGAACGTTGGGCTGTTTTTAAAAGTAGTTATATTGGATTTATTTATTAAAAAATGGAACAAACTGGTATGCTTCCACGTTGGGGACAAAAGGCAAACATTAAGATTTGTCAAGACGTTTGCTAGTTCCGTAAGAGAAGTGTTCCGTTTATTTCCTAGGGGATCTCTGAGAGGACAAAAGGCAAACATTAAGATTTGTCAAGAAGTTTGCTAGTTCCGTAAGAGAAGTGTTCCATTTAGTTCCTAGGGGATCTCTGAGAGGACAAAAGGCAAACATTAAGATTTGTCAAGAAGTTTGCTAGTTCCGTAAGAGAAGTGTTCCATTTAGTTCCTAGGGGATCTCTGAGAGGACAAAAGGCAAACATTAAGATTTGTCAAGAAGTTTGCTAGTTCCGTAAAAGAAGTGTTCCATTTAGTTCCTAGGGGATCTCTGAGAGGACAAAAGGCAAACATTAAGATTTGTCAAGAAGTTTGCTAGTTCCGTAAGAGAAGTGTTCCATTTAGTTCCTAGGGGATCTCTGAGAGGACAAAAGGCAAACATTAAGATTTGTCAAGAAGTTTGCTAGTTCCGTAAAAGAAGTGTTCCATTTAGTTCCTAGGGGATCTCTGAGGGGACAAAAGGCAAACATTAAGATTTGTCAAGAAGTTTGCTAGTTCTGTAAGAGAAGTGTTCCATTTAGTTCCTAGGGGATCTCTGAGGGGACAAAAGGCAAACATTAAGATTTGTCAAGAAGTTTGCTAGTTCCGTAAGAGAAGTGTTCCGTTTATTTCCTAGGGGATCTCTGAGAGGACAAAAGGCAAACATTAAGATTTGTCAAGAAGTTTGCTAGTTCCGTAAGAGAAGTGTTCCATTTAGTTCCTAGGGGATCTCTGAGGGGACAAAAGGCAAACATTAAGATTTGTCAAGAAGTTTGCTAGTTCCGTAAGAGAAGTGTTCCATTTAGTTCCTAGGGGATCTCTGAGGGGACAAAAAAAAAAGAAAAGAAGTACAGCTTGCTCGGGTAAGAGGTGACTGAAATAAATGAGGTTGTGTGTATGGATGGTAACTTCATTGTGTAAAACAGATTTCTACAGTAACCATTGCTGCAAGAGTACATGAATGCTTTTGTGCAGGCTTCTGGCAAAGGGACTATCTACAATGGTGGCTCCATAAGTGGCTAAAAGGAAAATGATAATTTTTGTCATGTACTTCTGATATGTGTAGTGACACACTTGCGTGTAAAATAGCTATAACAACAACATCTATGGAATGTGTTAACCACAACAACACAGCACTGCGTACGCTTGCAGCAATAAATAGTACAACTCCAAGACACGCATTAATACAACCTCCAGTGAGTTTGTGATGAATAATCACTTTGACAAGATTGTGTACACAAGAGGAGTAAAGGCAGTGCACCTTCTTACTGATAAAGTGATAGCATTCGACTTAATTTCAGCTGAATTCTTGCTTGCATATCCACTGCACCACAACCAAGCAGTCTAGCTCCCTATGGTGCGTACGTTTCAAACACCCGTACTACAGAATTATTTGTGAGAATGAGAAGCGGACTGACAGCAATGCCTTCTGTGATCACCTTGAGGTAGAAACTTTATGGTGATGAAGGAAGCCTGAGACAAACTGCCATATTATATGAGAGAGCTAGATCTGGTTATATGAGAATGATGTAAATGAAGATGTTATGTTGGGGATATTTTTATGGGATGGGCATTGCAGAAGTTTTTCTCAGAGGAGAAAATAGGTGGTTTAAAACTATTTAACTCTGGCAGATGCCAGACATAGGGAAATGCTGCTGCTAGCTGACAAATGACATAAATTGCTAGTTAGCACTGACATGCCATCTGATTATTAGTTTATATTTGCTCAGTCCATCAGCCACCAAAGCAAAGATTAAGGAAGCACACAAGCGTATCATGCTGCTGAATCACCCTGACAGAGGTAAGTTCATGGTAAAAACATGTCACGTTTTTTTTCCTTAGAATGTCTGCTGAAAGAGAGTTTTTTAAAATACTTTTATTTGAAAGTGCCAAACATATAACACAAATAAAAAGTAGTCATATTGTGACTGGTGTAGGATTATTGCAAAATGCCAGCAACTGGAACAAGCAAAATTTGTTAAAACATTGAATCTTCATCATCTTCATTTGCGCTCCTTGTGGAGCATGGAGCCACCACTGTAGCCTGGTCCAGCAGGAAGCCTGCTCAAAGCAGTTACATGCTCTTGTAGCAGTGGTTTCTGTGGCAATTTCTTTTGCCAGATGAGGGTTGCCAGCCCACATGTTAAACTTAATATTAGTCTGAGGGTACAGTAGTCCTGTTCTTTCTTTGTCTCTTAATACGCGGGGCAAAACTTTGAATGGACAGGAAATAAAGACAAAATGTTGAGAATTGCATTTGGATATTTAAAAAATAAAATCTTGTCAACTTTAAAAGTCAGGTTTTTCACTTGAGGCTGTGTTACAAATAACAGTTGGATATTTAATTTAAAACCAAAGGGGTGGGATCCTGTGTTATTAGTATTACATAGCTTGACACTGGGGAAGGGTACTTTATCTTACTCTAATGGCTGTAAAAAATTGTTTTCTTTATTTTTCTTCCTCTTTCTTTGGGGCGTTGAAAGTTTGAGTGTAATTGTTGAAACGTATAGCTTAGAGAGTAGTTTGTGTAAAATACATTTTTACATTCCGCTTAACTTTAATACATAACTACAAAGTGATCAAAACCACAAGGTTATTAAATAATTATATATATCTAACTTCGTGATTTTTATTTGGTGCTGCAGCGTGGATACTGAATAAGTAAGTGGAGGAAAGAAACATGGTTCCTGAAATGGAAGGTGTTCATTTTATGGACACAAAAAAAAGAAAGAAGCCATAGGTAAATCAGAAATGAAATGAGAATTCATCTTACTTACTTACTTAGTCGTTCCCCTTCTACCGTGAGGTGTAGAGGTTTGGAAGAGAGAGCGCCAGACTATCCCATCGGGTGTCTTCCTCCTGGCTTGGTTCCATTCTAGTCCTCGGTCCTTCAAAGATTGTCGAATGTTGTCCTCCCAGCGGACTCTGGGTCATCTCGGGGGTCTGCATCCCTGGCCCTTTGTTTCCCATGCCCAACGCGGTAGCCGATCCTCTCCCATTCTACAGACATGGCCTAATCATCTTAGTTGGGACTGTTCTACTTTGGTCTGCAGGGGGTGGGATTTTAGGCCTTGACGTATCGTCTGGTTGCGGACCATGTCTCTTCTTGTTACCCCAACTACCTTCCTCAGATACCTCACCTCCGAGGTCTGGACCCGGCCCTTGCGGTTTGTAGTCACTGCCCATGACTCGCATCCATATGTCAGGACTGGGACATAGGTGGAGCGGTATACAGCCATCTTTGCCCTCCCACCAACCCCTCTCCCGCCGAGGAATCCAAGGCCCGAAAAAGTTTCCCAGCCACTGCTTCCCAAGTGGCCAACCCTTCCCCGATGCCTCCCCTCTTGGTCCACAACAGCTCCAAGGTATTTAAAGTGGTCGACCTGCTCCAGGACCCGCCCTCCCAGCCCAATCCGATGTCTTCTTTCCCCCCGCGACACCACCATGGATTTTGTTTTAGAGCTTCTTATGACCATCCCTCTCTTCTCCAGCTCTTCCTTCCAGACTTGCAGGTTGGATTGGAGATGTGCCTCTGATCTAGCAATCAGGGCAACATCATCAGCTAACGCCAGCTATGAAACACAGACCAGCCCCATCCTCCAGCACCCCACTGAACACCTTCCCGTTATCTCCCCACATGCCCCGACGACATCGTCCACGAGGAGCATGAAAAGACAAGGTGACAGGATATCACCCCGTCTTACACCAGTGGTGGTCCTAAACTCTTCTGACTCATGGTTTTGTCGTCCTCACACAACCTCTGCAAGACCCGTAGAAGCTCTGCATAGCATGAATCAGAGGTGCCGGAATGCTCCCCTCTGCTAAACAGTCCCAAAGCCTGCCCCAGGGGACAATGTCAAACGCCTTTTCCAGATCTATGAAACAAAGATGGATCTCACTCTTATACTCAAGGGCCCTTTTACTCAGCTGCCTGAGTGTGAAGATTAGGTCTTGAGTACTTTGGTTTGCTTGGAATCCGCACCGGACCTCATCCAATTGTGGCTCAGCTAGGCGTCGAAGTCTCTGTTCCAGGATTCCAGAGTAGATTCCACCAGGGACACTGAGAAGGGATATGCCTCCATGGTTCCCACATTGTCGATTGTCACCCCCTTTGAAAACCTGTGTTATGATGGCAATCTCCCAATCCCCTGGTATCGTCCCGCTGCACCACGCCGCCCGTAGGACCCCCAAGAGTAATGGTCGCCTGATGCTCCCATGTACTTAACCATTTCTGGTGTTATACCATCATACCCTGCTGCTTTGCCCATCTTGATTTTCTCCAGTGCTGCCTTCAGTTCTTCCATCCCTATGTCATCTTCACCACCATTGGTTTTCTCTTCTGTACTAGTGGTTATCATTTCTGATGCCTGACCTCGCTCACCATCAAGGAGTTCTGAAAAATATTGTTTCCATCTTTCCATTACTTCCTTCGGGGCAGTAAGCAATCTGCCCTGCTTGTCCTCTATAAACCTGAGAGGGCACTGCTTTTCCCTACCACATTCCCTAGAACAATCTCCAGCCTTCCTGCACATCTTTTTCCAGCTTTTCTCCAAACTCTTCCCAGGACCTCTGCCCCGCCGCTAGCACCCTATTCCCTGCCTCTGTTCTGAGTGTCACATATTCTCTATATTTCTCTATTTGTCCTGCTGTGTTCCTAGCTCCCAAGCATTGCCTCCATGCCACTTTCCCCTCTCCCATTTTCTCTCTGACCTCCTCTGTCCACCAAGGTGTCCTCCCCCTCCCATTCCCAAGTCGGACATCACCACACGCCTCTGCAGCAGCTGTCTCCATGATGTCCTTGAATTTAAGCCAAAGAGTTTCCAAGTCATCAGGTTGTTCTTCTGTGTTTCTCCCAGCTGTAGCAATAAGCCCCCTGATATCTGGGAGAATTCATCAAAGAGTTTAAAATTAGAAATTAGACAAAAGTCTTTTGGACATTCAAGGTAAAGATAGTCTCGTATAAGAAACTACCACAGGGGAGTGAAGTAACTTTACCATACTAGGTCTATTTTTTTTTTGTGAAGTGGGGTGACCAGTTTCTTTACAGTTGGGTAAACTGGAGCTTGACTCTGCCAGGTTCCAATCCCAGAACCTGGTAGCCGCAAGAGGTAAGTGCTCTAACCACTTAGCCATTTGAAGAATGTGTTTGGAGATACAGAGATATAACACTTTGTTGAAAACCGTCGGTAGAGTGGAAGATTGGAAGCAGAAAAGCAGGACTACAGCACTGTACATTGGAAGGAAGCTTCAAGTCTGTTAGATTGTGCTGTCAAGGCTGGAGATTGGGGGAAGGGCTGGCAGAAGTTTGTGAAGTAATATCTCGTTATATGCACACCATTATGCACCACGCCAACACACACACACACACTGTTGAGTATTAACATTTAGCAGTTATTTTGGTGTATTTCTCTTTTCAGGAGGCTCACCATATCTGGCTGCTAAAATTAACGAGGCCAAAGATTACTTTGATAAATCTAAACCTGGTGGAAGCTGAGTCCGTGACCATTTTCCACATATTTTGTATATGTTTTGTTTGGCGGGTTATTTTTGCTACTTGTATGCCTATACTTTTCTTCTCACGCTGTGTATTTGACAGACGTAACTTTAAGTTGCGTCTCTAGTAATCGTAATGTTATGTAAAGAAGTCCCTTTTTTATAACTTGTGTAAAGCAAATTATAGTTTTGTACTTTTGACAAAATTGTTCAAAGCCCAGATGGTGTCTTGAATAGAATCTAAGAAGTTTGTATTATTAAAACAGGAAACAATTTCTATTTCACTGTCATTATTTGTCAGTTATTGTTTATAGAAAGTTACCTAAAGATTGCCTCCCCCATTTTTAGCCGTATTGAGCAACTTATCATTTTCCTTTGCACTCCTTACAGAGCATGGAGCCACATTTGCAGCTGGTCCCAAAGTAGGAAGTCTGCACTAAGCATTCACATGCTTTTTGCAGCGGTAGTTTCTGTTGCAAGTTGTTTTACATGAGGTTGTCAACCCCATGTGCAACCTTATATTAGTTGCCTAGGACAACATGCCCGAGGGAACAGTAATCCTGTTCGTTCTTTGTCTTTTCATAGACCCTCAGGAACTAGATGGGCAGAGCAACTTATTGATAGCTGTATTCAAACTCTTCTGCCGCCAGGTTTTTCCACTGTGTCTTAAGGCTATTCTCATTAGGTTTTCCATGGAAAATGCTATAATGCACAAACAGCTTAAAGGATCTTATGCATTCTTTAGTTATTGGATACCGAAAAGTATATCTTGAGCATTCGTGGATATTGGAATTTTAGATATTCTGTGTATATGTACATAACAGTTGAAAGCTGTTGGAAATTCTTGAGTAAATTAGCATGGGTAAATTTATTGAGTAGTTTGTACTGCAAAAAATGATACTAATGCTCATGGGTATTTTCACATATACGAGATTTCAATTAATTAAAGTCATGTTGGAGAAACAGCGGCGCAAGTGTTTGTGTTGCATGCATGTGGTAGCGGAGAGGAGGGGAATACGTACAAGTGCATTAATAATGTTACGTGAAAATGGGTTAGTTGTGAGAATCATTGCTTATATTAATTATTTTATATACATTTATGTGTCATGGATTGTGTTGCTTCGATTGGAAATTTAAAAAAAATATGTTAGTTCCCATTTAATTTTTTTGTTAGTTGTCTGAGTGCATAGCTTCGTATGGATTTGTTTTGTTTCTTTGTGTATTGAAAAAGAAACTGTTTTACCGTTACATGGTGCCTCCTTTGTGTTCCTTACTGAGCATGGAGTCACCATGGCTGTCAGTCCCCTTGCAGGGAGTCTGCATCAAGCAGTCACAGGCTGTTGCAGCGGTAGTGCTATTCAGTTCAGACAAGGTTTATATAATTATATAATATAGTCATGGGCAATGACTACAACCCACAAAAGCCAGATCCAAACCTCAGAAATGAGGTATCTGAGGAAGGTGGTTGAAGTAACAAGAAGAGACATGGTCCGCAACCAGACGATACGTCAAGGCCTTAAATCCCACCCCCTGCAGACCAAAGTAGAACAGTCCCAACTAAGATGGTTTGGCCATGTCTGCAGAATGGGAGAAGATCGGCTACCACGACAAGCATGGGAAACAAAGAGCCAAGGATCCAGACCCCCAGGACGACCCAGAGTCCGCTGGGAGGACAACATTAGACACTCTTTGAAGGACCGAGGACTAGAATGGAACCAGGCCAGGAGGAAGCGCTCTCTCTTCCAAACCTCTACACCTCACGGTAGAAGGGGAACGACTAAGTAAGTAAGTAAGTTATATAATTCTTCGTGAGCAGGGTCGATTTTCCAAATGTCCGGTAGCTTGAAATCTCTCAAGAAGTCTCTGAATGGTAGAGTGGGACACTGCTAAACGTCTTGCAACATGACGAACAGATTGACCATCCTGAATCCATGCCATGGCTCGACCACGGTCTACAGTGCTGAGACTTCTCCTTGGTGGCATGGCTAATGCAGTGATCATTTCGACCACTTGTCATACTGATTTATTGCATACCAACGGTGAACACTCTTTACCGATGATCATTTTCCACGTGCATTAAAATTCAACTCACTTTTTCACCTTTTGAACTAGTGGGGCGTGTTGCAAAAACACGAGTTTTTGCAGCAACAATGGCAATTTTCACGTGCGGGTTAAAGTGACCCAGTTTTTGGACATTTAAAAAAAATTAACCTAGTGCACACAGAAATGTATACACTCTGAGCTCAGTTTTAATGACATTTTCACTTGTCTTTACAGTTTGCCAATCAATTATATAAACCTTGTCTAAACTGAATGGTGGCCCTTAACTTTTGTCCAGTAGTATATGTATATATTTCTTTAAATGCTGCTTATGTCAAACTGGAAATCATGTTTACTTGTTATCAACTTGATTAATTGTATACGTTTTTCGTGTTTATTATTTGAAATATTTAAGAATTCAGGCTTGGTTAGAGCTGCATAATATAATTCCACATTTAAAAACTTTTTAAACAGTGAGTTATATTGCAAAATATGGGGAGTTGAGCATTTGATTGGCAGAGTGGTAGAGCTATGGCCTGTCATGGCAAAGGTGTTGGGTTCGAAACTGGCATCACTCTTCACTCTGCAAAGCTGTAAATGGGTACCTTACTTTGCTCTTGAGTTAAAAAGGGAAAAGGCAGTGAGGAAAGGAACTGGTCACCCCACCTCATGATGCTGGATGTAGTATAGTGAAGTCTCTAACCCTTCACTCCCCTGCAGTGATATCTGCTAGGTGACTACCTTTTTTACAGTGCGATTGGAAAAATTTGTATTTTTGTCTTATCTTGTTTGCCGTTTCCTGCGTGTTGACGTATTATCTGTAGACAGTGTGACACTGAAGAAAGGTTGTGGGTTTGTGTCTGTAAATGGCATGTGCTATGTAAAAAAAAATGACATTAAAATTGTCAAAATAATTCAGTTCTTTTGTTATATACGTAATAATAGTCACTATTTGTTTCTCCAAAAGTACATTGCTGACTCCATGTAACATTCAGCGGCTTATACAGCGGTCAGAGGTTGTATCCAAATTTTGCAGATTGCCCTTTGTTTCTTCTTCTTTGATCCTTAGCCACCGACCGTCAAAGCAGTCAGTGGCCATCACGCCTGGTGGCATCTTGTAGGGCAACAACAAATTGATTCCACTTTGCTCGGTCGGTGGCCATCCTTCGTACAGTGCCCCAACTCTGGTTGATTCTTTGCATCTCAGCCTCCACAGTCATCCGCCAAGTTGTTTTTGTTCAGCCTCTCTTTCGTTTTCCTTCAGGGATCCATAGCATAGCTGTTCTTGTGATGGCATCGGGGTCTCTTCTGAGGACATGGCCAACCCAGCTCCAGCGTCTGCCAGCTATGATGGTGTGCATGTCCTCTTGCTTGCTCCGAGTAAGCAGATCTTGGTTGGTGCTGGTATTCGGCCAAAAGATTCGGAGAATTTTTCTTAGGCATGTTGTGTGAAAAAAAGGACAATTTCGACATTTCCTTCTCTGTTACTCTCCAGCATTCCGCACCATAGAGAAGCACAGAAAGCACACAGCTCTGATATAATCTTAATTTTGTGCTTGTGCTGTACTGAGAGGACTTCCAGATGTTGTTTAGACTAAAAAAAGGCTGTTCTTGCTTTGTTCATTCTGTTGTTGATGTCTTTGCTTGCTCCGCCGTCTGGTGTTACTATGCATCCTAGGTATGTGAAGGCATCTGTCTGTTCCAGTTGCTGATTCCTTACTGATATGGGCTCAGGGTTGCTCACATTGAGCGTCATGACCTCTTTCTTCTTCTTTAGATTGATGTTCAAGCCCACCTGCTGGCTATACTTATTAAGTCTATCCGTTTTTTCCTGTATGTGTTGATGTGAATGTGCTAGTAGTGCAATGTCATCTGCATATTCCAGATCTTCCAATGTAGAAAATGTAGTCCATCTTATTCCTCTTGGACTGCCCTCTGTTGTCTGGCGCATCACCCAGTCTATGACAGTTAAAAATAGAGTGGTTGATAAGGGGCATCCCTGTCGTACTCCTGTCTTCACCTCAAAGGTTAGGTTGCTCTGCCCAACGCTACACGTAAAGTTGGCATAGAGGCTTTTTATGATTGACACTATGCAGCTTGGAATTCCATAAGCCCTCAGTATTTTCCATAAACTGTCCCTATGTATGCTGTCAAAAGCCTTTTCAAAATCAACGAAATTAATGTACGGCTGTCTTTGCCATTCTGAGCACTGCTCTATAATGTTCCTGAGGGTAAATATATGATCTACACATCTTCTGTTCTTTCTAAATCCTGCCTGTTCTTCCTCAGTTTGTGGTCTACTGCATTTGAAATCTCTGTATAATTATCCTGCCTAGTATTTTGCTGGGAACTGAGAGAAGAGTGATTCCTCTCCAATTATTGCAGTCTGCAAGATCTCCCTTCTTGTGCAATTTGACAATTATTCCTTTGTTCCACTCCGTTGGTGTTGTCTCTGTTTTCCACACTTGTGCAAATAGTGGTTCTAATAGTTCTGCTGCTAGCTCAGGGTCTGTCTTAAATAGCTCTGCATTTAAGTTATCATGGCCAGGAGTTTTCCCATTCTTTAACCCTTTGATTGCTGTGATGATTTCTTGTTTTCGTGGAATGTCTGTATTAACATCTAGATCATTTTCAGCATCAGGAACATTCAATTGTGTCTCTGGTGGTTCCTTGTTCAGAGTTTCTCTGAAATGCTCTGCCCATCTTGTTTCCTGTCCCTCTGCTGTCGTGATGAGATTTCCTTGCTTATCTCTTACTAATGTTAATATTGTTTGCACCTCGTTTTCCGCTGATGATTTTAGTTATTTTGTATACTGTGCTTTGTTCATTTCTCAGTGCTGCCTCTTCTGCCTGTCTTGCAAGATCATCTAGGAAATTCCTTTTGTTGGCTCGGGTTTGGCGTTTAACTTCCTTGTCCAGCTGACTGTACTGTTCGCTATATAGTTGCTTTAACCTGGGGGACTTCGCTTCTGTTTTCTTTCTTTTCATTTCCTTTCTCATTGTTATGGTGTTTAATGTTTCTGGTGTTATCCAGTCTTGCTTCTTCCTTTCCTGGAATCCCAAGCATGATTTGCTGCTTTCCTTATATATTGTTGAATTGGTGTTGAATTTCTGGTCTATATCATCAGTCAATGTCTTTTCCTGACTTTTGGCAAATTGATATCGCTTCTTTATATCAGCTGCAAAAGCTTTTCTGGTAAGGGGGGGTCCTTCAATTTGCCGATGTCAAACTTTTTCTGTGTAGTTACAGTTGGTCCAGCAGTTCTGAGTTTCAGTTTAGCTACTACTAAATGGTGATCACTTCCCACATCCGCACCTCTTCTTACCTTCACATCTTGTAATGCATGTCTCCATCTACGTTAGTCATAATGTGGTCTATCTGGTTTCTGTCCCGACCATTTGGTGATTCCCATGTTAATTTGTGAATTTCTTTGTGTAGGAAAAGTGTTCCTCCAATGACCAGGTTGTTAATGCTACAGAAACATTAATTTATCCCCATTTTCGTTCGCTGTTCCGCTGCCGCATTTCCCCATTACTCTTTCATTATAAGAGCCACGGTAGCATAGTGGTTAGTGCACTGGCTTCCTAGCTCTGTGGTTCAATCCCCAGATGAGGTGGGATTTTTTTTAGGCCACAAACGGCTCCTGGGTCGACCCAGCCCCAAATGGGTACCAGAGCAACTTCTGGGAAGGTTAAGGTGGCTGGCGCGATGCTGACCAATATGCCTCAATGGGCGTGTAACGGGATAGTTGAGGATTGTTGCATGGTCAGCGAGCATTTTTGGTTTGAACTGGATTCAGATGGTCGCACCATGCAACACCTCACTAGACCGAAATGAAATAGTTTGCGTGTGGCGATGCATGACGCGTTAGACTTAGTTACGGAGAGTCTTTGTGTGGTCTTCGAGCCTAATGGCAGTGTTTGGAATATGTGGCATGGCCACTAACTTATGATAGTGTATAACCGTAGATGTAATGCTGGTAAAGCAATAAAGTTATAATGTGTAAGGACCATTGAGTCCAGAGTTATATAAGTCGGTATTCTTAACTGCAATAATTATTAAATGCGAAAATCGTGAAGTACGATCGCGGGTAGAATATGTAAGGCTGATAGAGCCTGGCGAGCAATGCCAAATATAATATAGACATAGTTGTGATATATATATATTAGGCAGAGACCCTAATAGAACTGTAAGCAGACAGATTAATACTGCGTGAATAATAATAATTGTGCCAAGCATTTGGCTGAAATATAATTGAACATTAATTAAAACGGCAAAGTAATAGACATGCAATGTCTAAGAAACAGTAGACTCTACACTGTGATGTATCAAGTGCTCTTGATGTGAACTATATTCATTATTGTCGTTGATTCGTATTGAAAGAATGAATAATCATTAAAGCATTGTAAGTCGTCAAAACTAGACTTATTTAATGAAGGCGTTCTACGATTCCAGTTTCAAATGTTGTATGCAGTTTAACCGTTGACCTTCAATGTATTGGTCAAACAAGAATTGAATTAATCCAACACTGCAAGATGAATAACTAAGAAGTTTATTAAAGAAACCTTTATATTAAAACATAAAACGAACTAACAACGAATCCATTGTTTGCAGCAAAAAGAATCGATACATATTGTACGACAGAACAGATGAATTAACAGTACATAACACGAAATGTAATATTGGTCCACTTAATCAAAGAAAAGTCTTCAACAGGGATCCTCCCCTCCCTTTCATTATATGTATTGTGTGTTCCAACTTTCGCGTTGAGGTCTCCCATTACTACGATAAGATCATATCTAGGTGTGTCTTCCATTTCTTTCTGCAGTTGTTGATAGAATTCATCCTTGACCTCATCATTGCTGTCATTCGTTGGTGCTTAGCATTGTATTATTGTAGTGTTGGTGAATCTCCCTCTAAATCTTATTCTTATCAGTCTGTTGTTGATGGGTTTCCATTCCAGTAATGTCCTTTCTGTTCCTTTCTGTAGAATAATGGCTACACCTTCATTGTGCTGTCCATCCTCTCTTCCAGAGTAAAGTACTGTTTCTCCTGTTGCTGTTTTAACTTTTCCTGCCCCCTGTCCATCTGCTTTCGCTTATCCCTAGAATGTGTAATCTATAGTTTCTCATTTCTGCTGTGACCTGTTTTAGTTTACCCGTCTCGTTCATTGTCCTGACATTCCGAAATCCTACTCTTGTTTCACGTTTTGCGGTCAGGACGTCCGTTTTCGTGTCAGTGGCTTCCTTTCGGCTTTCACCACTGATAGTCATACGAGCCTCAGACTTCGGATGTCCGTCCGGCAGCAAAAGTTTGTTCATTTGTTGTTGTTTCCGTAACTTCATTTCTTTTTACATAGACAGGGGTGTCAGCCCTATTCTAAAACCCCCAACCTGGAGGACCAGGGTGTCTGCTTTAGTCTGACCCCTGCCCGCGCAAACCTGTCCAGCTTGGTAGAACCTTCCAGGAGTAAAACTCCAGCTGTCATAGCTCTGGGGGTAATCAGGGTACGCAAGCTGCCATACCTCGACAAGGTATTGACACCGGTGATGGCAGGCCCTTTGTTTATGTGCCTCAAATTTGAACGATTCACGAGTTGAATCATCCAGCGCATTAGTGAACATAATACACTTTTACAGTTTTTGATTTTCAAAATTTTTCACAGGCCCCTATCACATGACGATAGTTCTTGTTCTCATCACAAGACATCCTTCAGGTTGCTGATTTCTGTCAAAAGGTTGATACATTTACGTCAAAATAAGGAAATTCAGTATAACACAGACTCACTTATAATGACGTGCTAAAGTTTGGATCTTGCCATCCACGTTATATTGGGTCTTTAGTGTTCAACTATTTTATTTGTGTGTTTATATAGACTTGGTTTTTCTCACACTGAAAATGATTCCAGTGTCATTTGATTTCCCTGTTGCTGTTGCTTGTGATGATGTAATGGCTGGCAGCCTCTCAATTAAAACAAGTGGATAGAGAAACCACACTTACAAAAACACACAAAGTCTTCCTGCTAGAAGGATTAATCCAGTTATGGTCCCATACTTGTTAAGTGGAGGAGTTACAGTGAAATGCTATTTTCATAAATACCTGCAAAATTTCTTCACACATACACAGGGTTAACTCACAACTGTAATTGTTATGCATACCAACACATTTGATGGTATAATGCTATTGGTTGCCATGGAAATGGTGTTATAATTCTGTATTTCAATTCCCTTCTTCTTCCGTCCTTAGCCACAGACTGACAAAGCAGTTCGTGGCCAGTACGCCTAGAGGCGTCTTAGGGCAAC
The DNA here is from genome assembly GCA_024509875.1 of Oreohelix idahoensis. NCBI lineage: Eukaryota > Metazoa > Mollusca > Gastropoda > Stylommatophora > Oreohelicidae > Oreohelix > Oreohelix idahoensis. The sequence goes on from JAMPIV010018620.1 coordinate 201,540, forward strand.
AAGAAATTAATTGTTGTTCCGTTACGCCTAGTGGCGTTTATTGGTACAACAAAAAAATCAATTGTTGTTTCCGTAATCAGAGCGGCTGGCAAGCGGGTGATCAGCCCGCTGTGCCAATTTCAATTCCCTAATGCTTGTTTTATTTGTTGCGTTGTGAGTCTGTCAATCAATACCCTTTAGCTTCCAGAGGAGCATAGGCCTTCAACAAACACATGCCAAGTCTTCCTGTCCGGTGCCATCCGCTCAAGTTCTTTCCATGTTTTCCTCATCATTTTCACCTCTGTATCCAGTTCTCTTCTCCATGTGTTTTTGGTCTACCTCTGCCTCTCTTTCCCTGTGGATTCCAGAACAAGGACTGCCTTGTAATGCTATCAACAGGTTTCCTCAATGTGTGTCCTATCCATCGCCAGCGTCTTCTTCTCAACTCTTGTTCCACTGGCACCTGTCTGAGGATAAACTGTATAGACCTGTACTTTGTTTAAGCATGAGTGGGATATACTATGTTTAGCACAGCGTGAATGAGAGACATGTTTATTACTTTATAAGAGGTAATTGAGAAAGAGATAACACAGTTTATGAGTAATGTAGCCTCGTATTGGATACTGCTGAAGGGGAGTGTTAGCGACTTCACTATACTAGGTCTCAGCTTTATGGGTAGATGGGGGTGACAATTTCCCATTCATGCTGCCTTTGCCTTCCCTAACTTGAAAGCAGTGTCGGGTACTCATTTTTACAACTGGAGCGTGATGAAAACAAGTTTCAATTGTAGACCACTTGCCTTGGGGAGCAAGCACTCTCACCAATCTGCCACACAGCTTATGAATGATAAAGACAAAAAAAAAGTGATAGTGTGTGGATGAGAAAGATGTGCCTACTTGAGCAAAAAGAAGGCTGAACTAGAACACACTGACAATTTGAAAGTCTGTCCCTTAATATTATTGTTTTCACTCTTTATTTTCAAATCACCAGGTATATACAAAACAAAGCATTCTCAGACCTGATGTATAACTTGTACATTGACTATATTAAGCTGAACTTAATGTACATTATAACTGCCTGAAACAGACTATTGTAAGATAATGTATAAAAAAAAATATATATATCACACTTAATGGACATTTTATGACCAGTAGATGAATGTACACCCAGGAGTGGTCTTTTGTCCAGTATTCCTGCTCAGATACTGCATCGGTAGTAAATAATACACAACTTTAAAGTACAACCAAAAAAAGTATATATATCTAAAGGTATATTATATAAAATTGTGTAAATCATTAGCAATGTTAAAAAAATTAGTAGCAAAATGTTTTATGGGTAAAATGTTGTCTTTCCACGACCCTTGAACTTAGTGGGATGGTTCATAAGCTCAGATGACATACACAACTGTTTAAGTTAAAAATATAAATAGGTAGAATTCTCAACAATTTTGTACTTCTTATGGTAATATCTTCATTCCCCAATGCACAGACACACAATTCTCTCACATTGTAACATTCCACCTTCCTGCCTCACCCCCCAAAAAAAGTAATATTCTGTTGGATCCAGGTTTTAAGAAAATAATGAATATAAATGTGTCCCTTTATTTACTCTTAACTTTCATGACCAGCTAATACATTCTAGGTCCAATAATATCATGCATTTCTTTTACGAATGGGAAAATTATTGTATCTATCAAGTAATGTAAACAGCAAAATTTATAAATTGCAGTCAAGATAAAATATGTCATAAATCGGATTATAAATTAATAAACCAGACAATTTATGGTAGTCAAGACATAACTATGCAGCCATCCGGACACAAATACATCAGTAAACAAGGTGATTTTAGCAGCAAAGACAAATCAATGTACGAAATGAGAATAATTATGAAATAATTCCATACTAAACATTATATATGTTGCAAACACATTCAGCATTATGTAAAACATGAGATATGTCTGTGCAACATTTATGGCATAATTATTTAACAGTTTTTACGTACTCATCATGTTCATATAATATTTACAGTGAAACATGTTGCATGGTGGAATAGAATAGGACTCTCAGTTATGTATGCAAACAATACAGGCATAATTATTAATACAATAGGAGCAGTATTGATTAATATTTTACAATATTTTTTGGGGTAAATCTATTCCCCCCAAAAAATAAAATAATAACTTCAGGATAAATAAAGCATGCATATCATATGTAAAAATCATAAGTTTATAATTATCAAAATATGCTCATAACATTTCTATTTCTCTTAGGGCTGGGATCTTTAACTATTGATTAATCGGTTAAACATTTTTTTATCGATTAACTGTTAAAACAGATTTTATTCAATGATTCCATTTTATAATCAATCGTTATGTTTTTTTGCTTAAATGCGAGAGCATTTGCTATGATAAAGGTTTGTGGTATGGAATTTAGCAAGTATATTCGATAATAAATTGTTTGGTTTAACTTTTCAGTACTTTCATTATATTTTTAGGGATGATGTTGCCTTGTAACAAGTCAAATTCTTCTTCTTCTTCTTCTTCTTCTTTCGTTCGCTTGAAATATATTGTCTATATCTGCAATGTTGTTTCTTGTATAAACTTCACTGTCTTTTGTAGTTCATACAGAGGTCCATATAGTTTTGCTTCCAGTGTTGTTTCTCTGGGCCAGTGGGTTTGCCTCAATATATCATATTCGGGGCAATCTTGAAGTACGTGCTCCGCAGTCTGGGGTGCCTGTCCACATGTACACATGGCTGAATTGCCAATCTTGAATTTTGTATACATGTGGCTGCGGAGGCGGTTGTGTCCTGTTCTGAGGCGCAGAATGACTATTTGTTCTGATCTGTTCATAGCTTGGTAGTCATCCTGCGTTGATGTTGGTGGCTTTCTGATAGATTTGATCATCTTTTTCTTCTGATGGTACGTAACTGGTACATCCGGTTGCTCGTCTGCAGCACCTTCTTTAGCCAGTCCATCTGCTCTCTCGTTTCCTGGTATTCCACAATGAGACGGTATCCACTGCATGGCGACCCTGCGCTGGTTGCACAGTTCAGAAAGTAGGGCTTGTATACCTGGCAATTTTCTGGACTGAAGTGCTTGGAGTGCTGATTTTGCATCTGTCAGGAATACTACAGGCTGTGGACCGAGATTGGTGTTCAGTAGTTTCTCAGTTGCCACCTTGATTGCCTGGACTTCTGCATCATAGTTGTTACAGAATTTCCCTGTTGGTACTCTGACCGTATCCCTAGTGTTGTTTGGGTATTCTATGTACACTCCTGCTCCTCCATTCTTTACTGCATTCTGTGCTGACCCATCTGTGTATACTCGGACCCAGAGGTCCTGTGGGTATTCATCATCCAGGAAACTGAGAGTGACTGTCCTACGTTGCACGCTGTTCTGTTCATCCCTGTCGAATATTCCTTTCACTTTCGTGTGGATGTGTACTGGTAGTCGATGCTCCTCTCTCCAAGGGGTTTGTTCTGGCACAGACTTTAGAGGGCTGTTAACTTCAGGCAGGTCTGAGGTTTGTCTACGAAATCGTTTGGCCTGGTGGATAAAGCTGCTTCTTTTCAGTCGCCCCATTGCTAGGTTTTGGAATCTGTCCTTCATTGGATGGCTCGGCATACAGAGGAACTTTTCTGCCTGTGTTAGCACTTTTGTGTCTCTGCGTTCTCTCAGTGCTTGTATCCTCCCCATTTTCTCCATCTCCACTATAGGCGTCGATTTCATTGCCCCCGTGATGACTCTAAGCGCCTGGTTTTGCACCTTATCTAGCTCTTGTAATGTGGTGTTTGATGCTGGACACCATGCAGCTGACCCATATTCCAGGTGTGGTCGTATGCCCTGCTGGTAAACTTTACTAAGTATTTTCCCGCTGGCTCCCCATGTGGTTCCACTTAGTTTTCTCAGGATGGCTAGCTTCAAATAAATAAAGTCCTTAGTGATTTAAAAAAAAATGTATTTATGATCTTTTATAATTTATCAATTTTTTTTAAATAGATCAATTAATCTTTGATTAAAGAAGTTAGATTCATTAATTAAGATTTTTTAAAATCAATCCCAGCCCAAATTTCTCTCTCATTGTGTAACAATATTTTACAATATGTTGTTCCATAAACCTATTTCAACAGGTAACTGAAGGATAAAAAAAATACATGCACATAATATAAAAAAATATGTGTATGTGTACAATTACCAAAATATGTACATAACATTTCTCTTCCATTGTGTATTTGTGGGTGGATTAATAAACAGCTCCATCTGGTTAAAGTCCCTAATCTTAACATTATGTACTTGTACAGTTTGAAGGTTATTCAACAGTGATGCTTTTAAGGTAACATCCTACCTAATCAAACTACAGATATTAAGACTACATTTTGTCAGTATATAATGACAATTTCCTTATCTGATCCACGTAAAAGGATAAGAAAAGTGGTAATTAACAGAATGATTTTAATTTAGTGTATCCTAAATGATATATAGTTGCCACTAAGTAATAATCTGAGACAATGCTTGGTATTATGAGACTATTTAGTCAGTATGCAACGCTACTATGAGCCCGTATTTTCTTCAGTAGTACTAATTACCACAGCTTAAAACACAACAGCCCAATTATTAACGTTACTGGCATTGCTCATAAAATTCTAGCAACCGTTGAGAAGAAATGAGGTTTAAGTCTATACAATTAAACAAACTTCAAGAAATGAAAAAAAAAAAAAAATAATAATATAAGCAGTGTATCTGTCAAAACTGGAAGTTACCAATTTCATAAGACCTAATCTTTTGCCCCTTGCGCTTTAAATATTATAAGCATCCTTCTGACAATTAAATTAATTCTTAAATACACTAGATTCTAAGCAAATATACTGGTAATACTAGTTTTAGACACAGTATATCAACATCTCTCAAACAGAAGTAATATTTATAGGATTTTCATATTCTCCTAAGTCAACTTCCTTAAATATGAAGGAACATCAATCTTTCTATGCAAATGGAATGTAAACAATTATGACGAGCAATCAAAGCTGAAAGATATAAAGATATGTTTTAACCTAAACAAGTAGAATGTTGCTGATAATTCATCACACTCTCCTAAATAATCATTAATCTCAGTTCAGGTGATTTCTTTTTACTTAAACTTAATTTTGTAAGACGTTCACATTCTCTAAATAAATATAATAAAAAAAGTGAACTCTGAAGGCCATGTATTAGTATAAACAAGTAGAATTTTGCTGATAATTCATCACTCTCTCCTAAACAAACATTAACTAATAATTTCAGCTCAAGTGACATCTACTTACCTAAACTTAATTTTATCAGATGTTCACATGCTCCGTATAAATATAATTAAAAGGCAAAACTGAAGTGATGTCATTCTCACCAAACAAACATAAATTTCTCATAGAAAGCTCATACTCTTAATTAAGCAGTTAACATTCAAGATCCAAATGCATTCATAATTCCATAACAAACAGACTTACTATTCACAAATGCTATCCTATATACCTTAGATAAACTAAATGAAGAGTTTCTGCTGCTTTGAATTCCCTAACAACAAAATAAAGCTCCTGTTGCTTTGAATTCCCTAAAAACAAATAAAGCTAAGTATATTAAACATTCATTTGAAGAAAAAAAATCAGTTTTTAGTTGTATATGATATTACATCTTCCAAACAGAGGCTTTAACATTCTACTGACACATTTCTGTTGCAAAATGCATCAAAACTGTCAAAAGAAATCAAAATAATGTTCTCCTTTAGAAAATAAACTAACATTCCTCAAGCAAACGCCATATCTCTCAACATAAAACATTAATATTCCAAGATGGTTCACACCTCCCCATCACATTAATGTTCCACGATGTGTTCTCATCACATGTGCTCATGTTCCCACAACCAAACACAATCAACACCTTCTACACAAACAAAGTTAATAGTCCAAGCTCATGAGCAAGGCTGTGCCCCTCTTCACCCAGTGGTCTGCTGGTTTGTCTCCAGCTCTGAGATCCACTGCCACGACAAAACTGGGTCGGCCCATGACACCTGAACGGTTGGGGTAGTAGTAGCAAGGGGCCGTGTACATGCCTGACAAATGTAAGAAATAAAAAAACATAAATGTTACTCCCATATTATAAACATAAGAACTCAAGTCACTATATATCATTATAGCAAGGGTTCTTAATATTTGTGTAACGAACCAGTGCGTGGCATGTTGTGACATTTTTTGTTTCCTTAAGTCATTATCATTATTATTACCTTTCAGCTCCCCATGGAGCATAGGCCTTCAACAAATACCTTCCAAGTCTTCCTGTCCTGTGCCATTCCCATCAGGTCATTCCCTGTCTTCTTTACCCCCTTTAATTTTTGTCTCCACTTCTCTTCTCCATGTGATTTTCAATCTGCCTCCACTTCTCTTACCCTAGGGTAGGGGTTCCCAACCTGGGGTGCAACAAAGAAGCCTAAGGTCAAATAAAAATTTGGGACCGAAGATGCAGCAAAAGAGATGAATGCAATCAGCGACTCATAGCTTGACTGCTTGTGTCAGGGTCAGTGAACCAGAGCTGACCAAGACCCTACTCCACCTCCAAGTGGTGGTCCTGGAAACAGGCTGCATCACTGCAGTCTGGCCGAGAGAGTAGGGATCAAAGTAGGAAGGCAAACCCAGCCCCAAAAGATGCTGTGCGGAAGTCGGATGTGTCGGGCCGAAAGGCGCAAATATCGCAGCTTCGCTGTAAATGATAACACAACACAACCAACGTCCTTTTCAGGACGGAAGAAGAAGAATTAAAAATTTGACTTATTCATCTTCAAATGTGATATTACTTTTGTAGGGGCTGCAAACATTACTCAAACATTTCCTAGGGGTGCGGATCATAGAAAAGGTTGGGATCCCCTGCCCTAGGGGATTCCAGAGCAATGACTGCCTAGTAATGCTATCAACAGGTTTACTCTATGTGTGGCTTTATCCACTATCCATCACCAGTCTCTTCTCTCCTGTTGCTCTGGCACCTGCATGATTCTTGTCATCAGTTCCACATTAGTAACCTTATCATCAGTTCCACATTAGTGACCTTATCATCAGTTCCACATTGGTGACCTAGTCATCAGTTCCACATTGGTGATCTTATCATCAGTTCCATATTGGTGACCTTGTCATCAGTTCCACATTGGTGACCTTATCATCAGTTCCACATTGGTGACCTTATCATCAGTTCCACATTGGTGACCTTATCATCAGTTCCACATTGGTGACCTTGTCATCAGTTCCCCCATTGGTGACCATGTCATCAGTTCCCCCATTGGTGACCGTGTCATCAGTTCCACATTGGTGACCTTGTCGTAGTACTTCAATCCTTCTATTCTATGAAAGAACCCATTTCCAAAAGTGTGTAACTTCTTGGTGGTTGTTTTTGTTGTTCTTCATTTTGGATGTGGGGGCTGGTTACCCCAACGTATAGAAATCTTCAGCCAACAAAAAACAAAACTCCAGTAAGTATGGACACAAAGAAAATACAGCACCAAGAATATAATCCTCCTTTGTTTTGTATCACAAAGGTCTGGATTAGTTTGTACCATTTTCTTCTTCTGCGATCACTTTCTTATGCTTGGCAGTCTAAACAAGGAGATGAGTTGCCTCCATGAATCCAGTCGTCAGCAGGAGGTCCTTGCGGGTGCCCCACAGTTTCTCTTCCACTTTCGTCTCCTGGGGCCAGGTTTGAGTCACCAAAGAGAGGGCACATTTGCAGAATGTGTTCCGGAGTCTGGGGGTCATTTTGGCATGTGCACTGGTCAGTTAGGGCAGCTTTAATTTTGTGGAGATGGGCTTGTAGTCTAGTGTCCTGTGTGGAGCCTAAAAATGGTGGTTTGCTGTTTTCTGTCTAGCTTTAGGATGGGGTCTTGTGGGTAAAGAAAGATTGAGGAATCCCTGCATTATAATATTGGTCTAATTAAAGTAGATGAATGAGAAAACCCCTAGCCATCACAACACCAAAGTAGTTAGTTAAAAATAACATAATAATCATTTTCCTTTGCACTCCCTATGGAGCATGTAGCCTTCACATGCTCTTGTAACAGTGGTTTCTGTGACTTTTTTACATGATGAGATGGCCAGCCCCATGCACATAGTTGCCTTGGACAACATGCTTGAGGGTGCAGTAGTCGTATTTTTTCTTTGTCCATTGAGAGACCCAGGGAACTACACTGCACAGAATGGGACTATTTCAGCACGGTACGTTATATCTGTATACATATATATAAATTTTGGTTAGGAGAGGTGTTGCCAATTAGCAAGTGGCAACAATTAAATATATTAATCTACGATTACAGACACCAGTTCCAGGGGGTATCCGAGGAAGAAAGAAATATGAGGCTGTGCATTCACCTGGCAAACTCATCATGTTGCAACAAATTTTTGCAGAAACCATCTGTGAACATCTGGTGCTTTGCCGCAGCTTCCAGCAAAGGACCAGTTGTAGTAGTGGCCTCCAAGCACTATAAGGAGCAAAAACCTGGGAAATTATATACACATACACACAATTTATGTGTGTGTGTGTGTAATGCTATTATTATTGATGATCAGAATCGATATAACTGCACTCTGGGAAAACTCATAGGTGTTCACTCTGGGCAAACTCATAGGTGTTCACTCTGGGCAAACTTATATGTGTTCACGCTACCTCAGCAAATGTCAAAGTGTATTGTTGTTGTTGTTTAACTATAGCTGCTAAACTTCTCGCTCTTTTGCAGCCAACACAAAGTTGAAGGCTTTGGAATTAACTACACTGTAGATCTAAGCTTTTCCTGCGGCTTTTCTGCCATTCTGAAACATGTTGAGTAGATGTCAGGAGCTCTAGTTTCTCCAGCTTGGCTGGAATTTAAAGGATCATCACATCTGGTACAAAGCTAGGAAGAAAAAGTGCGTGGCAAACTGTGCATTCCCCAACATCCAAGGTTTCTCTCCAAATATGCAGAGCTAAAATACTGTGCTCTGGTTCTGGGCTCTCCCAAGGAATTGTCATGTCCTACACAGAGCCACTTCTTAGCTCCCCCTACCTACCATGGGCCCATAGTGAGATCCTCCTGCATGCAGCTAACCAGGTAAAAGCCAGAGTTACGCCTGGGGCTCAAGTGACTCCTTCAAGCTTAGAGTGCAATGCTGGGTTCTCAACATGTTTCACCACAGGGGGAATCTCTGGAAGTGTGTAGATGATTTCAAGAGTCAATGAGGGTATAATTAGCCTCACAGACAGGTTCACTTCCACATTTGAATACTGTAGCATTGTGCTTAGCTAGTGGTCATAAAAGGATGACTCCAAATATGCCTCCATGTATGTCCAAGAGTATGAATGCTAACTTTTCCTGATGCACACTGGTTATAATCATGCTGTGGTTATATACATCTGGATGCATCCTCTCATACATCCATTCCTGCTAGTCTTATGTCTGATGCCAAATTCCAGCAATCTTAGCCTTGATGATTCATCGATTATAATGTCATTCTCTAATAGGCGATCATTAATTTTCCTCAGTACTTCTCCCTTATCCGTATCCAGTGCACTCACTGTGGGTACTCTTGAAGCTAGTCTATTAGCTCTTTCACTGCCCCATACCCCTGCATGACTAGGACAGTAGATTCCCACCAGTTCCTGAATATTCAAGGCTTCTATGGAAGTTTTTCATTCATACCGGATGCCATTCATTTTGGACCTTCTGAAGCATGCACTGACATTCTGATGTAATGTGGGACCCTGTACGTGTATAATGCATTATTATATCTGTAAAATGATGCGTTTAATGCATTCCCATAGAATACAGTATATGTCAGATTGTTTAGTTTTTAGAAATCAGAAGAAGCATTTATTTTGGCTGATAATATCAATTCGTTTCTTTATTATAATGGCTTACGCTTCTAGTTTAAAAATTGTCTTTCATATATTTAAAAGTATCGTAAAACTAAATTTTCTCTATGTAGGTCATGGCAAGATATTCTTCTTAAAACACAAGTTTTCACTAAATTATCAATTTTTTATAAACTTTTTGTCACTGAGAGATGTTAGAATGACCTTTGTCTAAGTATCTTTAAAAAAAAAAAAAACCATGTATTCATCTCGATACGCTTACCTACACAAATGAAGTGAAAACAAACTGAAACACACACAGCACACATTTTTGTGTTAACACTGTGAATGTGTGCGACCCAGATATGAAATTTGTATCGCATTAAAAGGTAAAGGTCATTCCACAGCAGATACTGCCGTAGGGGAGTGAAGTGTTAGAGACTTGCTATACTAGGCCTCTGTTTTATGAGATGGAGCTCTTCCCCTTCCTCACTGCCTTTGCCTTCACAACTCTAAAAGTAGAGTCAACTACACATTTCCAGCTGGGTAGACTGAAGCGCGCATGGTGCTAACAGGTTTCAAACCTGATCATTTTGTCTTGAGAAGCAAATGCTCTAACCACTCTGCCACTTAAAGCTTTGTTTTGCATATGTCCCAAAAATTATTGTTACTGCAAGGCTAAAGCTGCTGTCAGAGTGTACCACCAAGACAAAAGACAGAAGATGTTGGAGATCCATTACAGCCAACCTTCGTTGTGGAGATGGCAGCTGATGATGAAAGCTGCTGAAATTTGTGGAATATTTACAGCCAACAAACATTGAATGATAATCTAAAATCTCATTTTACTATTGAAATTAAGATGAACAAGCATTACAAAATAAAAATGAAGTTGATTGTGATCAATAAAAAAAATAATAAGGCCCTTCATTCTATGCAAATTTGCTCACAGCTAAGTCAAAGACCTTTAAGACACTGTTCTACACATAACACAGTCATAAGAAATGTCACTACAGGTCTACATTCTTGTATCTGAACACCCAAAAACCAAAATATTCTGAAAATCAAAAGGTTTATGGGCAACTAAGGTTAATTTTAAGGATCCCGTGACATGCCCATTGAGGCATATTGGGAATATGGTGTTAGGCCCATATTTTCTTGACCATCTGCACACTATTTGATCCCAATTTGGTCGATTTCTGACTATCTTGGGCGACTTTGGGCTATTTTAAAACACATTTTGGGCGACTTGGGCTATTTAGGCTACTTTTCGAATGCTATTTGGGCAACATCTGAAAACTGGAAAAAATTCAGTTCCCGAAACAAAGCTGTCTTTGAGGATTTCAGATAAAGGGATACAAACCTGTACTACTATGACACAACCTCTGATATTTTCATGTTCTTCTCTTCTCCCCCCCCCCCCCCCCAAAGTCCCACATTTACAACTTTCACGATATAGAGCTTTGTCTAGGTATTTTGTTCAAGAAAATCTAGTGGTTTCTACACAACTACCGCTGAAACGTGGCACTAACGGGGTTTATCTACAAATAAAGCTGAAAGCTGGGCACTTGTGTCCTTTATCTACAAATACTAAATGCAGGGAACTCAGTTTATTTTTTTTTTTTAAATCTTAAAGCTGAAAACTCATCTGGCTTATCAACAAATAAAGCTGATAACTGTGCACTTCGCATAGTTGTATACAATGCTAAAAGTTTGATACTTATGTCCTTTATGAACAGATAAAGCTGACAAATTTGGCTCTTTGTGTGCTTTTTCAACAAATAATGGTGAAAATAGGGCACTCGTTTGCTTTATCAACAAATAAACCTAAAAATTCGGAACTCATGTGCTTTATCAACAAATAAAGCTGAAAACTGGGCACGTATGTGCTTTATCAACAAATAAAGGGAGTATTGATTTACTTGTACCATTTGGTGGCGCACATAAAGTGTTTGGCACCTGATGTGGATCATTCATTTGGCACCCCCCCATATAATTGAACCAAACACAAAAATATAACGCTTTAAACTGTACAGTACTGTCATAATAGTGTCTTTCCTGGGTGGACAACCCCCCCCCCCATATTTTGTATACCACTGGTACCATTGCCAACTCATTTCAAAATAATGTGTTGAAATATGAATGCAGCTTGTACCAGTGCCTTATCACTTAAAAAAAAAATATATTAAAAACAAGATTCAACCAGTACCATAAAATAATGTGTTAAAGGGAATATGAATTCAATTTGTACCAGATCCTTATCACTAAACAAATGTATTAAAAACACAGGAATTATGAATTCAACTAGTACCAGTTCCTTCTCATATCTTAAAATAATTTGTGAACTCCTTTTCAGTTTTTGTATCTAGCTGTATACCCAGGTCAACTCCAGACTTTCGACCAAGAGCACTACAGTACATCAAAATCATTTAATGAGTAGATTTATAACTTCTTGTTCAATTCCACATTCACAAGCAAAAGCACTCGTACAGATACTGGAACTGCACGTTGTAACTATGTGATTGCATTGTGGTGCAAAAGAAAACAAAAATTAACGTGAAATTATAACATATAAACTATTATAACAACAACAATCTAATATAATAGTGAAAAACTACTGTAAAAGTGAAACAGGAAATTGAAATATCTATTGTCTCTATTACTTTCTTTCTTCTTCTTTGTTCCTGAAAAATGGATGAGAAATAAACTTAAAAATGAAGCATGCTAATTCTATAGGCTATACTTTGTTATTTCACACAACAGATTTAAGTCTTTACAAGGCCATAAGACAGCCCTAATATCACCCTTCAGCTCCCCAAGAGGCATAGGCCTTCAACAAACTTATGCCAAGTCTTCCTTCCTGTGCCATCAGCTCAAGGTATTTCCATGTTTTTTTCATCTCCTTTATGTCTTTATTTCCATTTCTCTTCTCCATGTGTTCCTTGGTCTCTCTCCACCTCTCTTGCCTTGGGGATTCAAGGGCTGCCTGTTAATGTTATAAATAGGTTTTCTCAATGTGTGTCCTATCCATATCTACAGTCTTCTTCTGATCTCTTATTCCACTGGTACTTATCTGGTTCTTGTCATCAGTTCCACGCTAGTGATCTTTTCACACCATTTCAATGCTTCTTTTCTACGCAAGCACCCATTTATGAAAGTATGGCAGCGCTATGCTAGCTTTTGCTTACAAGAGTTTTTTTGTTTTTTTTTCTTAACCAGCGGCACTTGGGCTTTCAGCCCTTCGGCCCAATGACATGTCATTGCGAGGCTGGGGAACCTGAGGACTTTCCTTCCAACCCGGTCAGGAGCTTCGCTCCTTCCCATCCACAGAGGGTTTATCACAGGAGCCGTGCAGGTTATTCAGTCAAATTTCCGGTCGTAAACATTCCTTCAAACGCTGACGCCCGGGTTTGAACCATGAACACCTGGTCGCCAGAGCTCACAGCTTTTATGAGATTTTCCTTGAAAGCCTACAGGAAAAACTCTTAGGGCATGAGAATAACATAACTACTGTTGTTTTGCTAACTGACTTACACGTTCATTAGACCAAGATGTCTGCTTATATAAGTGCACAAGACACAGCACACGACAAGTATTTTTTGTAATGGAAGACCAATAACAATAGATTTAATAAAGTTCATCATCATCATCATTACCCTTTAGCTCACCAAGGAGCACAGGTCTTCAATATACTTGTGCCAAGTCCTCTTTTCATGTGCTATACTTGTGCCAAGTCCTCTTGTCATGTGCTTTACTTGTGCCAAGTCCTCTTGTCATGTGCTTTACTTGTGCCAAGTTCTCTGTCATGTACTATACTTGTGCCAAGTCCTCTTGTCATGTGCTTTACTTGTGCCAAGTCCTCTTGTCATGTGCTTTACTTGTGCCAAGTCCTCTTGTCATGTGCTTTACTTGTGCCAAGTCCTCTTGTCATGTGCTATACTTGTGCCAAGTCCTCTTGTCATGTGCTATACTTGTGCCAAGTCCTCTTGTCATGTGCTATACTTGTGCCAAGTCTTCTTGTCATGTGCTATACTTGTGCCAAGTCCTATTGTCATGTGCTATACTTGTGCCAAGTCCTCTTGTCATGTGCTATACTTGTGCCAAGTCCTCTTATCATGTGCTGTACTTGTGCCAAGTCCTCTTGTCATGTGCTATACTTGTGCCAAGTCCTCTTGTCATGTGCTGTACTTGTGCCAAGTCCTCTTGTCATGTGCTATACTTGTGCCAAGTCTTCTTGTCATGTGCTATACTTGTGCCAAGTCCTCTTGTCATGTGCTATACTTGTGCCAAGTCCTCTTGTCATGTGCTATACTTGTGCCAAGTCCTCTTGTCATGTGCTATACTTGTGCCAAGTCCTCTTGTCATGTGCTATCAGCTCAAAGTCTTTCCATATCATCTCATATCCCTAGAAGTTTCTGTTTCCAGTTCTCATCTCTACGAGTTCTTCTATCTCCTCTACCTCTCTTACCCTAGAGATTCTAGAACAAGGACTGCCTTGTAATGCTATCAACAGGTTTCCTTAGTGTGCGTCGTATCCATCACCAACTTCTTCTGCTCATCTCTTGCTCAACTGGCATTTCTCGAGTTCTTGTTATCAGGTCTATATCGGTGACCTTGATGTACCATTTCAATCCTTTTCCTCCATGCCAGCAAACATTTATGAAAGTCTGACTTCTTGGTTATTGCTTTTATCGTTCTTATGTTTCAGAGTCATTCAATGGTAGTGATTTGATTTGAGCTGTAAACTCTTATTTTTGTGTTCGACTTTTGGTTTCTTTTGATTGCCATATATTTTCCAGTGCAGTGAAAGACCCTCTTACTTTTGTATTCTTTTGTTTATATCACTGTTCCTCCAACAACAGTGTCTATATAGCTGCCAACATATATATATATATTCATTCTACATCTTGTAGGGGTGTTTCTTGAAGCACACTATTGTTATCGATTCCTGTAGTTATTCTTGAAATCTTTGTTCTTTCCCTGTGTATTTTCAGACCCATTTGCCATGTCCTCTTATCAAGTATTTTCATTTTGGTTTCGGTTATTGGACAAAAGTGCCGGGTCATTGGCAGAATTTTAGAGTCCACAGAATTTCATTTCTGTTGGCCGATGTCTTTGTTTTCAATGAGGATTATATTTATAGCATATGTTAAAAATCACTGACAGGAGACCTAAAGATTAAAGTTTGTGCCTAAAATCACTGATAGAAGATCTAAGGAGTTTTATGGCATTTAAAGAATCACTAACATAGTAGTAGCCCCTTCAGTCACAACTGACTATGGGAAATCACTAACATAAGACCTAAGCAAGTGTTAAGAAACACTGAAACAATTGTTATTGTTATACAGAATTGACATCATTGCACTACAGGCAAACCCATAGGTGCTCAGTCTCCATCAGTATATGTTGAAGAGTGTGAATGCTAACTGTTCCTGTAGCTCACTGGTTGTAAACACAACGGATGCATCCTCTCATACATCCATCTCTACTAGCCTTATGTTTGATGCCAAATTCCAACAGTCTTAACCTTGATTATTCATCTATTGCAAAAAAAGAAGACTTAAGGAGGTTTACAGTATATACTAGTAAAGGAAAGGATCCCGTTACACGCCCATTGAGGCATATTGGGAATATGGTGTTAGGCCCATATTTTCTTCACCATCGGCACACTAGGGGTGATGTGGTCAGCATTACGCCGACCGCCTTAACATTCCCAGAAGTTGCTCTGGTACCCAGTTGGGGCTGGATCGACCCAGGAGCCATTTGCGGCCTAAAAAAATCCCACCTCATCTGGGGATCGAACCATAGACCACTGAGCTAGGAAGCCAGTGCACTAACCATTATGCTACCGCGGCTCCCGTATATACTAGTATTCAGTGAAATATGAACTGATCCCACAAAAGTCATGTTAAACTTAATTTATATCATCACCATCATTGCCTTTAAACTTCTCAAGAACACAGGCCTTCAACAAAGCCAAGCCTTCCTGTCCTGTGACAAGTCTACCTGTCATGTGACAAGTCTACCTTTCATGTGACATCAGCTTAAGGTCTTTCCATGTCACCTTCATCCCCTTCATGTCTGTCTCCAGTTCTCTTCTCCACGTCTTTTTTGGTCTACCTCTATCTCTTTTACCCTGGGGTTTCCGAAACAAGGACTGACTTGTAATGCTATCAACAGGTATCCTACATGTGTGTCCTATCCATCACCAGCTTTTAATTTATATGGCTTAAAAATGAAAAGGTTAAAAAAAAAAAGACTGCCTTTAACAAAAATAAAAATGGATTAGCAGTTAGTAATACCAGAAGGTTACTGAAGTGCACATATAATAGTACAAAGCAACTTTCATGTTAGCTGCAGTATCTAGAAGTTAAAAATTAAAATTAATATGGCTGAAAATTCACTTTCAAAGCAATGGAAAGAAAACAATTAATAAAAGAAATGAAAAATATTCAAGACAAATAATGAGATATTTAAAGGGGAATATGAAAAACTGCATAAAGAAATGGAAGACACAGTTAGGTATGATCTTATCATAGTCATGGGAGACCTCAATGCGAAAGTTGGAACACACAATACATATAATGAAAGAGTAATGGGGAAATGCGGCAGCGGAACAGCAAACGAAAATGGGGATAAATTAATAAGTTTCTGTAGCATTAACAACCTGGTCATTGGAGGAACACTTTTCCCACACAAAGAAATTCACAAATTAACACGGGAATCACCAAATGGTTGGGACAGAAACCAGATAGACCACATTATGATTAACGGTAGATGGAGACATGCATTACATGATGTGAGGGTAAGAAGAGGTGCGGATGTGGGAAGTGATCTCCATTTAGTAGTAGCAAAACTGAAAGTGAAACTTAGTACAGCTGGACCAACTGTAACTACACAGAAAAGGTTTGACATCAGCAAATTGAAGGAACCCCTTACCAGATAAGCGTTTGCGGTTGATATAAAGAAGCGATATCAATTTGCCAAAAGTCAGGAAAAGACATTGACTGATGATATAGACCAGAAATCCAACACCATTTCAACAATATATAAGGAAAGCAGCAAATCATGCTTGGGATTCCAGGAAAGGAAGAAGCAAGACTGGATAACACCAGAAACATTAAACATCATAACGATGAGAAAGGAAATGAAAAGAAAGAAAACAGAAGCGAAGTCCCCCAGGTTAAAGCAACTATATAGCGAACAGTACAGTCAGCTGGACAAGGAAGTTAAATGCCAAACCCGAGCCAACAAAAGGAATTTCCTAGACGATCTTGCAAGACAGGCAGAAGAGGCAGCACTGAGAAATGAACAAAGCACAGTATACAAAATAACTAAAATCATCAGCGGAAAATGAGGCGCAAACAATATTACATTAGTAAGAGATAAGCAAGGAAATCTCATCATGACAGCAGAGGGACAGGAAACAAGATGGGCAGAGCATTTCAGAGAAACTCTGAACAAGGAACCACCAGAGACATGTTGAGGACTGTCTTGCGGCTTGCAGGCATGTGGATTGTGGCCACATTCCACATGCGTGCACCACTAGACACCTCAAATAAACTAAGACCAGAAATCGCGCAAATCAATGTATGACGCGTCTAGCTTAGTTACATTCTAGTCTATGTGTGGCCATTGAGCCTAACGGCAGTGTTGAAATGTGTGGTAAACCCACTTAAGGATCGTGTTTGAATATGTGGCACAGCCACTGATTATATATATATATATATGTGGAACGGTAGATCCACTGGAAAGTGTAAGATAGCGTAATGATCCGTATCGAAGTTGATTATAGGACCAGGTAGAGTCCGTATTAGAATCGCGAACCAAGCAGATTACGTTCACCTTGAACTTATATATATGGCAGTTAAAGCCTGGCGATGCAAGCCAAAGATGTTGATTAATGATACATAGACAGGATCTATAGATTTACAGATAATGTACTCACTAGTATTGTGAAGGAATAATAATTCTAAGGATCGGATTCGTTAAGAGTTGGTTGCACACTCTATTACGCTATAAACTTAACGGTTAACCCAGACGAGCTAAGTCTGTGAGAGGAACAATTGTGTAGAGCTCAGAACTATGATGAAGCCAATTTAAATGTGTGAAATGATGTTGCACCCCATTGTGTAAAAGGATATATTAAATTGTTCAGTCGTCCATGGAACTTGTTGGTTGCCTGAATTATACAAGTTCTCACTCTGTGCTGTGACTGTCATTAATCCTTGCAAGGTCAGTCCAGATTATCACAGGTATTTTCTAAGACTAACTATAATCTAACCAACACTGCGGAAGAATTAATATACGATAACGACACTGAATATAATAATAATTTAATCACACCACAATGGCTTAAAACTGCACTCGAACTAGAAATCTGGAATTAGAATAGATGAATTATAATATCTGAAATATTGACAAGCAACCCAATAAACTCACGTCCAACGGTGCTGAATCTTTTAATAACATCTAGCAAGAAAAGATACAGCGGGAGACCGTAACATACTGGTGTCAGGAAGTGTTCGGACAATTTTCAGAATTCATCTTTTCCGTTACCCAATTGAACGAACTAATGTTCATGAATCAGGCTTCAAGTTGGGAAGATTCTAGTGGAAACAACTTCAAGATCAATTCAGTTCGTCACAGGCAAAGTAACAGTGGAAATTGAACAGTTCAAGAAAGTCTCATTCAAGGCGCAAGTCCAAACTGGCAACTCAAATTTACACATCAAGTTACGAAGGTCAAGGTCGATTCATCCCTACAATTAACGGTCGCTGAGTCGCTGAATCAAATCGATCGGATGTCACTCAATTTTAGATCCTGAACCATCACATAGAACCAGAAAGACAATTCATACACTTGTTAAACCTCCAGAGCAACCGGGGAAGTATTTCAACAGAATTTCGTTCAATATCACGTTTGAAAATCTTCGTTCAACCGTTCAAGTCTGCTTCTCTGTGAAAACAAGTCTGAACAGCTGAGAGCATCTTGTTTATTTTCGGGATCACTATGGCATGACCACATGAAGATAAGTTCTTGTCTAAATTAGAGCTTTCGACTAGATTGTGTTGTCCAGTTGGCTAGCTTTGGTCTTCAATTCTTCCTCCACTGTCACTTGTCTGTCTTACTTTGCAGTCCTAGTTTTATCATTACGTGTTTACTGGCAATGTATTTTATGTAACTTCGCGGGAGGATGGTTAGGGCTTATCATTGCTTCTATATTCCTTTGGAAGATTTAAGCAATTTTAACGACTTTTAAGGATAATTGCTTATATTTGCTTACTGAGGATCTAACTGATTATTAATTTTTCTTTTAAGTTAGGAAATAAATGTTTCTTCAGTAAGCCATATAACCACTTTGCTTGTGCTAGTTGTGACGTCACGTGCCTACGTCATTTAATTTAAATAAATTACTTTCCGTTTTGTGTCACTATTTTATTCGTTTGTGATCTAAAAATCTCTCTGTCTCAATGTTAGTTTAGGACGACTTGTATCGTAATATTATTGTAATGTTACTTTAAACATTTTATTTCTCTAATTATTATGTCTAGTACTTACTTAGTTTCTTTTTATATGTTTCATAGCGTCGTATAAGTGAATATATCATTTCATTTGCTTGTTCCATCCATTGTTTATCGTTACCTGTTCTTGTCTCTGGCTATAGTAAATATCATAGTTACTTTGAATTAATTAAGCTCACATATTCATAGTATATTTATTGATAAATAATACACTTATATAAGTTATTGAGAAACGTAGCACCATGTCTACATTGGAAGAGTTTATTAAAATAGGACAAAGTCTGGGTAAATCAGGTTCTGATTTGCAGACTTATGCTGAAACGAGACATGAAAAGCACTTATCGCAACAGGAAAGAATTGAGCAACGGGAACTTAAAAAGTTGGAACTGGCGCAAAAAGATAAAGAAATGGCTCAAAAAGAGAAAGAAATGGCTCAAAAGGATAAAGAAATTGCTCAACAAGAAAAAGATAGAGAATTACAGAAAGAACTTAAGGAGAAAGAATTAGCTCAAAAAGATAAGGAAATAGCTCAACAAGAAAAGGAGAGAGAATTGGATAGAGAAAAAATGCAAATAAGAAGAATGGAACTACTTCAATTAGACCAAGAACATAAACATGCTATTGAGCTTGAGACTTTAAGATTAAATGCTGAGAAAGAAAAGGCTATTGAATTGGCGAGGTTGCAATCAGAACAATCCAGACCTTCAGCTAATCCAAATGTATTTTTATCCAAAATTGAAGATGCCACATTTCGACCAGTCTAGAGATTGCGTCGATTCGTTCATATCAAGATTTATTATGAAAGTTACAGGTTTGAACATACCAAAGGAAAGATGGAGTAGTCTTTTGGTTGATTTTTTGACCGGGGACTCACTCAAGGTTTTCATGAATCTAGATGAGCAAAGCAGAAACGATTTTGATGTCGTGAAAGAAGTACTTCTTAGGCGGTTCCAGTTAACTGAATCTGGATTCCGAGAACGTTTCCATATGGCTAAGCCTAGTAAGGACGCTGACTTTGGTGAATTTATTGCTTCCATTAAACATTATTTCAATAGATGGATAGAATTATCAGGTATTACCAAATCATATGAGGGGTTAATGGATCTCATGCTACGTGATAAGGTGCTATCCTCATGCAGTCACGATTTAGAATCATTCTTACAAGAAAGACACCCTAACTCTATTTCAGAATATGAAAAATATGGTAGACAGTTTGTCACGGCACATCCGAATAAGGATGTCCATCGATCTGGTCCACGAGATCCTATGCCTACGTGCGCAGCGCTCCAAGATCACAGATCTTATGATCACCGACCTAGATCACATAGCACGGACGGTCGATATCGTACACAATTTCGTCATGAATATCGGGGGTCTTATAACTTCCCTCGCTATCGATCACCGTCAAGATTCTATCGTCGGAGTTATCGAGGTTATTCACCTCATGATCGTGGAGGCCACAAAGGCAGGGGTCGTGATGATTATCACAAAGACTATTACAGGGATTATAATGATCATGGATCATCATATAAAAGGAATGATGATAATAATGATTCATCAAATTTTTATTATAAAACAAAATCAGGCAAAAAGAGGGCAAATCATTTCAGATCATCTTCAAAGAATAATGACAAACATGGTCATGCTAATGCATGTACTACCAAAAGAGATCATGAGAATGATGATAACAAACATGCGAATGCATGCAGCATATTGGATGACTCTTGTTATGTTTGTCAATCACATCCTATATCAGAGAGGAAAAATACGCTTCGTTGTGGTCATACAATGTCTTCTATGTCTGCTTGTGAGAATTTGGGACGTCTCACATACCACAAGGCATATTTATACGGAAAGGAAGTAAGAGTTTTACGTGACACCGGCTCTACTACTGTCGGCATACAACACTCGCTTATCGAGCCATCTGCATTTACGGGTAAAACTGTTAAATGCATCACATTTGGTGGTAATATTGAAGAATATCCAATAGCGCATGTCTATATCGATACACCGTTTTATACAGGTATGGTGTATGCTTGTGGGTTAAGAGCTCCCGTGTCTGAGATAATCTTAGGTAACATACCTGGAGTTAGAAATTGTACTCCACAGGAGATTACGAAATGGGTTGAATCTCATCCATTGGTGGCAAATGCTGTTGTCACTAGAGCACAACAGTTGGCTACAGATATGGCCACCCCACCTACACCTATTATAGATACAATTATGTCTCCCGACGTCGTTGCTGAAGCACCAGCGGCGTTTGCGGAAAAACAAAAAAATGATCCAAGTTTACAGCGTTTATTTGCGCTAGCGGAAAAAAAAGTTAGTAAACATACCAAATCAGCACAACATTGGTTTCAAATTAAGAAATCCATACTTACAAGATATTATGACAATGGTAGGTCAATTATTCATCAGATAGTTGTTCCAAAACAATTTAGACCTTTGGTGTTACAAACAGGGCATGACTCGCCCATGGCAGGGCACATGGGTATTAAAAGAACTTTATTTAGAGTCACATCGCAATTTTATTGGCCTGGTGTCAATAAGGACACAAAATTATATTGTAGGTCATGTACGACATGTCAAAGCACATCACGTAAGGGCAGATTCCACACGGCACCCTTACAGATCACGGATGTACCAGACAGACCATTTAAGAAAATAGCCATAGATATTATCGGTCCGTTATCTATTCCATCTAACAATGGGTTCCGATATATCTTAACCTGTGTAGATCTTTGTACACGGTGGCCGGAGGCTATACCTCTGAAAACAATCAATACTGCGTCGGTATCAGATGCATTGTTTTCAATTTTTTGTCGTATTGGTTTTCCTGAGGAAATTTTATCAGACAGAGGTTCACAATTCACCTCTAATATTATGAAAGAAGTGGAGTCGATGCTCTCCATTCACCATTCGTTTTCAAGTGCATATCATGCCCAAACGAACGGAGTTTGTGAACGTCTTAACGGTTCACTCAAACAGATTCTTCACAAGATCACTGAGGGATGTCCTCGGGACTGGGACAGGCTACTTTGTGCCGCTTTATTCGCGTATAGAGAGGTCCCCCACGAGAGCACTGGTTTTAGTCCATTCGAGCTCGTCTACGGCTCTAACCCTCGTGGCCCGATGATGATCTTGAAAAATTTACTGGTCGGATCATCAGTGGATGAATCCACTCGTACTAGTTACGAGCTGGTGATTGACCTTAGACAAAGAATCATTGATGCGTGTACATATGCATCCGAAAGCATTAAATCAGCAACATAAAAAGCTAGATTATTCCACAATCAAGGGAGAAGATTGCGATATTTTAATCCTGGGGAAAAAATCTGGTTACTCCTACCCCATGAGGATAATAAACTGTTGGTTTCATGGCAGGGTCCATTTGTGATTATTAAACAAGTCACGGATGTTGACTATGCTATAAACGTAAGAGGAAAAATTAAAACGTTCCATGTCAATATGTTGAAATTGGCAGTGGAAAGACCACAAGAGTTAATTCCTATTATTGACTCTGTGTCTGAGTCTTCACCTCATATTTCTTCTTTTGCACTAGTCAATGAGGAAGACACTACGTCTTCAATTCCTTTACAGTTTACTTTACCATCTTTACAAGCTTCCGAATCTTGGAAGGATGTCACAATTTCTCCGACTTTGTCATCTTCACAACAAAGTCAAGTTAGGGAAATTCTTCTTTCTTTTAACGATGTACTTACTGACCTTCCAGGTCATACGTCTTTAATCTCTCATGACATCATTCTAACGGATGATCATCCTATTAAGTTAAGACCTTACCCTATTTCGTTACATCATAAAGACAGGGTTGAAAAGGAGCTAAAGGATATGATAAAATTAGGAGTTATATCTCCATCAGAATCTCCTTATGCTTTTCCGATGGTTATTGTGAAAAAGAAAGATGGGACGCTCCGTATTTGTATTGACTTCAGACGTCTTAACCGTATCACAATTACTGACGCTGAACCAATGCATTTGTTGGACGACCTACTTTCACAAGTTTCACAGGCCACATACTTTAGTAAACTAGATCTGTCTAAAGGCTACTGGCAGATACCACTCACTGAACATGCCAAACCTTTTACTGCCTTTACGACTCCATTTGGATTATTCCAATGGGATTACATGTGCTTCGGCCTTGTAAACGCACCTGCGACATTCGTGCGCATGATGCGCCGCCTTCTGGGCGATAGAAAAGATGTCATCACATACATCGATGACATCTGTCTATTTCACAATTCATGGGAAGATCATATTACTGGTTTGTCTTCTCTTCTCATTACACTACGACAACATGGTTTGACTGTAAGACCTTCTAAGGTCCAGATAGGTTGTCAGGAGATTACTTTCCTTGGTCACCGCATAGGTAACCATAGATTACACCCTGATGACAATACAGTCAAGCGCATACTGGAGATTGCCACTCCATCATCCAAGAAACAAGTAAGAAGTTTACTCGGGCTTCTTAACTATTACCATAAATTTATACCACGCTTCGCACAGATTTCTGCTCCTTTGTCCGGATTGTTGGCCAAAGGTAGTCCAAAAAAAATATTATGGACACCGCAGTGCGAAGAAGCTCTGATTATGATAAAGAATTTATTTAAGAATCCTCCTATCCTGTTATTGCCAAACATACAGTTACCATTTTTGATTCAAACAGATGCATCCAGCTCCGGAATTGCAGGTTGTTTGCTTCAATGTTATGAAGGGATACTCCATCCATGCTTGTTTGTCTCACGCAAGCTTACCCCGGCGGAACAGAAATACGCCACAGGAGAGCGCGAACTGCTCGCGGTGGTGTGGTGCTTGGAAAAACTATCTAAGTACTTGATAGGGCGAAAGTTCTTTATCTACACAGACCACAGTCCGCTCACGTTTATCACTTCGAGAACTATGAAAAACGCAAGGATTCACAGGTGGTTTCTTTTACTACAAGAATTCGCCTTTTCAATAATTCCGATTTCAGGAACTGATAATAACCTCGCGGACTTGTTATCAAGAAATTTCACGTCACAGGACTAAAATAACTTTCTTGTCTTGATGTTGACAATGGACATAATTTTATAATTGTTATTTCTAATTGGGAATATTAATTGCATTATTTCATTTTGACGTTAGATAACATTCATAGATTGTAGTCGGGCACATCTTCGCCACCACTCTCTCACGTGCCACGAGTGTCACGTTTGGGAGCGGGGGGGATGATGTTGAGGACTGTCTTGCGGCTTGCAGGCATGTGGATTGTGGCCACATTCCACATGCGTGCACCACTAGACACCTCAAATAAACTAAGACCAGAAATCGCGCAAATCAATGTATGACGCGTCTAGCTTAGTTACATTCTAGTCTATGTGTGGCCATTGAGCCTAACGGCAGTGTTGAATGTGTGGTAAACCCACTTAAGGATCGTGTTTGAATATGTGGCACAGCCACTGATTATATATATATATGTGGAACGGTAGATCCACTGGAAAGTGTAAGATAGCGTAATGATCCGTATCGAAGTTGATTATAGGACCAGGTAGAGTCCGTATTAGAATCGCGAACCAAGCAGATTACGTTCACCTTGAACTTATATATATGGCAGTTAAAGCCTGGCGATGCAAGCCAAAGATGTTGATTAATGATACATAGACAGGATCTATAGATTTACAGATAATGTACTCACTAGTATTGTGAAGGAATAATAATTCTAAGGATCGGATTCGTTAAGAGTTGGTTGCACACTCTATTACGCTATAAACTTAACGGTTAACCCAGACGAGCTAAGTCTGTGAGAGGAACAATTGTGTAGAGCTCAGAACTATGATGAAGCCAATTTAAATGTGTGAAATGATGTTGCACCCCATTGTGTAAAAGGATATATTAAATTGTTCAGTCGTCCATGGAACTTGTTGGTTGCCTGAATTATACAAGTTCTCACTCTGTGCTGTGACTGTCATTAATCCTTGCAAGGTCAGTCCAGATTATCACAGGTATTTTCTAAGACTAACTATAATCTAACCAACACTGCGGAAGAATTAATATACGATAACGACACTGAATATAATAATAATTTAATCACACCACAATGGCTTAAAACTGCACTCGAACTAGAAATCTGGAATTAGAATAGATGAATTATAATATCTGAAATATTGACAAGCAACCCAATAAACTCACGTCCAACGGTGCTGAATCTTTTAATAACATCTAGCAAGAAAAGATACAGCGGGAGACCGTAACATACTGGTGTCAGGAAGTGTTCGGACAATTTTCAGAATTCATCTTTTCCGTTACCCAATTGAACGAACTAATGTTCATGAATCAGGCTTCAAGTTGGGAAGATTCTAGTGGAAACAACTTCAAGATCAATTCAGTTCGTCACAGGCAAAGTAACAGTGGAAATTGAACAGTTCAAGAAAGTCTCATTCAAGGCGCAAGTCCAAACTGGCAACTCAAATTTACACATCAAGTTACGAAGGTCAAGGTCGATTCATCCCTACAATTAACGGTCGCTGAGTCGCTGAATCAAATCGATCGGATGTCACTCAATTTTAGATCCTGAACCATCACATAGAACCAGAAAGACAATTCATACACTTGTTAAACCTCCAGAGCAACCGGGGAAGTATTTCAACAGAATTTCGTTCAATATCACGTTTGAAAATCTTCGTTCAACCGTTCAAGTCTGCTTCTCTGTGAAAACAAGTCTGAACAGCTGAGAGCATCTTGTTTATTTTCGGGATCACTATGGCATGACCACATGAAGATAAGTTCTTGTCTAAATTAGAGCTTTCGACTAGATTGTGTTGTCCAGTTGGCTAGCTTTGGTCTTCAATTCTTCCTCCACTGTCACTTGTCTGTCTTACTTTGCAGTCCTAGTTTTATCATTACGTGTTTACTGGCAATGTATTTTATGTAACTTCGCGGGAGGATGGTTAGGGCTTATCATTGCTTCTATATTCCTTTGGAAGATTTAAGCAATTTTAACGACTTTTAAGGATAATTGCTTATATTTGCTTACTGAGGATCTAACTGATTATTAATTTTTCTTTTAAGTTAGGAAATAAATGTTTCTTCAGTAAGCCATATAACCACTTTGCTTGTGCTAGTTGTGACGTCACGTGCCTACGTCATTTAATTTAAATAAATTACTTTCCGTTTTGTGTCACTATTTTATTCGTTTGTGATCTAAAAATCTCTCTGTCTCAATGTTAGTTTAGGACGACTTGTATCGTAATATTATTGTAATGTTACTTTAAACATTTTATTTTCTCTAATTATTATTTCTAGTACTTACTTAGTTTCTTTTTATATGTTTCATAGCGTCGTATAAGTGAATATATCATTTCATTTGCTTGTTCCATCCATTGTTTATCGTTACCCTGTTCTTGTCTCTGGCTATATTAAATATCATAGTTACTTTGAATTAATTAAGCTCACATATTCATAGTATATTTATTGATAAATAATACACTTATATAAGTTATTGAGAAACGTAGCACCATGTCTACATTGGAAGAGTTTATTAAAATAGGACAAAGTCTGGGTAAATCAGGTTCTGATTTGCAGACTTATGCTGAAACGAGACATGAAAAGCACTTATCGCAACAGGAAAGAATTGAGCAACGGGAACTTAAAAAGTTGGAACTGGCGCAAAAAGATAAAGAAATGGCTCAAAAAGAGAAAGAAATGGTTCAGATGGATAAAGAAATTGCTCAACAAGAAAAAGATAGAGAATTACAGAAAGAACTTAAGGAGAAAGAATTAGCTCAAAAAGATAAGGAAATAGCTCAACAAGAAAAGGAGAGAGAATTGGATAGAGAAAAAATGCAAATAAGAAGAATGGAACTACTTCAATTAGACCAAGAACATAAACATGCTATTGAGCTTGAGACTTTAAGATTAAATGCTGAGAAAGAAAAGGCTATTGAATTGGCGAGGTTGCAATCAGAACAATCCAGACCTTCAGCTAATCCAAATGTATTTTATCCAAAATTGAAGATGCCACATTTCGACCAGTCTAGAGATTGCGTCGATTCGTTCATATCAAGATTTATTATGAAAGTTACAGGTTTGAACATACCAAAGGAAAGATGGAGTAGTCTTTTGGTTGATTTTTTGACCGGGGACTCACTCAAGGTTTTCATGAATCTAGATGAGCAAAGCAGAAACGATTTTGATGTCGTGAAAGAAGTACTTCTTAGGCGGTTCCAGTTAACTGAATCTGGATTCCGAGAACGTTTCCATATGGCTAAGCCTAGTAAGGACGCTGACTTTGGTGAATTTATTGCTTCCATTAAACATTATTTCAATAGATGGATAGAATTATCAGGTATTACCAAATCATATGAGGGGTTAATGGATCTCATGCTACGTGATAAGGTGCTATCCTCATGCAGTCACGATTTAGAATCATTCTTACAAGAAAGACACCCTAACTCTATTTCAGAATATGAAAAATATGGTAGACAGTTTGTCACGGCACATCCGAATAAGGATGTCCATCGATCTGGTCCACGAGATCCTATGCCTACGTGCGCAGCGCTCCAAGATCACAGATCTTATGATAACCGACCTAGATCACATAGCACGGACGGTCGATATCGTACACAATTTCGTCATGAATATCGGGGGTCTTATAACTTCCCTCGCTATCGATCACCGTCAAGATTCTATCGTCGGAGTTATCGAGGTTATTCACCTCATGATCGTGGAGGCCACAAAGGCAGGGGTCGTGATGATTATCACAAAGACTATTACAGGGATTATAATGATCATGGATCATCATATAAAAGGAATGATGATAATAATGATTCATCAAATTTTTATTATAAAACAAAATCAGGCAAAAAGAGGGCAAATCATTTCAGATCATCTTCAAAGAATAATGACAAACATGGTCATGCTAATGCATGTACTACCAAAAGAGATCATGAGAATGATGATAACAAACATGCGAATGCATGCAGCATATTGGATGACTCTTGTTATGTTTGTCAATCACATCCTATATCAGAGAGGAAAAATACGCTTCGTTGTGGTCATACAATGTCTTCTATGTCTGCTTGTGAGAATTTGGGACGTCTCACATACCACAAGGCATATTTATACGGAAAGGAAGTAAGAGTTTTACGTGACACCGGCTCTACTACTGTCGGCATACAACACTCGCTTATCGAGCCATCTGCATTTACGGGTAAAACTGTTAAATGCATCACATTTGGTGGTAATATTGAAGAATATCCAATAGCGCATGTCTATATCGATACACCGTTTTATACAGGTATGGTGTATGCTTGTGGGTTAAGAGCTCCCGTGTCTGAGATAATCTTAGGTAACATACCTGGAGTTAGAAATTGTACTCCACAGGAGATTACGAAATGGGTTGAATCTCATCCATTGGTGGCAAATGCTGTTGTCACTAGAGCACAACAGTTGGCTACAGATATGGCCACCCCACCTACACCTATTATAGATACAATTATGTCTCCCGACGTCGTTGCTGAAGCACCAGCGGCGTTTGCGGAAAAAACAAAAAAATGATCCAAGTTTACAGCGTTTATTTGCGCTAGCGGAAAAAAAAGTTAGTAAACATACCAAATCAGCACAACATTGGTTTCAAATTAAGAAATCCATACTTACAAGATATTATGACAATGGTAGGTCAATTATTCATCAGATAGTTGTTCCAAAACAATTTAGACCTTTGGTGTTACAAACAGGGCATGACTCGCCCATGGCAGGGCACATGGGTATTAAAAGAACTTTATTTAGAGTTACATCGCAATTTTATTGGCCTGGTGTCAATAAGGACACAAAATTATATTGTAGGTCATATACGACATGTCAAAGCACATCACGTAAGGGCAGATTCCACACGGCACCCTTACAGATCACGGATGTACCAGACAGACCATTTAAGAAAATAGCCATAGATATTATCGGTCCGTTATCTATTCCATCTAACAATGGGTTCCGATATATCTTAACCTGTGTAGATCTTTGTACACGGTGGCCGGAGGCTATACCTCTGAAAACAATCAATACTGCGTCGTCGGTATCAGATGCATTTTTTTCAATTTTTTGTCGTATTGGTTTTCCTGAGGAAATTTTATCAGACAGAGGTTCACAATTCACCTCTAATATTATGAAAGAAGTGGAGTCGATGCTCTCCATTCACCATTCGTTTTCAAGTGCATATCATGCCCAAACGAACGGAGTTTGTGAACGTCTTAACGGTTCACTCAAACAGATTCTTCACAAGATCACTGAGGGATGTCCTCGGGACTGGGACAGGCTACTTTGTGCCGCTTTATTCGCGTATAGAGAGGTCCCCCACGAGAGCACTGGTTTTAGTCCATTCGAGCTCGTCTATGGCTCTAACCCTCGTGGCCCGATGATGATCTTGAAAAATTTACTGGTCGGATCATCAGTGGATGAATCCACTCGTACTAGTTACGAGCTGGTGATTGACCTTAGACAAAGAATCATTGATGCGTGTACATATGCATCCGAAAGCATTAAATCAGCAACACAAAAAGCTAGATTATTCCACAATCAAGGGAGAAGATTGCGATATTTTAATCCTGGGGAAAAAATCTGGTTACTCCTACCCCATGAGGATAATAAACTGTTGGTTTCATGGCAGGGTCCATTTGTGATTATTAAACAAGTCACGGATGTTGACTATGCTATAAAACGTAAGAGGAAAAATTAAAACGTTCCATGTCAATATGTTGAAATTGGCAGTGGAAAGACCACAAGAGTTAATTCCTATTATTGACTCTGTGTCTGAGTCTTCACCTCATATTTCTTCTTTTGCACTAGTCAATGAGGAAGACACTACGTCTTCAATTCCTTTACAGTTTACTTTACCATCTTTACAAGCTTCCGAATCTTGGAAGGATGTCACAATTTCTCCGACTTTGTCATCTTCACAACAAAGTCAAGTTAGGGAAATTCTTCTTTCTTTTAACGATGTACTTACTGACCTTCCAGGTCATACGTCTTTAATCTCTCATGACATCATTCTAACGGATGATCATCCTATTAAGTTAAGACCTTACCCTATTTCGTTACATCATAAAGACAGGGTTGAAAAGGAGCTAAAGGATATGATAAAATTAGGAGTTATATCTCCATCAGAATCTCCTTATGCTTTTCCGATGGTTATTGTGAAAAAGAAAGATGGGACGCTCCGTATTTGTATTGACTTCAGACGTCTTAACCGTATCACAATTACTGACGCTGAACCAATGCATTTGTTGGACGACCTACTTTCACAAGTTTCACAGGCCACATACTTTAGTAAACTAGATCTGTCTAAAGGCTACTGGCAGATACCACTCACTGAACATGCCAAACCTTTTACTGCCTTTACGACTCCATTTGGATTATTCCAATGGGATTACATGTGCTTCGGCCTTGTAAACGCACCTGCGACATTCGTGCGCATGATGCGCCGCCTTCTGGGCGATAGAAAAGATGTCATCACATACATCGATGACATCTGTCTATTTCACAATTCATGGGAAGATCATATTACTGGTTTGTCTTCTCTTCTCATTACACTACGACAACATGGTTTGACTGTAAGACCTTCTAAGGTCCAGATAGGTTGTCAGGAGATTACTTTCCTTGGTCACCGCATAGGTAACCATAGATTACACCCTGATGACAATACAGTCAAGCGCATACTGGAGATTGCCACTCCATCATCCAAGAAACAAGTAAGAGAAGTTTACTCGGGCTTCTTAACTATTACCATAAATTTATACCACGCTTCGCACAGATTTCTGCTCCTTTGTCCGGATTGTTGGCCAAAGGTAGTCCAAAAAAAATATTATGGACACCGCAGTGCGAAGAAGCTCTGATTATGATAAAGAATTTATTTAAGAATCCTCCTATCCTGTTATTGCCAAACATACAGTTACCATTTTTGATTCAAACAGATGCATCCAGCTCCGGAATTGCAGGTTGTTTGCTTCAATGTTATGAAGGGATACTCCATCCATGCTTGTTTGTCTCACGCAAGCTTACCCCGGCGGAACAGAAATACGCCACAGGAGAGCGCGAACTGCTCGCGGTGGTGTGGTGCTTGGAAAAACTATCTAAGTACTTGATAGGGCGAAAGTTCTTTATCTACACAGACCACAGTCCGCTCACGTTTATCACTTCGAGAACTATGAAAAACGCAAGGATTCACAGGTGGTTTCTTTTACTACAAGAATTCGCCTTTTCAATAATTCCGATTTCAGGAACTGATAATAACCTCGCGGACTTGTTATCAAGAAATTTCACGTCACAGGACTAAAATAACTTTCTTGTCTTGATGTTGACAATGGACATAATTTTATAAAATTGTTATTTCTAATTGGGAATATTAATTGCATTATTTCATTTTGACGTTAGATAACATTCATAGATTGTAGTCGGGCACATCTTCGCCACCACTCTCTCACGTGCCACGAGTGTCACGTTTGGGGAGCGGGGGGGATGATGTTGAGGACTGTCTTGCGGCTTGCAGGCATGTGGATTGTGGCCACATTCCACATGCGTGCACCACTAGACACCTCAAATAAACTAAGACCAGAAATCGCGCAAATCAATGTATGACGCGTCTAGCTTAGTTACATTCTAGTCTATGTGTGGCCATTGAGCCTAACGGCAGTGTTGAAATGTGTGGTAAACCCACTTAAGGATCGTGTTTGAATATGTGGCACAGCCACTGATTATATATATATATGTGGAACGGTAGATCCACTGGAAAGTGTAAGATAGCGTAATGATCCGTATCGAAGTTGATTATAGGACCAGGTAGAGTCCGTATTAGAATCGCGAACCAAGCAGATTACGTTCACCTTGAACTTATATATATGGCAGTTAAAGCCTGGCGATGCAAGCCAAAAGATGTTGATTAATGATACATAGACAGGATCTATAGATTTACAGATAATGTACTCACTAGTATTGTGAAGGAATAATAATTCTAAGGATCGGATTCGTTAAGAGTTGGTTGCACACTCTATTACGCTATAAACTTAACGGTTAACCCAGACGAGCTAAGTCTGTGAGAGGAACAATTGTGTAGAGCTCAGAACTATGATGAAGCCAATTTAAATGTGTGAAATGATGTTGCACCCCATTGTGTAAAAGGATATATTAAATTGTTCAGTCGTCCATGGAACTTGTTGGTTGCCTGAATTATACAAGTTCTCACTCTGTGCTGTGACTGTCATTAATCCTTGCAAGGTCAGTCCAGATTATCACAGGTATTTTCTAAGACTAACTATAATCTAACCAACACTGCGGAAGAATTAATATACGATAACGACACTGAATATAATAATAATTTAATCACACCACAATGGCTTAAAACTGCACTCGAACTAGAAATCTGGAATTAGAATAGATGAATTATAATATCTGAAATATTGACAAGCAACCCAATAAACTCACGTCCAACGGTGCTGAATCTTTTAATAACGTCTAGCAAGAAAAGATACAGCGGGAGACCGTAACAACCACTATTTGCACAATTCTGGAAAACAAGGACAACACCAACAGAGTGAAACAAAGGAATAATTGTCAAATTGCCCAAGAAGGGAGATCTTGCAGACTGCAATAATTGGAGAGGAATCACTCTTCTCTCAGTTCCCAGCAAAATACTAGGCAGGATAATTATACAGAGAATTTCAAAAGCAGTAGACCACAAACTGAGGAAAGAACAAGCAGGATTTAGAAAGAACAGAAGATGTGTAGATCATATATTTACCCTCAGGAACATTATAGAGCAGTGCTCAGAATGGCAAATACAGCTGTACATTAATTTCGTTGATTTTGAAAAGGTTTTTGACAGTATACATAAGGATAGTTTATGGAAAATACTGAGGGCTTATGTAATTCCAAGCTGCATAGTGTTAGTCATAAAAAGCCTCTATGCCAACTTTACGTGTAGCGTTGGGCAGAGCAACCTAACCTTTGAGGTGAAGACAGGAGTACGACAGGGATGCCCCTTATCAACCACTCTATTTTTAACAGTCATAGACTGGGTGATGCGCCAGACAACAGAGGGCAGTCCAAGAGGAATAAGATGGACTACATTTTCTACATTGGAAGATCTGGAATATGCAGATGACATTGCACTACTAGCACATTCACATCAACACATCCAGGAAAAAAACGGATAGACTTAATAAGTATAGCCAGCAGGTGGGCTTGAACATCAATCTAAAGAAGACAGAGGTCACGACGCTCAATGTGTGCAACCCTGAGCCCATATCAGTAAGGAATCAGCAACTGGAACAGACAGACACCTTCACATACCTAGGATGCATAGTAACACCAGACGACGGAGCAAGCAAAGACATCAACAACAGAATGAACAAAGCAAGAACAGCCTTTTTTAGTCTAAACAACATCTGGAAGTCCTCTCAGTACAGCACAAGCTTAAGATTATATCAGAGCTGTGTGCTTTCTGTGCTTCTCTATGGTGCGGAATGCTGGAGAGTTACAGAGAAGGAAATGTCGAAATTGTCCTCTTTTCACACAACATGCCTAAGAAAAATTCTCCGAATCTTTTGGCCGAATACCATCACCAACCAAGATCTGCTTACTCGGAGCAAGCAAGAAGAAAACACCTCTGGCAGTAATCAGAAAAATTCTGACGAGAATGATGGTAGACAGCACACAAGAAGCCTTATATGAAAAGCTCAATAAATGTTTTTCTCTATGAAGGACCTTGTCGGCAGATAATTCAAGAGTTTCTTGTGATTATAAGAAGCTGCTGATTACACTTTGCTTCCCTTAAATTGTACTTGTGTTATGAAGTTTTACTGGTTACCCTCTACATAAAATCTTCATTATGAAGAATTTTCACTGAATGTTCATTCCGGCTTTTTAAAAATAATGAATCTTAATAATGAATCTTCATTATATTAAGCATATAATTTTTAATAACAAGTTTAATACATATCTCTCAAGACTGCTGCTTCCGATGTTTTAATCTGTGTGCAAGAGAAAGTATTCCATGTGATGTTTTGATGGTATTTTACCTATTTATTGAACTTACGCAGGATACTTGAGATTCTTAGCAGACACGACACATCTGCTTTCTCTCATAGATGCCAAAGGAAGGGCTCCTAACTCTTCCTAAAAACTTTAAGTATCTATTTAAAATATTGGATTGGATATGACATTCCTTACCTTTACCACCCTTCTTCTTGTTCTCTACTGGTTTGAACTGAATTGTGGGCATTGGACATACAAGTTGCATTGGGTTGGCCTCGATTAAAGCAGAATTCTTTTTGTCCCAACCAGCTCCTTGTAGGTAAAGACCTTTAATGTATACACCATCCTGAAGTGCAAAAAAAAAAATTAGGGGCAGAAAAAAATAGAGAAGTAATCAACAGGTTGAACGAACAAAATCTAACTGGTTAAACTAATAATAACATTCATGGTTGGACCTAACTATAACATTTGAGTTGAATTAACGATAACATGCATGTTCAAATTGATAATGAAATTTGTAACTGAACTAATAGCATATATGGTGGAACATTTGTGGTTGAACTAATAAAAATATATGTGCTTGACATAACAGTAACGTGTGGTTCCGTCAACAAGAAAAAAACATAGTTGAACTAAAAATAAAATGTGTAGTAGAACTCATAATATATGGTTCAACTTAACGTATCTTGTAAGATGTAGAATCAAATATCTATCTTGATAGCAATATAGACACAGTTGGCAAGGTCACTAATGTGGAGCTGATGACATGAACAGACAAACAGACAAGTACCAGAGGAACAAGAGATGAGAAGAAGACACTGGAGATGGATAGGACACACAATGAGGAAACCTGTTGATAGCATTACAAGGCAGTCCTTGTTCTAGAATCCACAAGGTAAGAGAGGTAGAGGAAGACCAAAGAAGACATGGAGAAGAGAACTGGAGACAGACATGAAGGGGATGAAGAAAACATAAAAAGACCTCCAGGTGATGGTACGAGACAGGAAGACTTTGCATACGTTTGTTGAAAGCCTATGCTCCTTTTGGAGCTGAAGGGAGATCATGATACGGTAACATGTGACTGAACTAATGTGTTGGGTGAACTAACAATAATGTGTATACTTGAACTAACACTAAAAAATGTAGCTGAAGTAATACCTTGTGTGGTGGAACTAACCTTACATGAGCACTTGGACTAACAGTGATATGTAGTTCAATTAACAAGAAACCACATGGCCGAAATAAAAATAAATTATGTAGAACTAATAATAAAATAAACAGTAATATGTGACTGAACTGGTTGTTCGTCCATCACGGGTGATGAAGACCACTCTTCATCCAATTATTTAAGAATATGTTAGGTTAGTCTATGGGTACGAAGGTGACTGAAGAGCCCGATGCGGGCCTGGAAAGATCTTGGACAGTGTGGGCAGGGAATGTTTGCTTCATGTGAAGGTTTTATTTCACGGTCCTTTCTAGCTTGTCTCCGCTGTTCCGCTGCTGCTCTTCTGGATGATTCGCATGCTGCTGCACCTTTACGAAGAGATGTGCGCCAAGCAGTTCGGTCTTGCGCAGCAGCTTCCCATGTGTCTGGGTTTATGTCAAAGGTTTTCAATGACGTCTTTAACGTGTCTTTGAAGCGCTTCTTTTGGCCACCATGGGAGCGTTTACCCTTCTGCATCTCACCATAAAAGAGTATCTTTGGCAGTCGATGGTCTGGCATGCGGACTACATGACCTGCCCAGCGAATTTGTGACTGCATCAGAATAGTATCAATACTAGGGATACCAGCTCTGTCAAGAACGGCGGTATCTGGGATCTTGTCTTGCCATTTGATGTTCATTATCTTCCTGAGACAGACTGTATGGAAGTGGTTTAGCTTCTTTACGTGGCGCCTGTATACAGTCCATGTTTCACATGCATATAGCAGCACTGGAAGCACCGCAGCTCTGTACACCTTCAGCTTTGTCTGTAGACTAATGCCACTTCGATGCAAACGTTGGTGTATAGTCTGCCAAATGTGCTGCTGGCTTTGGAGATCCTGGTGTTCACCTCATCATCAATGACAATGTTCTGGGATAGTGTGCTACCAAGGTATGTGAATCTGTTCACAACATTCAGTTTCTCACCATTAACCTTGATGACTGGCTCAGTATAAAACTGTGCCAGGAGCTGGTTGGTACATGATTTCTGTTTTCTTCGTGTTGATGGTAAGCCCAAAGTTGGCGCAGGCTTCGGAGAATCTATCCACACTATGCTGCAGATCAGCCTCTGAGCCAGCATTGAGGGCACAATCATCAGCAAACAGAAGATCTCTGATGGTGTGTGATTTGACCTTGGTTTTTGCTTGAAGCCTCCTAAGGTTAAACAATTTTCCATCAATACGATAACTAATGTCGATTCCTGTGTCCCCGTCTCTAAAAGCATCAGTCAGCATAGCAGAAAACATGATACTGAACAGAGTCGGTGCAAGTACGCACCCTTGTTTAACTCCATTTGAGACGGGGAAAGGCTCTGATAGCTCACCGTTTTCCTGAACTCTAGCCTGCATTCCATCATGCAGTTGCTGCACTATTGTGATAAATTTCTTTGGGCAGCCGTATTTTGCCATGATCTTCCATAGACCCTCTCTACTGACCGTGTCGAACGCCTTTGTCAAGTCGATGAAAGCTGTGTACAGGTCACAGTGCTGTTCTTGGCATTTTTCTTGTAGCTGTCTTGCAGCGAACACCATATCTGTGGTTCCACATGTAGTTATATCACCGTCTGGGTAACAACAGAACTAGTTTGACTATACAAATCTAAAACAGTAATATATTCATTTAAAAAATAAAATGGTATAGAATCAGTTTTACAAATTAAAGTATACAGGAAACACGGTTAATTTGTAAAACTGATACCATACCATTTTATTTTTTAATTTGTTTGTTATCAAACTTTTTAGATTCATTTTCAACTGGTTATATGTTTCAATTCCTGGGCTTTTACTGCCAAAGAATTAAGTAGAGCTGAAATATTTATGTGTAAGTGCACAATTTTGATTAATTTTTTGTTTTGATTTTTTAAAGTTTGTATACTTCGCAAGACACAAACAATTATTACATCATATAAGAACTCAACGTTGTTTCACAACATTCTTCAGCCAATTTTTCTAAAGTTTGATACATACTACATATGTCTGCCAAACATCAATTCTCAAAAAGAAAATGCCTCCATTTTAGGGCCTGGGTAAAACCAGAAAACTGCGGGGGTTAGAATGAGTTAAAGAAAGCTTTGGTGAGCCTGAGGTTGTTAGTATCTTCAGAGAGTTTTTCAATATGTGATTTCTCTGTTCCTCATAATATCAACAATCTCGACTCAGAAATATATTAGTATTAAAAAAAAAAAAAAAAATGCTTACTTTTGCAGGTCCTGTTAAGTTGCTGTCATCCACAGTCTGAACTATAAATTCCCATGAAAGAGCATCCACGGATAACTGTGTAAAGGATAGATCATTTAAAGGAAAATTAAATGGTGACAAAACAGTACAAAATTGTAATATTGTTATTTTGTTATTATTGATCAGAATCTTACATCATTACACTCCAGGCAATCCATAGGTGCTCATTTTGTCTCCCTCAGCAAATGTTGAAGGATATGATTGCTAATTGTTCCTGTTGCACACTGGTTGTATACACACCGGATGCGTCCTCTCATATGCCCATCCTTGCTGGTCTTACATTTGATGCCAAATTCCAGCAATCTTAGCCTTGAAGATTCATCGATTGCAGTGTCATTCTCTAACAGGTGATCATTAATTGTCCTCAGTATCTCACCTTTATCCATATCCAATGCACCCTCTTTGTGTGCCCTTGAAGCTAGTCTGTCAGCTCTTTCACTACCTGTACCCCGGTATGACCAGGACAGTAGATCCACACTAGTTCCTGAAGATTCGAGGCTTCTAAGGAGGTTTTCCAATCATGCCATAGCCATCCATTATGGACCTCTAAAGCATGGACTCAGAGTCTGATACAATAACTGCCCTTGTAATAAAATATAATAAATACAAGAAAGTAATCTGTAAAAATAATGACGTGGATGAATTATGGTTTGCTCTATCTGCTGCATGTCCTGATAATGGCATTATTTCCCTTGTGGTCATATCATTCTTTTCCATTCCACTTCAACTTCATTGGATCTTTGTAATCAAACTTATCATGACTTATGGTCAATCGTCTATGCATCAATAAAAAAATGAAAGGCCCGTGTGTTCTTTTAATGGGTGTTCAATTTAGCTTTCATGGTGCAATGCATGCCTTTTGCATATTTTTTTGAAAATGCACCACGTCTAGTTTGTAAGGCATGCTTGTTCTTTTAATTGGTGTTCAATTTAGTTTTGATGGTGCAATTTGTGCCATTTTCATATTTTTGATGAAAAGCTGGCAGGATTGATTCATTGTGGGTTACAGACATTTAATTTAGACAAGTAATAATTGCGGGGGGGTGGGGTAGGGGGGGGGGGGGGGGGGGGGGGGACGGCGGGGGGGGGGGGGGGGCGGGAGGGGGGAAATATAAAACATTATAAAGTATAATTATAAACCAGAATTGAAAAACAAAAAAAACACTACTATTTAATGTGTACGTTGAAAATCTAATGTGCGTATATAGTATTTAAATATAAGGATACCTCCATGTTCTCAATATAAAACTACATGGGTTCCATTTAAAGCTTCTGTGGTTGTTTTATTAAAAAGTTAAC
Source organism: Oreohelix idahoensis (assembly GCA_024509875.1). Lineage (NCBI taxonomy): Eukaryota > Metazoa > Mollusca > Gastropoda > Stylommatophora > Oreohelicidae > Oreohelix > Oreohelix idahoensis. The sequence goes on from JAMPIV010018620.1 coordinate 240,631, forward strand.
TTACCTGATGCTGCCGTGCAGCTGTTTGCAGGACTGCTGTGAGGAATCCAGTCGGAAAAGTGAAAGCAGACATCCAGAAGACCCAAGGTGGGCGAGCAGTAGATGCCCATTTGGCAAAAAGATCAACTCTTTGCACTAGATCCCTGGTCCAAGCAGAAAGCGGCTTATTGGATGGATAAGCCTGTCAGAGCAATGTAAAAGTTAATCATCATGTTGAAAAGAAACTGGTTAAAGCCGAGTGTATTTGTGCTTGAGACTGGCAACCTCATCATGTCAAACAAACTGCCACAGAAAGCACCACTACAAGTGCAGGTGAATGCTTGGTGCTGCTCTCTGCAGGGACCAGTTTGCAGTGGTGGCTCTATGATCCATAACGAATGCAAATGATATCAGTGATGATGATGATGATAATTATGATACATGTGATTTCGTGGCTTTCAAATGCATTTTAATTACACAAAGGACTATATGACACTACTGACCTATACTATTTGATAGCAGAGAAGTAAGGTAAAGGTAGTTCCACAGCAGATACTGCAGGAGGGGAGCAAAGTTTTAAAGACTTCACTATACTAGGTCCAGCTACATGAGGTATGCATGGAGGCATATCTGGAGTCATCCTTATATGACCATCAGCTATGCACAATGCTAAAGTATATGTATGTGGAAGGGAACCTATGTCTGTGAGGCTAATTACATCCTCGTTGACTCTTGAAATCATCCACACACTACCAGGGATTCCCCATTGTGGTGAAACTTGTTGAGAACCCAGCATTGCACACCAAGCTTGGAGAAGTCACTTGAGCCCCAGGCGTAATTCTTTGGCTTTGACTTGGTTGACGGCATGCAGAATGATCTCACTATGGATCCAGTGATAGGCAGGGGAAGCTGAGAAGTGGCTCTGTGCAGGATGTGAAAATTCCTTGGGAGAGCCCAGAACCAGAGCACAGTATTTTAGCTCTGCATAGTTGGAGAGCCCCCTTGGATGGCGGGGAATGCACAGTTTGCCATGTGCTTCTTACTCCTAGCTTGGGACCAGATGTAACAATCCTTTAAATGCAAGCCAAGGAGAAACTGGAGCTCATGACTTCAACTCAACATGTTTCAGAATGGCAGAAAAGCCACAGGAAAAGCCTAGATCTACAGTGTAGATAAAACCAAGGAGTCTTCAACTTGGTATTGGCTGCTAAAGAGCGAGAAGCTCAGCAACTCTAGTTAAACAACAACAACAACAACAAGCTACATGAGATAGGGGTGACCAGTTTCCTCCCTAGCTGCCTTTGCCTTCCCTAAATAACAGCAGAATTATGTACCAATTACAACTAGGAAGACTGGAGAGTGATGCTACCAGATTTTCAACCCAAAACATGGTAAATTTGCTGTGGAAGGCAAGAGCTCTAACCACTCGGCCAAACGAATGCTCATCAGAGAAGTAGCTTTTATAAATACCAAGAATTTCAAAATGATTATTTTCAAGCCCTATCAATGCTTTTGTCCATTTAAATGAAAGCACGAAAACTGACGTAAAAAAGTTTTGTAGTGACGCTGGTTGTGGTGGGGCGCTGTTTGAATATATTGTGTGTTCGTTTATTATTATTTCAGGTAAATTGCTACCCCTGTCCACAGTTGCAGTATATGTTGATTATGTTAATGTATATTTGATTGCTCCTGCTGTTGTTCATAATAATGCTCGTTACCCTGTTACATCCAGGGTGAAATCTCTCAACGATTATAGTTTTGTTCCATACCCCACAACATACATGCAGGTTCTTTAACTGACGCATTCACCAATGAGGAACTAAACCAGTCTTCCTTTTTGAAACGAACTCGACATCCTTTAATAACTTATATCCCTTGTAGCATACATAAGCGTTCATCACGATTAATCCTTATTTATAAAACCTCATCAATACAGATTAATTCTATTTCAAGAGTATTCATTCTGAGCGGCATGGCTACATTGAGTGATTTTGGGCTACTTTTTTAATGCAATTTGGGTGACATCTAAAAACCAAAAACTCAGTTTCTGAAACAAAGCGATCCCCAAAGATTTCGGATAAAATTTTACAGATATGAATAACTGTATTTTAAAACAATTCCTACTAAATTTTGGCAAATAAAAAAACAAACTTTAATTCAAGTTGTTCTTAATATTACTTGAAGAATATACAATTAACATCATTTTTAACACTTGTGGCTTGTATAATTTAACAGTAAAAGAAAATGAAATTTTAAAAATACCAAAATTTAAAAAAAAATTAACGTGCTACTTGTATAATTTAACAGTAAAGAAGAAAATAAAATATTAATAATACCAAAATTTAAAAAAAAAAAGATTATTTCCAACCCAAAGAATGTCATTACCATCATCATCACCCTCCAGATCCTTACAGAACTTTGGCTTTTAAACTATTCATACCAAGCTGTCATGTCCTCCTTAAGTTCTCTTCATGTCTTTATCATTCCCAAGTCTGTCTCCAATTCTCCTATTCCTGTGTTTTTGGCTCTCCCTCTTTTTCTTTTACTCTGGTGATTCCACAACAAAGACTACCTTGTAATGCTCTCAGCTGATTTCCTCAGTGCGAGGAACATCTTTTCCTTACTTTCTGTTCCACTGGTTTTTGTCTGGCTCTTTCTGTCAGCTCCACACTGGCAAAATTGTCATACCATTTTAATCCTTCTATTCTGTGCAAGCAACCATTCATGAAAGCATGTAATTGCCTGGTTGTTGTTTTTGCAGTTCTCCACGTTTTACAGCAATACAACTGGACTGACTTGATATTTGACTGACTTGATATTTGACTGACTTGATATTTGACTGACTTGATATTTGACTGACTTGATATTTGAGTAGAATATTCTTATGTCTGTGCTGGACTTATTTGGTTTCCATTTATTTCTCAATGCAAAAAAAGGTCTTCTTGCCTTCTGTACTTTTAATTTGATATCACTGACCATTCCTCCATATTTGCCTTTGTTTTTGCCACAAAATGTGCACAGATCTTGTAGAAATGTTTCTTCAAATACAATCTGGTTATCATTGGCTGTATTTATTCTTCTCATTTTGTCTTGTATCTGGTGTCATTTATGGGACAGAAGTATACCTGTCAACCTGTATGAATTTTTCGTACAATGTACGTTTTTTAAATACTTTTAGCAGTGTACGGCCATACAGACTTTCCTTTTTTTTTCCTCTTAATCTTTCCAGTCATTTAAATATTTCCAATAAATTAATGTCATAATATTCTGTGTCGGCCCTACATAACTAGAAAAAAAAGTTTGTTTGTGTAAACTTTGCTGCTTTATTTTTCAATTAAAAAAATCCACACAGACTGCAGGAGGTCCATGAATGCGGACACACTCACTTCTTTTTTACAGTGCAGACTTTAAGCCCACAAATGCAATTCTGCAAAGTGCTAAAAGTGCATGTGTTGATTATAATACAAAACACTGTGCATCGAAAGAATAGTACCGTACCTCACGATCACTAAGTTTTTTATATGTAAAGAACAGCATGAGACTATTAGCATGTTTTATATCACAATAATTCAAATGCTAATAGATTTGTATATGTCATTTCTCATTTTAAAACTGTATTGTGTATAATTCATTAATATATTTTTTACGTAAGGATTTTTGGGTGTTTGTAAGGATTTTTTTGGGTCCGGTGTACAGGTTTTTGTCTCAGGAGGTTGACAGGTATGCAGAAGGGCAATGATATCAGCAAAATCTAGACCAAAGAGCAGTTTTGTCAAGAGTCCACTTACCTGGGCCTGAACAGGTTGTAAAAAATGGTAATACACTTTACCCTACCAGGCATGTCATATGAGGTGAATACAGAACAAACAAACAAAATCTTTATTTCATCTGGGTAAAGAAACAGGAATTAAAATGCCTTTTTACCTTTCTACCCTGCAACAATACAAATAATATTTAACCTTTAGCACGCTGCGATCGCGCCAGAGATACTATATTTTCAGCCAGCTGCGGGCGCAATGCTGCTACTTTCGGATAGAGTTGGTTTCCTGCTATATAACGTGTGTACACGTCATATTACCCCCGGATGTTTAGTTTTAATGTTATTTGCAAAAGAGTTCACTTCCAATTCTGATCTATATTTAGTGACGGACGGGTGTATTCGCATGTATTTTCTGTGCATTTTTTAAATCGAAATCAATCGGCATGGAACAAGCTGCCATTTTCGCTGAAATTTTCATGGATTCTATGATGACGAGGAGTTTATTGGCTTTACTAACGATGATATCGGTTCTCAGAATATGGGTGATGGCGGAGATGGGGATGACAGTAGTAACTAGTATGTCTAGCGTTTTTGACGACGATTTTGATGAAGTTGATATTCCCAGGGCCCCTTCAATACAACTGCAGCACCGCACCACAAGGTGCAAAGCTTTCAAAATCAAATCGTTCGTCGACACTCTTCTCCCTCTATGGCAAAGCCATTACATACCCTCTAAAGAGCTTAGCGTTGATGAGAGTATGATAGCTTTCAAAGGTAGGACCAGCCTTATGCAGTACAGTCTCTTCGTTTGTTGTTGTTGTTTTTTTTTTCGTTTTTTCATCTTTCCATTCCTCTCTTCCTATCACATCTAACATATACACCAACAAAACTTATATCATCAGATTCATCATTCATTTATTTATATACATTCCAAAAATTATAGCAATTGACCAAGAAAGAAAGAAACTATAGACGTTACAAGTCACCCACTATAAAAGAGGGGGCGTTGTGAAAAATAATGCAGCGGCAGGGCAAATTTCCGCAATTTTTAATGCAGCGTGCTAAAGGATAGGGTTGGGCATGAGGCCAGCAACCCAATGTTGAAGAAATTTGTAGCCACAAAAACATTTATTCAGAAACATTAACAAGTCATAAAATTTTTTTTTTTTTTTTTAAATTAAGCAAGTGGCTCAAAGCAATGCATTTTGCGATTATTGCAAAAGCAGACGAGTCAACTTTGTTTACCTGTGAGTGTGTCACAAATATTTAGCAAAACATTATAAAGTATTCACCTTTTCCCACAGTGGAGGAACACGTCCATCAAAAATGCAGTGGAAGATATTCTCCAGGTCAACAGTCATGACAATTAGACCCTGAATGCCTTTCTCTAAGGCAATGAGTGAATCACGTATCTGCTGCAGGAGAATATTGTAGCGTTGTATCTGTGGGAAAAAATAAACATACACATTCAAGGTTATTGTAGCTACCTGGATATATGCAATATATAAATTATAAAAAAGAAAATGATATGGAATCAGATTTACAAAATAACGGTATGCTGGAAACACAGGACATTTCGGGGGTTTACCCTTCTTCAGCCACAGTTACAAACAAGTGACAAAGACAAGAAATTTAGACAGGTCAAGAGACAAAGACAATTGACACTGCAACCACACAGAAAAAAATGATGAATAAACTGAATAACAATATAATGAGTGATACAGAAAGAAAAAATAATCAACACACGTAATGCCAGGAAAAAATACAAGAAATAAGCAAGTAAAAATGTGGAACAAGAAAGAAAGGATATACACTCAAATTAAAAATTTATTTACTGGATATATTCAGTATGGATTTCTTTAATTTATCGCTTTTGACATGTGGGTTTAATTTATAAGGAATTAGATCTAGAGCTGTATCTACATGGAACATAAGTATTTAAACCAATAAAACGGTATTTAATCAGTTTTACAAAAAAAGGTTCACAAGAAACAAGGGACGTTTGTTATTTATTTATTTATTTATCTATCTATATGGAACACTAGCAGCAATGGATCTCTAACACTCTCTGTTTCTTGCCTTGATGGTACACTTCAAGAGATTATTTCTGATCTAACTTTTGATGTTTTTTTCCCACTTTCCCCATATAAATGTCATCCTCGTGTTTGTATGCCTTCAGCATTTCCTGTGGTTTAAATAGAGCATTTTGATTACCCATCATCATCCATCTCTTCTGTTCCCTTTGGAGCATATCGCTGTGATTGTTTCTTGTCATTTTTATGTCTTATTTTAGGCCATCATCTTCAGCTCTGCCCAAACAGGCTTCAGTTGCTTTGGAGTTTTCTTCCAATGCTCACCTCCTTATTTCTTCCAAAACTCATCTCAATATCAGAATATTAGATTCTTTGACTTTCACTTCTAACATTCATCTCCAGTTGCTTCTTTGACTTTCTCTTCAAACACTCATCTCCAATGGCTATTTTGACCTCTTCCAGCACTCATCTCCAATGGCTACTTTGACCTTCCCTTCCAACAGTCATCTCCAATGGCTACTTTGACCTTCTCTTCCAACACTCATCCCCATATTAGCATATCAGCTTCTTTGGCTTACTCTTCCACTAAATCATTTATATGCTAGAAGACAACACAATAAAACTATTTATGTTAGTGATCAACACAAGTAAGTCATTCATATCAGTGGACAGCACAGTCTAGTCATTTATATGTTATGGAAAACACAATGAAATTAGGCATATATGAGTATGCAGTGAGACTTCAACGATGGAAAAACAAACTGAAATGAAAAACATTGAAGATCTTTACATTTTAATATTTCACATGCTACAAAGCTGCACAAAAATGTATTTTAATAATCCCAATGTATAGAAAACTGTTCAGAAACAAACTTTTTTGACCCAACTTTTAAAAAAACTTTACACACCCTTCAGTACAAGCCAGGTAGTAAAACCGAAAACTCTAACAAATGACTGTGTCCCTCTATTTTATTTGCAGTAAAATTCATCCATCTTTCAAATTTTAAAATTGTGTGTTGGGTTTAAACTCCCATAATTCCTTTCCCATTTTTGCTCACTATGGAGCATGGTGCTACTTCTGCATCTGGCCCTTTCCTTGCAAGAAGCCTGCACCAAAATATTCATGTACTCTTGCATCGATGGTTTCTGGAGCAATATTTTAATATAATGAAGTTGCCAGCCCATACACAACTTTATATTAGTTGCCTCTTATGACAAATCTTTGTCTTCTCAGAGACCCATGGGAACTACATGGGGCTTTAAACTACTATGCCAAGTATGAACTGTTACCTCTTGCAGAAGCACAACATTGAGAGGTGATGGATCCACGGACAGAATTTTTGCTGTGCCATCATAGTCCATGTCTTCTGGAACTTGTTTAAATATGTTGGCTGCAAGTTCCAAGACCTGGAAAAGTATCGTAAGAACAAGATTCCAGCTGTTAATGCATTATTTTCTAACACAGAATGAAAGTACAAATATAGTTAAGACAAGGGAGATACAAACATCTAAACAAAAGCAACTAACTGCCATCTTATTACATAAACTGCTAAGTCACATTAACATTAGTGATCAGTCTAACGTGACAGCGGACGTCATAGAGGGCGCAGCAATTTTTTGCTATATAGGTTAGTGCATGAATGACAAATGAACTAACAGAAATGGAAAATAAAGAAGTGAAAAATCAGATTAGAGGTATCATTATAAATGGTCACATAAAGAAGGAGATAATAAGAAGAGGCCATTTGATGTTACTCTGGGAGAGAGGACATTTGATGTTACTCTGGGAGAAACTCCTGAGCTACACAATATTCTAAGTGTTAGAGAAAGGCCAGGTGAACCAAAAATGGAAGATAACAGCTATTATTATTGCAGATTAGAATCGACGACACTGCACTCTGGTCAAACCCATAAGTGCTCAGTTCCCTTCAGCAAATGTTGAAGGGTATAAATTGTATACATGCCGGATCCATCTTCTCATACGTTTATCCCTGCTGGTCTTACATTTGATACCAAATTCCAGCAGTCTTAGCCTTGATGATCCATCAATTGCAGTGTCGTTCTCTAACAGGCAATCATTAATTGCCCTCAGTGTCTCTCCCGTATCCATATCCAATGCACCTTCTTTGGGTGCTCTTAAAGCTGGTCTGTCAGCTCTTTCATCATCGCGCACCCCTGCATGACCAGGACAGTACATCCACACCAGTTCTTGAAGATAACAGCTAACGCTGTTGACAGCTATTCTAAATATATATTAACACATAAAATGGTACTGAATCAGTTTTACAAATTAACAGTACATAGGAAACACGTTTCGGGTTTCACCCTTCGTCAGCCACAGTTACTAATACAAATACTAATACAAATTGAAAGTTATTCTGGATATTGCTTTAAGTAGCTAAGCTTGCCATGATAGAAGACAATGTGATATCTACCCCAACACCAAAACTGTAGACTAGCTGGTGGAGTACTTGAATAAACAAGATGGATTAATTATCAAAGTGGGTTTTTTCTTTCTTTTTTTCCCTTCAAGTACCATGCCTAGTGGCATAGATGATCATGTCTCTCCACACCTTCCCATCTCCTGTGCTGTTTATCAATTCTGTTGCTGACTGCTCTACATGTCATGATGTCAAACTGTCTAGTATCTTCTTTCTGTGTTGTCCTTCATCTCTTTTCTACTGTCACAACGTATTCCAGCATTCTTCATCTCTTTTCTACTGTCACAACGTATTCCAGCATTCTTCATCTCTTTTCTACTGTCACAACGTATTCCAGCATTCTTCATCTAATTTCTACTGTCACAACGTATTCCAGCATTCTTCATCTCTTTTCTACTGTCACAACGTATTCCAGCATTCTTCATCTCTTTTCTACTGTCACAATGTATTCCAGCATTCTTCATCTCTTTTCTACTGTCACAACGTATTCCAGCATTCTTCATCTCTTTTCTACTGTCACAACGTATTCCAGCATCCTTCATCTCTGTTCTACTGTCACAACGTATTCCAGCATTCTTCATCTCTTTTCTACTGTCACAACGTATTCCAGCATTCTTCATCTCTTTTCTACTGTCACAACGTATTCCAGCATCCTTCATCTCTGTTCTACTGTCACAACGTATTCCAGCATTCTTCATCTCTTTTCTACTGTCACAACGTATTCCAGCATCCTTCATCTCTTTTCTACTGTCACAATGTATTCCAGCATCCTTCATCTCTTTTCTACTGTCACAACGTAGTCCAACATCCTTCATCTCTTTTCTACTGTCACAACATATTCCAGCATCCTTCATCTCTTTTCTACTGTCACAACGTATTCCAGCATCCTTCATCTCTTTTCTACTGTCACACCGTATTCCAGCATTCTTCATCTCTTTTCTACTGTCACAATGTATTCCAGCATTCTTCATCTCTTTTCTACTGTTCACAATTCCGTATTCCAGCATTCTTCATCTCTTTTCTACTGTCACAACGTATTCCAGCATTCTTCATCTCTTTTCTACTGTCACAACGTATTCCAGCATTCTTCATCTCTTTTCTACTGTCACAACGTATTCCAGTCACAACGTATTCCAGCATTCTTCATCTCTTTTCTACTGTCACAACGTATTCCAGCATTCTTCATCTCTTTTCTACTGTCACAACGTATTCCAGCATTCTTCATCTCTTTTCTACTGTCACAACGTATTCCAGCATTCTTCATCTCTTTTCTACTGTCATTCATCTCTTTTCTACTGTCACAACGTATTCCAGCATTCTTCATCTCTTTTCTACTGTCACAACGTATTCCAGCATTCTTCATCTCTTTTCTACTGTCACAACGTATTCCAGCATTCTTCATCTCTTTTCTACTGTCACAACGTATTCCAGCATTCTTCATCTCTTTTCTACTGTCTTCCAGCATTCTTCATCTCTTTTCTACTGTCACAACGTATTCCAGCATTCTTCATCTCTTTTCTACTGTCACAACATATTCCAGCATTCTTCATCTCTTTTCTACTGTCACAATGTATCCCAGCATTCTTCATCTCTTTTCTACTGTCACAACGTAGTCCAGCATTCTTCATCTCCAAAGAAAGTGGATGGCTTCCTTCTAATGCTTTGTGCACTAGCTTCTATCAGTACATCTTCATTATTCTTTCTACATGTCCATAGTATTGTTTTCCCCATGTAGTTTCCTGGGTGTCTTTGGATAGAAAAAGAAATTCTACAGAAAGCACTGATGCAACTGCATATTAATGCTTAGTGCAAGCTTCTTGCAAAGGGAACAACTGCAGTGGTTGCTACATGCTCCATTGGGAACTCAAAGGAAAATGATGATCATGTTGTTAACATTCTTTGGTAATGTGGACTTTACCTTTGTCTTTTGCCAAAGTGTCAAGTTTAACCTACAAGAATTTGCATAAGAGAATCTGACGGAAATGATGACCAAGAACAGAATGAAAGATGGCTTTTGCTTGCTGCAAAAAATCTTTAGATCTTACAGCAATGGAAAAAAGAGTTAAAGTAAATGAGAGAAAGAAATGGAGTGTCTGAAAATGAAATACCAACATAGATTTATGAACTATTTATTTCAACATTTTCAATAACTTCCCCAAATCTGCTCCTACTAATAAGCCGGTTTCTGTGGGATCTCAAAAATGAGTTATTCTCTGACATTATAACCCCCCAGCCCCCCGCAGTCCTCATCTTCTTTCCACCAACTTATTAAGCGTGCTCCATAAGGAGTGAAGATGAAAATGATGATGAAGATAATGATTAAAACTCCCCAAGTCCTCGGTGACTCCACCTTTTCCTTTTTTTCTGATGCTTACAAAATACTCCTCTCTTCTTGTCACTAACTTACTCTCATCACTATTACTTCCTACATTATTACACATCTACATACAGTCCTACATAACATACCTTATCCTCTCTACTCTCTCCACCAGAACTGGAAACCTGTGGTTGCAGTGACAAAAGTGTGTCAAACAAGAGCCGGGTCTCTTGGATCTGGGATGAGATGTCAGCATTTGGATGCTGCCCAAATGTCTCTGTAGATTAAATTGACAAATGGTCAGTGTGCTCATAAAAACACCCCGTATAGTTTTTGGGGGATCTAAGAAAAGATGAAGTCTGGATTATGAAACTGCGTTCATATCCATTAGGCCACAGACGCCGACCACCAAGCAAAACAAACTGCAAAAAAAAAACCACTACTGCAACAGCACACAAAGTGTTTTGGTGTAGCTTCTTATTAAGGGGATCAACAGCAGCAGTGGCTTTCTCCATAAGAAGGTCAAAGGTGAATGATGAGTAACTCATCAAAGACAGAAACAACACCCACTCAACAAGAAGCACTCATCATCATCATCCTCACCCTTCAGCTCCTCAAGGAGCATAGGCCTTCAACTCATGGTTTGTCCATGTCTTCTTCATGTCTGTCTCCAGTTCTCTTCTCCATGTATGCCTTGGTCACCCTCTACCTCTCTTACCCTGGGGATTCCAGAACAAGGACTGCCTTGTAATGCTATCAACAGGTTTCCTCAATGTGTGTCATATCCATCTTCAGTGTCTCTTTCTCATCTCTTGTTCCACTGGCGCTCGTCTGGTTCTTGTCATCAGTTCCACATGAGTGACCTTGTTGTACCACTTCCATCCTTCTATTCTACGCAAGTACTCATTTATGACGTCTGTAGCTTTTTGGTTGTTGTTGTTGTTTTTGTTTTTCTCCATGTGTTTGGACACATTCTATTAATTTATTTGGTGGGTAGGTTTCTAATTTTTAAATTTTGCCAGGGCAGCGGCCCTATGGCCTACTCTTTACGATTTCCAACTGCCAAGGGATTTTTACCGTTCACAACTTACTATTAATAGAACTGACTTGACATTTGAATTGAAGATTCTGATTTTTGTGTTGGACTTGATTTCTTTTGACCTCCTTAAATTTTTTAATGCAATGAAAGCTCCTCGAGCCTTTCTGTATTTTTATTTTGTTAAAATTGTCTGTCCCTCCCACAGTGTCTATACTGCTGCCCAGGTATATATATATATATATATATATATATATATATATATATATATATATATATATGATTGTGTTAGTTCTAACAAGACACACTAACAAACCAAAACAGATAACCAAAGTGATCTAACCAATCAATCAGTCAGCACCTTATAGCCCCCTTTCATCACCATTCAGCTCTCTATGCAGCACACACCTTCAACAAATACACAACCAGCCTTCCTGTGCCATCCATTCAAGATTTTACATTGTCTTATTTATGGCTTTGTCTAATTCTCATAGATCCTTACAGACCTCTTTAGCAGGGTATCTTAACTTGTGGTCCGTGAACCCACAAGGGATTCTAAGGGGTCTGTGTACATAACCTAAAAAACAGGAGTCAGAGTGGCTAAGAGGTATGGCATCCACCTTGAATTCTAGAGGTACCAGGTTCGATTCCCAGTAAGGGGAATTTAATTTATGGAATTTTTTTTTTTCAGAACCAGTGGTGGTAATGATGTCATACTCCCCCCTGGTCTCAAGGGTAGTGAGATCGGATGCATAGCCTTCTCAGATAAGGGTGAAAAAATAAGAGGTCCTGTGTGCAAGTTGTGAATGGTACAAATCCCTTGGCAGTTGGCAGTTGGAAATCGTAAAGAGTAGGCCATTGGGCCGCTGCCCTGGCAAAATTTAAAAATTAGAAACCTACCCACCAGGAGCATCTGATTGACAGAGTTGTTAGAGCGCTGGTCTATGGTGGCAATGGTGCCAGGTTTGAATCATGGTATCGTCACGCTCCAGTATACCCAGCTTAAATGGGTACCTGACTCTACTCTTGAGTTAGGGAAGGAAAAGGTAGCAAGGAAGGGAACTGGTCACCCCATGTCTCAATGCTGGACCTAGTATGGTAGTCTTTAACACTTCACTACCTTATGGCAGTGTCTACTATGGGACTACCTTGACCTTTTTATGTTAAGAGGGGGTCTATAGCATTCACCTGACAATCAAAGGGATCTGTAGCCTTCACCTGACAATCAAAGTGGTCTGTATTCTTCACCTGACAATCAAAGGGGTCTTTAACCTTCACCTGACAATCAAAGGGATATGTTGCGTGATAAACCTTCACCAAGGTTAGGGATAATTTTATAGTCGCAACACAATCGCAACTCATTTTAGTACTCTTTTTCAATATCTATTTTATAACGCAAGGTCAACAACTGCTTGAAATTTATAGTCACTTTTCTCGGTAAGCATTTGTCTTCTCGCGTTGGTATCGAATGCAGTTAAGTTTGAGCTGTGGTCATTTTGCGCTGGACTGCGCATGACTTGTCTTGCTTCTTGGTCGATCGGTTTCCGCCCACCACTAGTGGAGTGAGCGATTTGGAATGGCGAAAGAGATGCCTCGTTGAAGAGGGGATCTCCGCTTTTTTTTGTTCTGTCAGGGATGTGTAGTCCTCTTATGGATATTTCGTTTAGTCGAGATAATACCTCTAGTGTTTTCCCACATGTCGGGAGGCGTGATATTTCTGTGTATTTCATGAAAGCAAGGTAAATTAACATTTTCATTAACTCTATCGATTTTTGGTCGTGAACGATTCTATCTGGCTCTTAGCCTGTCTTCGAAAGTCTTTACCTGTCGTCACGAGATGCCTTCACCTGCTCAACATGTCGGCTGTATTGTGCTGCATCACCTGATGCAGGTCCCAAAGGACTAGACTTGCTACTTGGTTACCTGAAGTAGGTTTAAAAAACCTTTGCCCTAGAGGATAGATTTTCTGTCCATTAAATTTATACTTCGGCAGACGTTGTCTGTCTTCTGAAGTCAGATTAAGGTGAGTGAACTTCTCATACATCTTTCTCTGTCTCTCTTGTCCATGTACACATTGGTTTTCCTCCGCTCTACTGTACATCCATGAGGGTTCCATGTCTCCATGTCAGTGTTTGCTGTACCACACAATGTCTAGGTCTTCACAGTGTTGACAGATTTGTTTTTTTTTTCTTTCACATCTTTAAGATTGTGTACTGTTTCAAGGCCACTAGGTCTTTTATATTTGGACATATGCGCGTAACCTAATTATGTCACTGTGGCGGCCCTTGTGTCTAAATAATGAAGGAACAGGATGCTGTTTCCTCGAATCATTGACTCCTATTTAGTTCCATAATAAATACTGTCCCATGTTTACTGACGTCCTATGTGGATTGCCCTGTTATTTTTGTATGAAACATTGTTTTGACAAAGAAAGAACAGGAGTAATGTACCCTGAGGCATGTCGTACAAGGCAACTAATGTGAGGCTGTGCTTGGTGCTAGTAACTCTCATCATGTAACACACGTCATCAGGGTCTTTAACCTTCACCTGACTAGAACAGTACTGTGACTTCACCTTCAAGGGGTGCAACCTTCACCTGACAATCCAGTGGTAGTGGTAGTATCATGCTTGGTGCAGGCTTCCTGTGGGACAATAGCTGTAAGGTAGTACCATGCTTGGTAACAGGCTTCCTGTGGGACCTGTAGTGGTAGTACAAAGGGGTCTTGGTACAGGCTTCACCTGTGGGACCAGCTGTAGTCTGTACAGGCTTACCTGGGACCAGCTGTAGTGGTAGTATCATGCTTGGTCAAAGATCTGTAGCCTTACCTGTGGGACAAATCAAAGTGGTAGTACCATGCTTGGTGCAGGCTTCCTGTGGGACTAGCTGTAGTGGTAGTACCATGCTTGGTACAGGCTACCTGTGGGACCAGCTGTAGTGGTACAGGCTACCTGTGGGACCAGCTGTAGTGGTAGTATCATGCTTGGTACAGGCTACCTGTGGGACTGGGACTAGCTGTAGTGGTAGTACCATGCTTGGTACAGGCTTCCTGTGGGACTAGCTGTAGTGGTAGTACCATGCTTGGTACAGGCTACCTGTGGGACCAGCTGTAGTGGTACAGGCTACCTGTGGGACCAGCTGTAGTGGTAGTATCATGCTTGGTACAGGCTACCTGTGGGACCAGCTGTAGTGGTACAGGCTACCTGTGGGACCAGCTGTAGTGGTAGTATCATGCTTGGTACAGGCTACCTGTGGGACCAGCTGTAGTGGTACAGGCTACCTGTGGGACCAGCTGTAGTGGTACAGGCTACCTGTGGGACCAGCTGTAGTGGTACAGGCTACCTGTGGGACCAGCTGTAATGGTAGTACCATGCTTGGTGCAGGCTTCCTGTGGGACCAGCTGTAGTGGTGCAGGCTACCTGTGGAACCAGCTGTAGTGGTACAGGCTACATGTGGGACCAGCTGTAGTGGTACAGGCTACCTGTGGGACCAGCTGTAGTGGTACAGGCTACCTGTGGGACCAGCTGTAGTGGTACAGGCTACCTGTGGGACCAGCTGTAGTGGTAGTACCATGCTTGGTGCAGGCTTCCTATGGGACCAGCTGTAGTGGTACAGGCTACCTGTGGGACCAGCTGTAGTGGTAGTACCATGCTTGGTACAGGCTACCTGTGGGGCTGGCTGTAGTGGTAGTACCATGCTTGGTACAGGCTACCTGTGGGACCAGCTGTAGTGGTAGTACCATGCTTGGTACAGGCTACCTGTGGGGCTGGCTGTAGTGGTAGTACCATGCTTGGTGCAGGCTTCCTGTGGGGCCGGCTGTAGTGGTAGTACCATGCTTGGTACAGGCTACCTGTGGGGCTGGCTGTAGTGGTAGTACCATGCTTGGTACTGGCTTCCTGTGGGGCTGGCTGTAGTGGTAGTACCATGCTTGGTACAGGCTTCCTGTGGGGCCGGCTGTAGTGGTAGTACCATGCTTGGTGCAGGCTTCCTGTGTGGCCGGCTGTAGTGGTAGTACCATGCTTGGTACAGGCTTCCTGTGGGGCTGGCTGTAGTGGTAGTACCATGCTTGGTACAGGCTTCCTGTGGGACCAGGGGTAGTGGTAGTACCATGCTTGGTGCAGGCTTCCTGTGGGGCTGGCTGTAGTGGTAGTACCATGCTTGGTACAGGCTTCCTGTGGGACCAGGGGTAGTGGTAGTACCATGCTTGGTACAGGCTTCCTGTGGGGCTGGCTGTAGTTGTAGTACCATGCTTGGTACAGGCTTCCTGTGGGACCAGGGGTAGTGGTAGTACCATGCTTGGTGCAGGCTTCCTGTGGGACCAGCTGTAGTGGTAGTACCATGCTTGGTACAGGCTACCTGTGGGACCAGCTGTAGTGGTAGTACCATGCTTGGTGCAGGCTTCCTGTGGGACCAGCTGTAGTGGTAGTACCATGCTTGGTACAGGCTACCTGTGGGACCAGCTGTAGTGGTAGTACCATGCTTGGTGCAGGCTTCCTGTGGGACCAGCTGTAGTGGTAGTACCATGCTTGGTACAGGCTACCTGTGGGACCAGCTGTAGTGGTAGTACCATGCTTGGTACAGGCTTCATTTGGGGCTGGCTGTAGTGGTAGTACCATGCTTGGTACAGGCTACCTGTGGGACCAGCTGTAGTGGTAGTACCATGCTTGGTGCAGGCTTCCTGTGGGACCAGCTGTAGTGGTACAGGCTACCTGTTGGACCAGCTGTAGTGGTAGTACCATGCTTGGTACAGGCTACCTGTGGGGCTGGCTGTAGTGGTAGTACCATGCTTGGTACAGGCTTCCTGTGGGGCCGGCTGTAGTGGTAGTACCATGCTTGGTACAGGCTACCTGTGGGATCAGCTGTAGTGGTAGTACCATGTTTGGTGCAGGCTTCCTGTGGGACCAGCTGTAGTGGTAGTACCATGCTTGGTGCAGGCTTCCTGTGGGGCCGGCTGTAGTGGTAGTACCATGATCCATAAGGAACACAAAGGAAAATGATGATAGTAGATACAGCCATAGGGGAGTGAAGTGTTAAGAGACTTTGTCCAAAACTAGATCACAGCTTTATCAGGTGATTAGTTCCCTTCCTAGCTGCATTTGCCTTCCCTAACAGATGCACCTGGGAACTACATGGGAAAATTGACAGGAGTATTTTGGATAAAAGATACAGACTTGGATTATTACGCAACAAGAAATAGGGCAAAGGTCACACGTAGTTTCTGGGGGTCTCTGACGAGATGAAGGAAGAATAGAACTAATGTTTAGATACGTCATACAAGGCAACCGATATGAGGTTGTGCTTGAGGTTGGCAACCTCATCATGTAAACACAACCTGCCACAGAAACCACTCCTACAAGAGCATGAGAATGTTTGGTGCAGGCTTCCTGCAAGGACAACCAGCTGTAGTGGTGGTTCCATGCTCCATAAGTAGCAACAAAAGAAAATGATGATGATGAAAAAAGGCAATGTTACATTAAAAAAGGCAATGTTACATTAAAACAAGCAATGTTACATTAAAAAAGGCAATGTTACATTAAAACAAGCAATATTACATTAAAACAGGCAATGTTACATTAAAAAAGGCAATGTTACATTAAAACAGGCAATGTTACATTAAAACAGGCAAAAGAAGATAAGGCCACCAGTAGTATCCATACCTGGGTGATCAACATTAGGCAGCATTGTGATGTATTCTTTGTAAGAGGAGAGAGGACCATCCTTGGGGATGTAATAGGCTGGTAAGGTGGACATTCTAAGAATATGAAAATAACAGTGGAATGAATAAGGGGGTTTTAGGTCAGCTATTTTGATAATCTACGTTCTTATTAAAAAAAAACCAGAACAAACAAACTCTTCAAACACAAACCTGCACTTTTAAACATTCTGAGAACATAAAGATACATCATCATCACCATCATTGAGAACATAAAGATACATCACCATCATCTTCATTGAGAACATAAAGATACATCATCATCACCATCACTGAGAACATAAAGATACATCACCATCATCTTCATTGAGAACATAAAGATACATCATCATCACCATCATTGAGAACATAAAGATACATCATCGTCATCACCTTTCATCTCCATGTGTGGCACAGGTCATCAACAAATACATTCCAAGCCATCTTGACCTGTCTTATCTGTTCACGGTCTTTTCATGTCTTCTTTATTCATTTCATGTCTGCCTCCAGTTATCTTCTCCATATGCTTTTGGACTCTGTACATTTCTCTTGCAACTCCGCCAATGCCGGTCCCAAGCCCGGATGAAAAAGGAGGAGGGCGGCCTGCATGGAGGCCGTAAGGAGGCAGCCCCTCCACCATGCAAAGGCACAACAGGCCAATCACCTGTTTGCTTTAAATCATGATTACGCGAACTACAAGAGAGAAAACCGGACTGATTCTAAAGGCGACGAACTGGAACGGACTACGGACTACGACTTATGGAACTTGAAACACAAGAAGTATAAATGGGAAGGAAGAGGAGCTGGTGGAAGAGATGAGGAAAGCAAAACTAGAAATCCTGGCTATAACGGAAACGAAGAAAAAAGGACAAGGAGTCATGGATCTCGATGGCAACACGTTGCTCTACAGTGGTGTACCCATATCTGAAAGGGCTAAAGGGGGCGTGGGTTGCATTGTGACCCAAAATCAAAAAGATAGTATCAAGGGATGGAACTTTGTCTCGGAGCGCATTATGGTTGTAAAACTAAAAGAAGGAGAAACCATAGTCAACCTGGTCATAGTGTATGGGCCAAATGAGGATGAGAGAGCAGAGGTCAAGGAGGAATTCTTCGAGCTGCTTCAAAGGACAGTGGATGACTGCCTAGATGAAGTTATTATGCTCAGAGATTTTAATGCCAGAGTTGGAAATGACCATGCTAGATGGGGTGGAGTTATCGGAAGATATGGAGAAGATACTCTCAATGACAATGGAAAGCGACTCCTTAGATTCTGCAGTGAGCAGAATCTGATCACTACAAACACAAAGTTCCCCCATAAGCGCATACATGCATACACTAGATGTGAACCAACCAAGAATGAGAAGTCAGTGATCGACTATGCCATTGTTCGGAGAAGCTCATTCAGATATGTCCGAGATGCAAGAGTCTGGAGGGGGCCAGAGATTGGAAGTGATCACTACCTGCTAACAATCAAACGAACAACTGAAAGAGTTGCTCAGCCTAGGAACTGCCCAACATCACGCAAGAAACCAAGTAAACGAGCAGGAGAAATGAGCATTAGGACCTACAAGCTGAGAGAGCCAGAAATTAAGACCAGATATCAGGGGCTTATTGCTACAGCAGTGAGCAACACAGAAGAACGACCTGATGACTTGGAAACCCTCTGGAATAAATTCAAGGATATCATAAAGACAGCTGCTGCAGAAGCATGCGGTGAAGTCCGACTTGGGAACCAGAGAAAGAGGACACCTTGGTGGACAGAGGAAGTCAAAGAGAAAATAAGAGAGAAGAAAATGGCATGGAAACAATACTTTGGAGCTAAAAACACAACAGGACAAATGGAAAAATATAGAGAATATGTGACACTCAGAACAGAAGCAAAGAACAAAGTGCTAGCAGCAAAACAGAAGTCCTGGGAAGAATTTGGAGAAAAGCTAGAAAAGATGCACAAGAAAACCAGAAATTGTTCTATAAGACCCTAAAGAACATGAGGAAAGAAAAACAATGCCCTCTCAAATTTATAAAGGACAAGCAAGGCAAATTGCTTACTGCCCCGAAGGAAGTAATGGAAAGATGGAAAGAATATTTCTCAGAACTCCTGGATGGTGAGCATGATGAAGCATCAGAAATGATAACCACTGACACAGAAGAGGAAACCAATGATGGTGAAGATGACATAAAGATGGAAGAACTGAGGGCAGCACTAGAGAAAATCAAGATGGGCAAAGCAGCAGGGCATGATGGTATAACACCAGAAATGGTTAAGTACATGGGAGCATCAGGCGACCTATTACTCTTAAAGGTCCTACAGGCAGCATGGTGCAACAAGACCATACCAAAGGATTGGGAGATTGCCATCATAATACCAATTTTCAAAAAGGGTGACAATCGACAATGTGGAAACCATAGAGGCATATCCCTTCTCAGTGTCCCTGGTAAAATCTACTCTAGAATCCTAGAGCAGAGACTCCGACGCCTAGCTGAGCCACAATTGGATGAGGTCCAGTGTGGATTCCGAGCAAACCGAAGTACTCAAGACCTAATCTTCACACTCAGACAGCTGAGTGAAAAGGCCCTTGAGTATAAGAGTGAGATCCATCTTTGTTTCATAGATCTGGAAAAGGCATTTGACAGGGTCCCCTGGAGCAAACTTTGGGACTGTTTGGCAAGGAAGAATATTCCAGCACCTCTGATTCATGCTATACAGAGCTTCTACAAGTCTTGCAGAAATTATGTGAGGACAGCAAACCATAAGTCAGAAGAGTTCAGGACCACCACTGGTGTAAGACAAGGTGATATCCTATCACCTTACCTCTTCATACTCCTTATGGACGATGTCATCAAGGCATGTAAGGAGAGAACAAGAAAGTATTCAGTGGGGTACTGGAAGATGAGACAGGTCTATATTTCGGAGCTGGCATTTGCTGATGATGTTGCCCTGATTGCTAAATCAGAGGCACATCTCCAATCCAACCTGCAAGTCTGGAAGGAAGAGCTGGAGAAGAGAGGGATGGTCATAAGCAGCTCTAAAACAAAATCCATGGTGATATCACGAGAAGAAAGAAAACATCAGATTAAGTTGGGAGAACAGGTCCTGGAGCAGGTCGACCACTTTAAATATCTCGGAGCTATTATAGACCGAAATGGAGGCATCAAAGAAGAGTTGGCCACTCAAAAAGCAGCGGCTGGGAGACTTTTTCAGGCCATAAATCGTGGATTCCTCAGCAAGAAAGAGGTTGGTAAGAAAAAGAAGATGGCTGTATACCGCTCCACCTATGTCCCAGTCTTGACATATGGATGCGAGTCGTGGGCAATGACTACAACCCACAAAAGCCAGATCCAAACCTCAGAAATGAGGTATCTGAGGAAAGTGGTTGAAGTAACAAGAAGAGACATGGTCCGCAACCAGACGATCCGTCAAGGCCTAAAATCCCATCCGCTGCAGACCCAAATAGAACAGTCCCAACTAAGATGGTTTGGCCATGTCTGCAGAATGGGAGAAGATCGGCTACCACGACAAGCATGGGAAACAAAGAGCCAGGGATCCAGACCTCCAGGACGACCCAGAGTCCGCTGGGAGGACAACATTAGACAATCTTTGAAGGACCGAGGACTAGAATGGAACCAGGCCAGGAAGAAGACAGCTGATAGAACGGTCTGGCGCTCTCTCTTCCAAACCTCTACACCTCACGGTAGAAGGGGAACGACTAAGTAAGTAAGTAACATTTCTCTTGCTCCATGTAGTATCCAGGGGTCTCTGATAGGGTCTCTGTCTCTGATCCAGGGGTCTCTGATGAGACAGAGGAAGAATACAACTACAACTCCCTCAGACGTGTCATAAAAGGCAACCTCATCACGTAAGACAAACTGCTACAGAAACCACAATAGCAAGAGCATGTTGAATGCTTGGTGCACCTTCCTGCAAGTGACTCCATGGTTCAGAGTGGTGACTCCATGGTTCAGAGTGGTGACTCCATGCTTCAGCGGTGACTCCATGCTTCAGTGGTGACTCCATGCTTCAGTGGTGACTCCATGCTTCATAAGGAAAATGATGATGACGAAGATGATATTTCTCTTACCCTGGTGGTTCCAAAAGAAGGACTGCCTTGTAATGTTTTGCTAGGAATTATTTTCACTAAATTGTCAATCCTATTATAATATTTTCTTTCCTCACTGTGGAAAAGGTCTTAGAAAGATGTTTCTTGCGATAACAGCATCTCAGTATCCTAAAAGGTTGACATGTTACTGATTCTGCTGTTGTGTAACAGACATCTCATATTATTCCTCATATCAAAACACATAATAAATGAAGAAACGCAGATGTCATTCACATTATGAAGATTATTGTGATGCATCTGACTAGCACAGTGGATACAGTGCTTGACTCTTGCAGGAAAGTTACTAGGTTCTGGGTTCAAAACCTGGTAGGATCACACTCCAGTCTACCCAGCTGTAAACAGGTACTTGACTCTGCTCTTGAGACAAAAAGAAGAAAGAGTTACCTAAAATACATAAATGAGCATACTTGTAGAAAGGCACAGTGAGCACAGATTCACACATGTAGTCATTTATATACGTCATCAGGAGACGTCTGTCCCAGTCATCAGTCACATGACCTCCGTAGTTGATGTTGGCTATCAGATACTTCAGAGCCTCCCATGGTGTGTCATCATAACCATCAAGGTAAATTGACAGCAAGTTCTCAGAGACCTGCAATCAAAAGAAAACAGAGCTGAGTTTGTTCCCACTGAGTTTCCATTTATGTACTAATTTAAACATTTGTTTCTGCATTGGTTAGCCTGAAAACACGTGGAATAAAGAAGGAGGCAGGAATAAAAATGACAAGTATAACATAGAAAGACCATGAGCTGATGGCACATGATAGGAGGACTTGGCATACGTTTGTTGAAGGCCTTTGCTCTTTGGGGATTTGAAGGATAATGAATGAATCATTGATTTAATCATTGTACAGATTAAATCTTATATAAATTACTTTCCTATTTGGGCTTGAATGTGGCTTGTATAGTTGTTTTTGCCATTTCATTAGTTGTCCCTATATCATTTTGTTGTAGTGCTCCTCCGTCCTTAGCATGTTTGTTTGCCTCCTTGTTGCCTGGAATGTTGCAATAGGCTGGTATCTACTGGATCCGCACCTAGGCCATATAAAAAGTGATGTATTTCATCAGCTATCTAGGAGAGACCAGGTCATCATTTTACAGCTACACACTGGACACAACAGGTTGAGGTACCATCTATACCACAGGTACAGGATTGCTGCACGGATCTCTGCAACTGTGGCATCAACCCCATGACAGCCGAACACCTGCTGCAGCCTTGCCCAATATGCAGCTGTGAACATAGTAGCATACGGCAACATCCTACTTCTTTCCCCGAAAAACTGTTTGGAGATGCCAGGAACCTTGAGCTGACTACTGCTTTTATTAGAATCATTAATGTACAAGTCTGAAGGTGAATGAGGAGGAAGAAGAAAAAGAAGAGAAAATATAAATTACTTTAAACATTTTATACATTAATTTGGACGTTTTATATAGTAATGTTTTAATTCTCAGTAAATGTATAATCAGCTCTGGTGAATGTTATGTTACACTGAATATTTCGGCTCTCAAGTTTTGCTTCATTTATAGCCCTAATCCACAATTTTAACAATCAATCAGTGCCATTTTGGATGTAAAATACTTCCTTATATAGTCAATTAAATATCTTTTAACTCTTTCAGTCCCAAGCAAAAAAGTGGGTTTGGCCCAAGCAATAATGGCCACCCCAGTGCATTTTTATTGTTGTTGTTTGGAAATAATTTTTTAAAATGTTCATATGCATAAATAACTTTGTTGTTGTATATAAAACTGAAGGTAAATGGATGTACTTTACTCTTGTGCTACAAGTATAAAAGCTTTCATTGAAAAATGATTAGTTATTCAAGGTAAAATGGAGGATATGCGCTTAAAAAAAATGATTAGTTATTCAAGGTAAAATGGAGGATATGCGCTTAAAAAAATCACTTAAAAAATCTAAAATAAATATCTCAAAACAGAAACACGTTCACTCTTAAACACGTGCGGTATTTAAAAGAATGTACTTGTAGTCGGAAATGACGTTTTAGGTGGTTTGTGGGTAGTTATAATTAGAAACAGTCTCAAACAGAGGCACATATACTAAAGGCTTTTTAAAGTCGATTGGGCCAAGCGCGTCTAACCCCTGGGCCTTTATAAAGTCGATTGGGACTTAAAGTCAGTTATATAACTGGAACCACCAAGCCTTTACACCCCTCCCCCTTAATATTATTCTTTTTTGGAGTTTCTGCTTGATTTTGTTCGGTTTTATCTCGTTTTTTTTGGTTTGGGGTTTTTTTTTTTTTAACATACAAGCATAATTGGTAATTGTGATTTGACCTATTTACAATGATTTGACAGGTGTGATGCCACTTTCCCATATCAACAGTTGTTCATATTATTTGGAATTGAAAACAATATATAACCTAATTATAACCCATCAGAGGTTGAATGGGATATTGTTCATCATTAAAATAAAAAAACTTCCTTATATCAAACATGGATCAGTGATGGAAAGAGCTAGTGCATTTACTTGTTAGTTTGCATTTTTAATGCAAATTTCATAATGGTCATGTGTGACAGGGTGTGGACTCTAATATGTGATGTTGCCGTATGTCTAATACCCGAGTTAGTAAATTCTGTGTCACGCTATTTTTTCAGACTTTACGAAAGCATCTCGCCAAGTCCTGGGCCCTAAAAGTATAAATGGTTAGGTGGTGGTATCTGGGTGTTTTTATTCATTGTATTTTACCACATGTCTTTACCTTCACTTGTTTTTGTTGATGTGTTAGCCTTGAGAAAACATAAAACCAACTGTTATTACTGCAGTCTCAATTCACACAACACGGTTCAACATGGCTAGACACACATCATAGAAAAAACAAGTCACAATCAAGTCAGTGTTTTGTTTTCTTCTTTTTTTTTTCCTTGCCCGAGGCTAAGAATCTCTATTCTTTTCTTCTTTGTTTATTTTCTTTATTTTTGCAGACAGTCCATCACAGTGGAATGGATATGTGAGTGAAGCATAGTGTCAATAAGTCTCATGAACCAAGCTTTATATAATCCTAATCTTTAAGGCTCGTCAACTGCAGAAGAGGTAGTCAGTTGCTTATATATACAGGTGTAGAATATATGACGATGATAGTTGCTGCATAAGTAATCATTTTCTCATCATTCTTAGTATTAATTTTCTTAAAAACAAGATGGCGAACGTGAGTCCATTAAAGTCTCAATTTTTATAGTTGTCAATGGATACAAGCTAAATCAGTTTCTGCTTAGTAAGGTTCAGTTTTCAAGAAAACTGTTTATCAACTAGCTTGCCTAGTTTCATTGCTTAACCTAAACATATTTGAAGCTATGAATGGTACTTATGTGGCCCAAATCAAGGGATTGTAAATTATATGACAATAGTCATCTTATACAATAGTTTTGGGCAAATTTGCAGAATCAAGCTTGGTTTTATTTTTATTTCTTTTGTGAAGGCCAGTAGAACCTTCTCTTTCAATAATTTCATTGGCCATTTGGACGCCATCGCAGACTGCAGGCTCAATATTTTCTTGGGGAAAAATGATCCTTACGGCATCTTGTTATAACGGCAAGCCTTATTATGCCAGCGTAGGTTACCAAGATCTCTCTTGGAAACCTGTATCCCACATCATTTTAACTAGTTATCTGATCGTATTTTTGCAACTATGGATGCCACTAGCACTAATATTTATGTTCCGGCACTTTCGTCTTAGCGATTATACTGATAACATCATTGGGGGGACCCTAACAAATCCTAAATATAAGTGTCACCTCATCACATGTTCACAATCTCTGATAGACCTTGCAGGATGACTTATACCAAGGAAAAACATTTTTTGAAGAAATTCTCTATAAAGCAACTAATTTAGGCTACAGTGGTTATGCAGGGACTGTGTCTGAGCCAAAAATAAAGTAAACGAGCAGGGATGGTCATGTTGCAGTACACGACTGTGTTAAGAAAACCAACAATGTCTATTTTCTGTTCCCTCTTACTGATGGGTTTATAATTTTCCTGTTGCTACATGCCAGTGACCTATTGTTGTATTCTGGGAAAGTAATTATTTCCCGATGATTAAAAAAAAAAAACTGTTTTACATTAAAATATTTCTGGGTGCGACATTTTGGAGATTTTTCTTCAGATATTTACAGGAGGAGCCCCGGGTGAGCCCCGAGGGTCTTGAAAAGACAAAGAAAGAATAGGACTACTTCATCCTCAGGCATGTTGTACAAGGTGACTAATATGAGGTTGTACATGAGGTTGTACATGAGGTTGTACATGAGGTTGTACATGTGGGATGGCAACCTCATCATGTCAAACAAATTGCCACAGAAACCACAGCTACAGATCATATGAAATCTTGGTTCAGGCTTGCTGCAGTGAGACCAGCTACAGAAGTAGTTCCAATATCTGTGACGAACGCAAAGGAAAATTATGATGATTTGGGGGGGGGGGGGGGGAAGAGTAATAATACCACTTCGGCAAGTACAGTTTTTTTTTGCATCAATGTTTCATGATCTTTTTCTTTCAGCATCACTAGCATAACTAATAATTTTATAATGAAAGCATTAATACATTATGCACATATGTAATCTCTAAACGTTTACCTTTTTTTTCGTAGTCATGTCTGTAAATATAGGCTTAAAATATTTGTGCGCTTTATCTAAATATACCCAAAAAAATTCAAATTGTGATAAAAACTTTATTTGTGCTCAGAAACAACTGCAACTTTCCTACATTTTGTGAAAATGGATGTACTTTAAAATGAAAGTTGGTTTAGGGGTTGAAGTTTACCAGAATTAATTATACATATTGATAAATACAATTTGTTCCTCAATTTTTTTCAATTTTAAAATTTTTCTGCACTCATTACTGTATATGTTGCATGCATGTTTAACACCACTTAACAATTAAGTTAAGTGCATGTCATAGATGTTTCATTTTTCTACATTTTGATATATAACACTTTATGTTATCATTATAAATAAGTTATGTAATGCAAAATCAGTAAAGGCAGTCATGTCTAAAAATGTACTCTCTGAAATCAGCTCGTAAAAACTCGGTTTTTGAGCATGTATACTAAGAGTTAATCTTTCCAGTTATATTTTGACCATTTAAATATTACCAATAAATTAATATCATACAATTCTGTGTAGGCCCTACAATAGTAGAAAAAAAAGTTTGTTTGCGTTGAGTAGGCCTACTTTATTCCAGTGCTCGAGATTCGCTGCTTTATTTTTTAATAAAGTGGCAATCTGTCATCACTGGTCTAGGCTACCAACTCTTCAATAATAATTTTGTAAATTTTTGGTAGTTCGGTTTTTCTTCCTAGATTTGATATTCTGTTCATAATTTGGTTAATTTTTTTTTTTGGGCGCTGTTAGCCGTTTGCTATGCTTCATTGTATTTTTTAATCATTCTCTTTGTCTACAAAGATTATTAGTTGAAATATTTCATCCACTGAATGATGGCTGAGCCTAATTCAAAGAAATAAAAGCTTGCAGGTCATGGTAAGTTTCAGGTCGAATGGGTTAAACTCTTCCCTGGCATTGTATAAACATCCAAGTTAGGATCAACCCATGCTTTTTGTAGATTATGAAGCAAAGATATTAAAGTAGTAGCTTCAGGATTATATGACCTGAAAGTACATTTTAAATCGAAATTGCATGAACAAATGTTTGCAATGAAGAAGGGAGCATCTATTATGACCTTTTTTGCTCAGCCAAAGCAGGAAGAGGGTGGCATTACATGGGCTGAAGTTTTATTTGCCAATTTCATTGCCCAGCATAACTTATCTGCATCTGTTGCTGATCACTTTTGTGACTTGGCGCCTGTAATGTTTCCTGACAGTGATATTGCCAGAAAGTTCCAGTCGAAGAGGACCAAGACAACACTTATCATTAAAAACTGCCTGGCTCCATCTGCAACAGAACCAGTGATAAAGCTGTGCAGGGAAACACCGTTCTCATTAATGGTTGATGAATCAAATGACAAGAAAACAGAGAAGCGGTTAGCTATTATGGTGAGAGTTTTTGAAGAAGGATTGGGACCAAGAACGAGATTGTTGGACATGCCTGTATGCAATGGTGGAACCAGTGAGGCGATATTCAGTGATGTTGATAATTTGTTCACAAAATTTCATATTCCATGGAAAAATTGCATCGGCTTTGCTAGTGACAACTGCGATGTCATGGTGGGAAAATCAAACTCAGTACTTAGCAGGATCAAGCAGAGGAACCCTTATGTTTTTAGTATTGGGTGCATTTGCCACCTTGCAAATTTATGTGCACAAGATGGAATCAAACAGTTGACTATGCCAGTAGAAGACCTTTTGTTAGACATGCACTATCATTTTGAGCACAGCTCAAAACGATGAAAGGCTTATAAGGAGTTCCAACTATTCACAGAAGCAGATGGCCTGAATATTCTTAAACATTGTCAGACTCACTGGCTGTCATTGCAGAAGGTAGTGGATAGAATTATTAACCAGTATACAGCTCTCTCATCTTATTTTGAAAGCCACAATGATGTTGAAAAGCCTGGCAGAGTCCAAAACATCCATAAACTTTTAAAAGCACCACTAACCCAGCTGACCCTTCGTTTTCTGAGTTTCATTCTGCCACTGTTAAATGAGTTTAATAAACTCTTTTAAACAGATGAGTCGCAGTTTGGTGGAGGAGATGGACAGATTGCTTAGAAAATTTTTAGTTAAATTTGTGGAGATGAAGTATGTTAAACAGGTTGTTGACTTGAGGCATATCAAATTTAGTGATCATGGGGTGCAGCATGATGACAGCATACTGGCAATTGGCCTCTCGAACAGAGCATTTATCGAAGAAATGGAGCTTGATAGTGGAGTAAAGAGTTCATTTTTTGAGGATGTCAGAAATTTTTACACATCAGTGGTTAAAAAAATTACTGATAAATTTCCCTTTGACAACCAAGTTCTAAAGGACTTAAAAGTGCTAGATCCAAGCACTAAAGATAATCTCAGGTATCCAAACATCTGCAGATTGGCAGATGCTTTTGCCTAAGATCTTGATCAGGAAGCACTGAAAGATGAGTTCGATGACTATTGTATGTTGTCTGATGTGTGTGTGCCTCTACTGACAGATAGTGGTCAGAAAAAGAGCTTCTGTAGCTATTGGCTGGAAGTTGTTGACCAGAAAACTAGTACTGGTGCCATCCGCTTCCCTAATTTGAAAGTCATCATTCAGCGACTGCTGATACTCCCTCACAGCAATGCTGACTGCGAAAGATCATTTTCAATGATGAAAAAAATCCACACAAACTGCAGGAGGTCTATGAATGAGGACACACTCACTTCTTTTTTACAGTGATTAACATTGATACATGCTGTGCAGATTTTAAGCCCACAAATGCAATTCTGCAAAGTGCATATGTTGATTATAATACAAAACACTGTACATCGAAAGAATAGTGTACCTCATGATCACTAAGTTTTTTATATGTATAGAACAGCATGAGACTATTAGCATGTATAATATCACAATAATTCAAATGCTAATAGATTTGTATATGTCATTTCTCATTTTAAAACTGTATTGTGTATAATTTATTAATATATTTTTTTTTTGTGTAAGGATTTTTGGGTGTTTGTAAGGATTTTTTGGGTCCAGCGTACAGGTTTTTGTCTCAGGAGGTTGACAGGTATGAAGGTCTTTTATGTTTGGACATGCACCTTAATATAACCAAAGACTTTATGTCTAGATTGAATGCAGCACACCTCTGCAAAAAAAAATTTGTTAAAAAAAATACTTGCACTGTGGCAGTTTTTTGTTGTTGCCATTAATTTGTTTTACATTATGAGGCTGCCAGTCCTGTACACAACCTCCCATCAACTGTCACTTAAGACAAGCCAGTGGGATTAATAGTTCTATTCCTTTCCTTGTCTCCTGAGAATCCCATAAACAATATATGGTATTTGGTGCTCTACTGGCTTCAATACAAAATGGCAAAATACCAGGTTATTTTCATTAGCTGTGTTGGCCATAAAAAAACAATCTTTCTAATGCTTTATAGCACAAACAACTGGAAGTAAGCTGATGTTACACAAAAACAAAATAAGAACTTTACCTCGAAGTCTGAATCATTAAATTCATAAGCAATATTCCATCCCAGCATGCGGAACTTCTTTCTCTCCAGCAAGACAGAATGGAAAAAGCAGAGAGTGAAGAGAAGTTTCTTGTACTTCTCCTGTTTGTGGCATCGATGAAACTGCTGTTCTGTGATTACGTTGTACAGACGCTTCATGTTGGCTTTCAAGCCCTACAGGATAACATGACAGCATGGCTTAAAACCCACAGTTTGCTTCACTGTCTTAATTTGATAAAATACCAAAAATAAAATTTTAAAAATTAAAACAGATTTTATGTTACAATTATCATTTTGTTGGTACTGACAAGAGAAAATGGGTTTTAAAAATTGGCCATATCTCATCCTAGTTCTGAATCATCATCATGTAAAGAATATTCATATTATTTACAAATGACAACTTTTGCTATACAAATACATCAGTGGTGTGGGTTATAGGTTCTGCAGTAAATCTGATACTGCAGAAACAAAAAGTTACCAATAAAAAAAGTGGTATTTATGTCACAGTTCTGTGTATTCATAAAACTAACTTTCTAACATTTGATTTTCAAAATTGTTTCTCTTTGTCCTTAATTTACACTTTAAAAAACATCAATCAAAAAGAAACATGTACAAAAAGTCTCTCAGTTTAGTATATTAATTATCAGTTTCTCCTAAAAGACAAAAAAAAAAACCCCCTACCTTTGGAGGTTCTGTAGTCATCTTGATACCTGTTTGCAGGATGGAGATAGGGAATTCTGGGTGTGGAGAGGAAGACAGCCACAGGCGAAAATCAGAGTGAGGTTCTTCTACCTGCAGCTGCTCCACGAGTTTATCCAAGGCAGGCATCCAGCTCAGGGACAGGTGACAATTGGCCAGGAATACCCATTTGCCCTAGAAAAGAGACAGTATAAGTATTTTTGTCTTACATACTTTCATAAAGAAAGAATAAAACTGTTTACACTAGAAAAAGTTACATAAAAACATAATAAATAAAAGGTTAAGGAAGTATATAAAACTTTAAATTGTTAACACAATTTATTAACTGTAATACCTACAAAAGAAACTATGTTAAATTGCAAGTATATACAACAAATGAATCGGGAAATGTTAAATAAAGTATATTCCACAGTGTACTAAGCTTAGATCTCAAACAAATTTCAATGACATGATAATGTTTATATAAAAGTCATTAGCTGCTGGAAAAAATAAAATGCAGAAGCCATGTGTTAAAAGTAGATTGATCAACAGTAGAAGATAACATTAGAATATCAGCAAGTTACCTCTCTAACACCCTCCTTAATCATCCTTGTTGCAATTGGGGCTTGACCTTGACCTAAGGAAAGGGCATGGAAGCGTGCAGCCATTCCACTGTTTTCTGCTAACTGCAGGAGAGCACTGGTTGGATCCTAAAACAAGTGAAATAACTTTTGCAAATCTTCAATAATACATCAAACGTAATGTTGCATCCAGTCAGCTATTTCCTTCTTAGTTCAACCTCTGCCAGAATGAAATGTGTGGCAGAAATGATAGTGGGTCAGCTGATAAAGAGCACTCTCTTTATGGCAATTTGAGGTGAAGAAGAAATAGACTAGCTAGAGTAGAGCTGTGCCACACAGCTAAACACATTTGCACTCTCCCACACATCTACTACTTCTCGCTGACAGAAGCAATCAATGTTCATCAATCTTCACAATTCTGTTGCCTATGTTCAACGTTCTACATAGCACATTAATTATTAATGGTACATTACTATATTACACTGTTTATTGATACCCATATTCTATATAATTTGCAGTACTGTATATCTCAGGTTAAAAATAACCTATCATGATTGCATCTCCATTCATATAATGCTATAATGACTCCATAAAGCGGAGTTTTGTTTAGCGTCCATTTTCTAGGAAAGTATCGTGAGTGCTGTTCTGTATATGAAAAGCAGCCACAGATAAGATTGAGTGTTCTGTAGTAGGTTTTACTGAACTAATTTCTTATCATTTCTTATGACATGCATGTGACAGCCAGTCCTATTCTACCTTTGTCTCCTTAGAGACCCCAAGGGACTCCACTGGACAAGATTTTCATAATTCCTTATTATTATCTTCCTTTATGTTCCCTATGGAGCCACGAGTGCAGCTTGCCCCTTTCAGCAGTAGTTTCTGTAGCAATGTGTTTTACATGATGATGTTGCCAGCTTGACACACACAACCTCATATTAGTCATCTTGTACGACATGCCTGATGGAGCAGTGGTCCAATTCTTTTTATGTCTCATAAGAGACCTCCAGGACCTACTTACTTAGTCATTCCCCTTCTACCGTGAGGTGTATAGGTTTGGAAGAGAGAGCGCCAAACTATCCTATCGGCTGTCTTCCTCCTAGCCTGGTTCCATTCTAGTCCTCGGTCCTTCAAAGATTGTCTAATGTTGTCCTCCCAGCGGACTCTGGGTCATCCTGGGGGTCTGGATCCCTGGCTCTTTGTTTCCCATGCTTGTTGTGGTAGCCGATCTTCTCCCATCCTGCAGACATGGCCAAACCATCTTAGTTGGGACTGTTCTACTTGGGTCTGCAGGGGGTGGGATTTTAGGCCTTGACGTATTGTCTGGTTGCGGACTATATCTCTTCTTGTTACTTCAACCACGTTCCTCAGATACCTCATTTCTGAGGTTTGGATCTGGCTTTTGTGGGTTGTATTGCCCATGACTCACATCCACATGTCAAGACTGGGACATAGGTGGAGTGGTATACAGCCATCTTTGTTTTCTTACCACAGGACCTACATTAGGCATTTTAATGTGTGACCATTGGTAATTTTATCAAGATAAACGCACGTTTCTGCTAAGGATCTTATCCCCTCCCCAGTCTCTATCCACAATACCCCTCCTCTCAACAAACATCTTCTACAAATTCACCATCATCATCATTTCCACTGTTTATAGAGCATGAAGCCACCATTACAGTTAGTTTCTTGTAGGAAGCCTGCACCAAGCATCATTGTGCTCTTGCAGCGTTGGATTTTGTAGTGATTTGTTTGACATGACTAGGTAGTCAGACCAACCTCACAATAGTCACGTCTTAATAACATGCCTGAGGGAGCTGTAGTTCTATTATTATCATAATCTTTTTTTAAATAAGGAGATGTAAGGGCTGAAGCACCTGTCAAATGGGGGGGACCAATTCTGATGATCAGGCTACCTCCTGTTGTAGAGTTTCCTATCACCTCTTAACAATATGCCTAAAGTAAGCATAGTTCTATTATTTCTTTGTATACTCGTAAACTCACCGTGAGCTACACAGGGACAGAAAAAATAAGGAAAGGATCCCGTTACACGCCCATTGAAGCATATTGGGAATATGGTGTTAGGCCCATATTTTCTTGACCATCAGCACACTAGGGGTGACGTGGTCAACATCACGCCGGCCGCCTTAACCTTCCCAGAGTTGCTCTGGTACCCAGTTGGGGCTGAGTCAACCCAGGAGCCGTTTGCGGCCTAAAAAAATCCCACCTCATCTGGGGATCAAACCATAGACCACTGAGCTAGGAAGCCAGTGCACTAACCACTATGCTACCGCGGCTCCCACATAGGCACAGAGTTTGACTATTATTTCAAATATCTTTGTCAGACAAATTAATTGCTGATGTAAATGACATGAGAAGTTCCATAATGACTGTCCTCTAAGAAAATCTAAAATGAACAGGACAAAATTTTCACTTACAACGCCAGGAGAGAGCACAAAGATGAGTGGAGTCCTAGTTGTGGAATCATCAACAACTGACTGCATGTCCAAGACTGGGGGTTCTGTAAATTTTGATCCCAGGTTGTTAATGATGAACGATGTGGCACAGAAAGAAATCCGATCAGGACGCAGGGAGCGGACAATTAACATTCGTTGAAGCTCATTGCAAGCATTGTCCCATTCACCTATAGTGAAACATTAATGAAAATGTCAGTAGCAATCATAAGTTAAAAGTACTACTAGAGAAAGTCCATAAGAACTATCTATGAGAAATGTAAACAGAAATAGTCTATGAAATTTTTTGTCAAGTGCTAAGCACAATGACATTCACAGCTTAGCACTTGACAAAATGGATCAGTGAAAACCTGTCGGAGAAGCACTGGAGGCCACAAGATCTGGTTTTACAGATGTAAATTAAGAATACTTTGGACAGCTAAAAAGAGTTGTTGTTGAACTAGGGCTGCTGAGCTTCTTGCTCTTTTGCAGCCAATACCATGTTGATGACTTCTTGGTATTATCTACACTGTAGATCTTGGCTTTTCCTGTGGCTTTTCTGCCATTCCAAAACCTGTTGAGTTGAAGTCATTAGCTTTAATTTGCTTGGCTTGCATTTAAAGGATCATCACATCTGGTCCCAAGCTAGAAGGAAGAAGCACATGACATTCTGTGCATTCCCCACCATCCAAGGGGGCCCTCCAAATATGCACACCTAAATACTGTGCCCTGGTTCTGGACTGTCCCAAGGAATCATCACATCCTACACAGAGCCACTTCTCAGCTTGCCCTGCTTATCATGGGCCCATGATGAGATCCTCCTGCATACAGCCAACCAGCTAAAAGCCATAGTTACGTCTGGGGCTGAAGAGACTCCTCCAATCTTAGTGTGTAATGCTGTGTTCTGAACACGTTTCACCACAAGGGAAATCCCTGGAAGTGTGTGGATGATTTGTAGAGTCTATGAGGGTGTACTTAGCCTGACAGGCAGAGGTTCACTTCCACATCTGTATAATATAGCACTGTGCATAGCTGGTGGTCACATAAGGATGACTCCAGATATACCTCCAAGCATTGATTGGAGAGTCCGTGAAGATGTAATTAACCTCACAGGCAGAGGTTCACTTCCATATCTGTATAACATTGCATATTTCACAGCTGGTGGTCATATACGGTTGACTCCAGATATGCCTCCATGCACTGATGTAAAGAGAGTCAATGAGGATATAATTAGTCTCACAGGCAGAGGTTCACTTCCATATCTATATACTATAGCATTGTGCATAGCCTGTGGTCATGTAAGGATGACTCCAGATATGTCTATATGCACATCTAAAAAGAGTAATGATCATGTCCTGAAAGAAGGCGGTGTTCAAAGAAAGTTAATTACTTACATTAGTAGCAGCAATCCATTTTCTTTGGGGACTGTAATGAGAAGAAGGAAGCTGGAAAATTTTATGACAGCAGAAAAGATTGATGGAAAAAAGACACAGAGGACCACAAACAGAAGATACTAGACAGTTTGACATCATGGCATAGAAAGAAGTCAACAACAGAATTCATAAACAGTAGTGGAGACAGGAAGCTGCAGAGAGACATGATTGCCTACCCCAACAGGCATGGTACTTGGAAAAGAAGAAGAGAATTAGAGTGAATCATCACTGAAATATGTCCATGCATCAGTGAAAACAAGAAGAAGTGAATTAGAGTGAATCATCACTGAAATATGTCCATGCATCAGTGAAAACGAGAAGAAGTGAATTAGAGTGAATCATCACTGAAATATGTCCATGCATCAGAGAAAACAAGAAGTGAATTAGAGTGAATCATCACTGAAATATGTCCATGCATCAGTGAAAACAAGAAGTGAATTAGAGTGAATCATCACTGAAATATGTCCATGCATCAGTGAAAACAAGAAGTGAATTAGAGTGAATCAACACTGAAATATGTCCATGCATCAGTGAAAACAAGAAGAAGAGAATTAGAGTGAATCATCACTGAAATATGTCCATGCATCAGTGAAAACAAGAAGAAGTGAATTAGAGTGAATCATCACTGAAATATGTCCATGCATCAGTGAAAACAAGAAGAAGTGAATTAGAGTGAATCATCACTGAAATATGTCCATGCATCAGTGAAAACAAGAAGAAGTGAATTAGAGTGAATCATCACTGAAATATGTCCATGCATCAGAGAAAACAAGAAGTGAATTAGAGTGAATCAACACTGAAATATGTCCATGCATCAGTGACACTTTTCTTGCAGTAGTTATCATTGAAAATTCTTCATAAGAATTGTAGGTCATCATCACTCTTGAACAACAATTAAAAAAAGTTAGACTTTCATAAATGGGTGCTTGCATAGAATAGGATTGAAATGGTATGATATGGCCACCACTGTGAAACTGATGACAAGAACCAGACAAGTGCTAGTGGAACAAGAGATGAAAAGTAGATGTTGACGATGAATCTGACATACTTTGAAGAAATCTGTTGATAAAATTACCAGACAGTCCTTGTTCTGGAACCACCTCAGTAAGAGAAGTACAGGCAGACCAAAGAACATATGGAGAAGAGAAGTGGAGATGGAAATGAGAATGATGAGGGAGAATGATGAGGAAGACATGGAAAGACCTTGACCTGATTACTGATCGATTCATCATTCATTCATGTCCATTGTAGCTCTTTACAGAGCATTGAGCCATCACTACAGGGAGCCTGACTCAATGCACTCGTAATCCTTCAGTAGTGGTTCACATAGCAATTTCTTTTTCATGAATGAGGTTAGGACAACATATATATGACTGTAAAACATACCAGAGCAATCACTGTGAAAATCTAGCACTCTTTAAAAGCTAACCTGGCAAAGATGTGGACTCAGGTTCAGCAGATGTGTACCACATATTCCAGTCTCGTGGGTACTGCTCAAAAGATGTTATAATGCCATGGAAGTTGGTCAGCTTGTCCAACTCAGTTATGTTATCCCAGGAATCATCTGACAGCCAGACCGTGCAAGGGTTGTCCATTTGGTTTTCTCTGTCTAACACCTGATCAGAAGAAAATATTTTTCCAACCCTTGTAATTATTATATTGTCTCTGATATTCAAAATAACAGAAGAGATAATCTTACTAAAATGTTGGTATTTCAACAATAGCACTCTTCAAAATCTACTAAAAAGCTACAGACTTTCATAAATGGGTAAAAAAAAGTTAGTTGCTTATCCTTTACAGGACGTGGCAATCAACCCCAGCTTTTATTGGCTGTTTGTGATTTTTCTAGGCAATTTTTTCATTCATAAATGGGTACTTGCGTAGAATAGAAGGATTGAAGTGGTCTGACAAGATCACTGATGTGGAACTGATGACAAGAACCACATAAGTGCCCGTAGTACAAGAGATGAGAAGAAGACGCTGAAAAAGGAAACACACTGAGGAATCCTGTTAATAGCACTACCATGTAGTTCTTTCTCTGGAATCCCCAGGGTAAGGTACATAGAGGAAGACCAAAGAACACACGGAGAAGACAACTGGCGATGAAGGGAAGGCATGGAAAGACTTTGAGTTAATGACACAGGGCAGGAAGACTCAGCAAAAGTTTGTTGAAGGCCTATGCTCCTTGGAAAGCTGAGAGGTGATGAATGAATGATGCTTCAAAATCACTGTCATCAGGGGATAGGAGTGGCTAAGAGGTGTGGCATCTGCCTCAAATTCTAAAGGTACTGGGTTCAATTTCCAGTAGAGGCAATATAATTTATGGAAATATTTTTCAGAACCAGTGGTCCTAATGATGTCTTAAGGTAAAAAAAAAGGTAAAAGACCCCGTTACATGCCTATTGAGGCACATTGGGAATACGATGTTAGGCCCGTAATTTCGTGACCATTGGCACACTAGGGATGATGTGGACAGCATCATGCCGGCAAACCTTAACCGTCCCAGAGTTGTTCTGGTACCCAATTCAGGAGGCTGGGTCAACCCCGGAGCCATTTGTGGTTTAAAAAATCCCACCTCAACTGGGGATCGAACCATGGACCACCGAGCTAGGAAGCCAGTGCACTAACCAGTGCTACCGCAGCTCCAATGATGTCATACTCTCACCATTAATATGATGTTCAGCATGAGACTGGCAAACTCATCATGTAAAACAAGTTGCTACAGAAACAACAACCACAAGAGCACATGAATGCTCTGGTGCAGGCTTCCTGCAAGAGGACACCCTGCAATGGAGGTACCGTACTCAATAAGGAACAAAAAGGGGAAAAGTCTCATCAATAACTTAATATCTGACAAGATTAATGATAAGTAGTACATTCCCAGCATGGAGGGGAACAAGACTTCCAGAACTGATTGACAACACACAAGAGATGATGAAAACAAAAAAAAGGCAGTCAAACAGACGCAGAAAGGAAGCAATATAGCAATGGAACATGGCAGAATGGACCTGCAGATATATGTAACTGATTTAAAAAATACCCAGACAAAGACCAGTGATATAAGATGTGAACAAAAGATGCAGGTGTTGGGTAGGACATATTCTGAGGACATGCTGCAAAGTTACCTGGTACGGGGATTGAAACCTGGTCGAGTCAAGCTCCAGTCAACCTGGCTGTACATGGTTACCTGACTCTGCTGTTGAGTTAGGGAAGGCAAAGGCAGTGAAGAAGGGAACTGGTCACCCCACCTCATAAAGCTGGACCTAGTATAGTGAAGTCTCTAACACTTTGCTCCCCTATGGCAGTTTCTAATATGGAACTACCTTTACCTTTATGTGACTAGAAATTTCTCAGCCGACAACTGATAAGTCCATAGCTATAACTGATAAGTCCATAGCTATAACTGATAAGTCCGTAGCTATAACTGATAAGTCCATAGCTATAACTGATAAGTCCATAGCTACAACTGATAAGTCCATAGCTATAACTGATAAGTCCATAGCTATAACTGATAAGTCCATAGCTATAACTGATAAGTCCATAGCTATAACTGATAAGTCCATAGCTATAACTGATAAGTCCATAGCTAACTGATAAGTCCATAGCTACAACTGATAAGTCCAGTATAGCTATAACTGATAAAGTCCATAGCTATAACTGATAAGTCCATAGCTATAACTGATAAGTCCATAGCTATAACTGATAAGTCCATAGCTATAACTGATAAGTCCATAGCTATAACTGATAAGTCCATAGCTATAACTGATAAGTCCATAGCTATGCCCTTACAAGTTATAGCTATAACTGATAAGTCCATAGCTATAACTGATAAGTCCATAGCTATAACTGATAAGTCCATAGCT
Source organism: Oreohelix idahoensis (assembly GCA_024509875.1). NCBI lineage: Eukaryota > Metazoa > Mollusca > Gastropoda > Stylommatophora > Oreohelicidae > Oreohelix > Oreohelix idahoensis. The sequence goes on from JAMPIV010018620.1 coordinate 279,102, forward strand.
ATAACTGATAAGTCCATAGCTATAACTGATAAGTCCATAGCTATAACTGATAAGTCCATAGCTATAACTGATAAGTCCATAGCTATAACTGATAAGTCCATAGCTATAACTGATAAGTCCATAGCTATAACTGATAAGTCCATAGCTATAACTGATAAGTCCATAGCTATAACTGATAAGTCTGATAGCTATAACTGATAAGTCCATAGCTATAACTGATAAGTCCATAGCTATAACTGATAAGTCCATAGCTATAACTGATAAGTCCATAGCTATAACTGATAAGTCCATAGCTATAACTGATAAGTCCATAGCTATAACTGATAAGTCCATAGCTACAACTGATAAGTCCATAGCTATAACTGATAAGTCCATAGCTACAACTGATAAGTCAAGTCCATAGCTATAACTGATAAGTCCATAGCTACAACTGATAAGTCAAGTCCATAGCTATAACTGATAAGTCCATAGCTACAACTGATAAGTCAAGTCCATAGCTATAACTGATAAGTCCATAGCTACAACTGATAAGTCAAGTCCATAGCTATAACTGATAAGTCCATAGCTACAACTGATAAGTCAAGTCCATAGCTATAACTGATAAGTCCATAGCTACAACTGATAAGTCCATAGCTATAACTGATAAGTCCATAGCTATAACTGATAAGTCCATAGCTATAACTGATAAGTCCATAGCTACAACTGATAAGTCAAGTCCATAGCTACAACTGATAAGTCCATAGCTACAACTGATAAGTCCATAGCTATAACTGATAAGTCCATAGCTATAACTGATAAGTCCGTAGCTACAACTGATAAGTCCATAGCTATAACTGATAAGTCCATAGCTATAACTGATAAGTCCATAGCTATAACTGATAAGTCCATAGCTATAACTGATAAGTCCATAGCTACAACTGATAAGTCCATAGCTACAACTGATAAGTCCATAGCTACAACTGATAAGTCCATAGCTATAACTGAGCTATAACTGATAAGTCCATAGCTATAACTGATAAGTCCATAGCTATAACTGATAAGTCCATAGCTATAACTGATAAGTCCATAGCTATAACTGATAAGTCCATAGCTATAACTGATAAGTCCATAGCTATAACTGATAAGTCCATAGCTATAACTGATAAGTCCGTAGCTATAACTGATAAGTCCGTAGCTATAACTGATAAGTCCATAGCTATAACTGATAAGTCCATAGCTATAACTGATAAGTCCATAGCTATAACTGATAAGTCCATAGCTATAACTGATAAGTCCATAGCTATAACTGATAAGTCCATAGCTATAACTGATAAGTCCATAGCTATAACTGATAAGTCCATAGCTATAACTGATAAGTCCATAGCTATAACTGATAAGTCCATAACTGATAAGCTATAACTGATAGCTATAACTGATAAGTCCATAGCTATAACTGATAAGTCCATATAAGTCCATAGCTATAACTGATAAGTCCATAGCTATAACAGATAAGTCCATAGCTATAACAGATAAGTCCGTAGCTATAACTGATAAGTCCGTAGCTATAACTGATAAGTCCATAGCTATAACTGATAAGTCCATAGCTATAACTGATAAGTCCATAGCTATAACTGATAAGTCCATAGCTATAACTGATAAGTCCATAGCTATAACTGATAAGTCCATAGCTATAACTGATAAGTCCATAGCTATAACTGATAAGTCTATAGCTATAACTGATAAGTCTATAGCTATAACTGATAAGTCCATAGCTATAACTGATAAGTCCATAGCTATAACTGATAAGTCCATAGCTATAACTGATAAGTCCATAGCTATAACTGATAAGTCCATAGCTATAACTGATAAGTCTATAGCTATAACAGATAAGTCCATAGCTATAACTGATAAGTCCATAGCTACAACTGATAAGTCCATAGCTATAACAGATAAGTCCATAGCTACAACTGATAAGTCCATAGCTACAACTGATAAGTCCATAGCTACAACTGATAAGTCCATAGCTACAACTGATAAGTCCATAGCTACAACTGATAAGTCCATAGCTACAACTGATAAGTCCGTAGCTATAACTGATAAGTCCGTAGCTACAACTGATAAGTCCGAAGCTATAACTGATAAGTCCATAGCTATAACTGATAAGTCTATAGCTATAACAGATAAGTCCATAGCTATAACTGATAAGTCCATAGCTACAACTGATAAGTCCATAGCTATAACAGATAAGTCCATAGCTACAACTGATAAGTCCATAGCTATAACTGATAAGTCCATAGCTACAACTGATAAGTCCATAGCTATAACTGATAAGTCCATAGCTACAACTGATAAGTCCATAGCTATAACAGATAAGTCCATAGCTACAACTGATAAGTCCATAGCTGTAACTGATAAGTCCATAGCTACAACTGATAAGTCCATAGCTACAACTGATAAGTCCATAGCTACAACTGATAAGTCCATAGCTATAACAGATAAGTCCATAGCTACAACTGATAAGTCCATAGCTATAACAGATAAGTCCATAGCTACAACTGATAAGTCAAGTCCATAGCTATAACTGATAAGTCCATAGCTATAATTCAAAAACATAAAAAGTAACAATCCTTTCAACTCACAATGCCACCCCGGAGGAAGAAATTGTACTCATCCATGTTAAGTTTTCCAGCACGTTCCAAGATTTTAGCACACATTTGGAAGGAGAAGATCAGCTTATGTTTCTCAAACAGACCTCGGCAAGTGTATCTACGAAGATTAAAATGCTGCTGATGATAATGATGATGGTAATGATAGCACACTGGCAAATACAAATATTCTGTGACAATAAGGAAAATAAACATTGCAAAACTAATGATGAAGATGAAAATAGTAGCAAAAATGATTATTAGTATGACAAATCATTATTATCCTCTTCACTCCTTGTGTATCATGTAACCACTACTGTAGATGGCTCTCCTCAGGAAATCTATGCTAAAGTACAAACTCTTGCACCATGGTTTCTGCATCAATTTGTTTCATTGATGAGGCTGCCAGTCCTATTCACAATCTCACATTAGTCATCTTTCACAACATGCATGAAAGAGCAGAAGTACTTTTCTTTAGTTGTCAACTTGGAGACCCCCAAAATCATGGTTGAATAGATGAAGAGTATGATAATGGTTACGACAATAATAACTAGCCTGATAATTGTTACAAAATGATAAGGATGATGATAATGATTTTCAAAACCAAGTGAATGAGAATCATAACAGGACGGCATGAAGATAACACCCACTAAACAACTGGAAAAGATTGTGTATCTCCAACCAATGGAGGGTGGAAGAGATGGCAGGGACCACAACAAGCCAAAAAACTCAGGAAGAATGGTAAGATCACCATTATGGAACTCACAACAAGAACCAGACAAGTGCCAGTGACAAAAGAGATGAGAAGAAGAGAATGGAAATGGAAAGGATACACACTAAGGAAACATGTTGATAGCATTCAGGCAGTCCTTGTTCTGGAATCTCTAGGGTAAGAAAAGTAGAGGTAGACAGAAAAAAAACATGGAGAAGAGAACTGGAGACAGCAATCAAAGAGATGAGGAAGGCCATGAGCTGATGGCACATGACAGGAGGACCTGGCATATATTTGTTGAAGGCCTATGCTCCTGGGGCAGCTTAAGGGTGATGACGATAAATAATGTTATGGATGTTAACTGCTATAGTAATGACAATGGAAACTGTAAAGATGTCTACAGTTTAAATCAGTGTTTCCCAAACTTATTTGGGTCACCGCCCCCTTGGCTCCCAGGGCATGTCCCCAGCGGCCCCCCCCCCCCCTGCATTTCCCACAGTACATTAAAAAATGTAAAGAGTGAAAAATAAGAGCAAATGTTAATACAGTAACAACTAATTGCTCAATTTATCACATTCTAATATAAAGCTACAGATATGCTTATTTATTAACTTAATTTAAAAAGAAAAACTTAATTACTTAATGCAGTAATATAAACAGCAGTATGTGAAAGTAAATTAGTAACAAACATACTTCATTTTTAACTTCAGTGAGATGGATGTGCCTGGTGTAGTGATATCAGCTTCTCAACATCAGGCTGAAAGTTACTCAGAAGGAGTCTCAGATCCCCACGTTCAGTAATCTGCAGTCTGTTTCTCTGCTTCGAAAGAAGTTGGACAACCGCGCTATATCCACGCTCTACTAAATACGATGTTGGAAAGGCAATACAGAGCATCTTAACCTTTCCCCATGCAGGGTAGCGTTCAGAGATTTCTTTCTGCAACCAAAAGTCTTGATATGATTTCTTGAACATTGGCTTAAGCTCAACATTATTTTGTAGCGATATCAGTTCCTCTTCCACCCTTCCTAGTTCCTAACTGCACGTGTCCAGGAATGGATTTATTATCCAATCTGGAATCGTGATCAAAAGAAGATCCTGCAATCTCTGAGACATGTCTTTATGCAGTATATCTTTGTGTGCACAATATACTTGAAGATTATCTTCTGGTATTTTGTCTTTCTCTCTTCCAACTCTAAGAGGCTGGTAAATTGGATTAACTCGCGACGGCCAAAATTACGTTTGAATAGCGTTAATTTGGCCAGAAACGCGGAGACGACAGATTTGACTTTTTTAAGATTAATATCATTTCCTTGCAGTTGTAGATTTATTTCGTTAAACTTTGTGAATAAATCTGACAAATATGCAATGTCATGCCTGATATTCGTTAGTTCTGTACTGAGCGAAGCATGCGAGTCTTTGAAGAATTCTACCACAGTTTCAAAAAGAGCATAAAGGCGTCTCAGACAATTTCCTTTTGAGAGCCATCTGACTTCTGTGTGCATCAGCAAACGTTCAAACTGTTCATCATTCTCAGTACAAAGCTCTCGAAATAGTCGAGAATTGAGAGCATGGGACTTAATTTTGTTAATCGCTGTGATACCAGTATTTAATGATTTGTGAAGCCGATCACTTAGGTTTTTTGCGACAAGATGTTGTCTGTGAATTACACGGTGTATTGTAAATATACCAGGTACAGCTTCTTTTAAGAAAGCGATAAACCCGCGGTAACAACCTATCATTGATGGTGCCCCATCTGTTGCACAAGCAAGAATGTTAGTAAGCGGAATGTCCTTCTCTTTGAAAAATTTCTCTACTACACGAAATATTGACTCTCCTTTTGTATCAGTTACTAGTTGCTTAGCAAATAACAACTCTTGAACCAAGCTTTCGTCTTTTACGAAGCGAACATAGGCAAGAAGCAAAGATTCGTTGCCCGGCAAAGTTGACTCATCCAACTGCAATGCAAATTCTGTTGTCCTAAGTATGTTGCACAATGTATTTTCAACATTCTCAGCCTTTCATCTATTCTTCTTTGAACAGAGGTATTGCTGAGCGGAATTGCTTTAATTATTTGTTCATATGACTTATGCATAACTGTACTCACAAACTCCCTTATAGCTGGCAAAATCAAATTTTCTGCGATTGTGTGAGACTTTCCAGATTTAGCTATCAGCAATGAAATTTTGTGTGAAGCTCGCAAACTATCACAGCTTTGTTGTGAAGTGTTGACAAACCTGTCACGAACAGTTTTACGTTTCTGAAAGTTTTCACGAAGTGACTGAAAATATGTCAAACGTTTATCTGTTTTATCTGGGTGAATTTTTTTTAAATGTTCAAGTAGTCTGGAAGGTTTCATCACCTCATTTGAAAAGGCCCTCTCACATAATAGACACATTGACAGTTGTTGGTTATTTAGTGGTGGAATAAATCCATATTTAAGATATTCCACGCTGTATTGTTTGCACTTCTGTTTGGTTTGTTTTGCTTTTGCCATATTTGTTCTGAATTCTGGAACAAAGAATTGATTTTACAATTTTGCAGATAGAAAAATGTTCGTCGAATAAACAACAAAAACTGATTTAAAAGTGGCTTTACAAAAATGTTGACACATATGTTCTTACCGGTTTACTCTTCTATTTTATAAAGTTTCTTAACCACAGCCATAAATAAATTTAAAAAATACAACAATCAGAAAAAAAACCGCAATTAGCAACAGCCCCACCAACACTGAAGTAACCCAATAACCATTTCATAAAGTATAATAATAGTTATTTAATATGAACAAAATATAAAATAACGCACTATGTTGATAGGTCTTCAGATTTAAAAATTGGGAGACAGTAGCCTAAATACAAAGTGTGGAGATCCCGGTAACAAATTAAAAGGATGTAATATAATGGATTGAACAGCAATATTCAATATACGGCAAATCTGTTTCAAAATGTATCTGCTTAATTAAAAATTAATGTTAGTAAAACTGATGCTAGCTCTGTGCAAACAAACAAAAAATATAAGTAAGAAAACTTACCTTATCGACAGGATGAAATTGTTTGATACCCAGTACACGCTTATTTGAAACCACTGTTCACAAGAAAAGCTGAGAAAGTTTGTTGGTTTTGCTCATAGCCAGCACAAAGTTGAAATAGACGGGAAACGTACATTGCGCAAGTCGATTTATGAAAGTCTGAATGTAAGGTAGGAAAGCCGGTTCAGATGTTCAAAGACTGATTTCTACTGCCCAGTACCGTTAAAAACATGCTCCCTTGAACCTTTTCTCTTATTTATTACCAATCTGCGAATATCTAGTTACCACTAGCCCCCACAAATACTGAGACAATAAATTCAGCAACAAAGCAAAGTTGGTACTTTCTGAATCACCAGCAAGTATCTAATTTCGTTCATGCCATCGGCACGGATCATTTCTCTTCCTTCAGGAGTGAACGAATGGACAATAGGTGTTTGGTTAACCCCCTTTCCGGGACCAGAAGACGCAGCAATAGAGACCACAGTCAGCGACTCATAGCTTGACTGCCTGCGTCAGGACCAGCGAACCAGAGCTGGTCAAGACCGTGCTCCACCTCCACGTGGTGGTCCTGGAAACAGTCTGCAGCAGTGCAGGCTGGCTGAGTGAGCACGGATCGCAGTGGGAAGGCAAACCCGGTCCTAAAAAATGCCGTGCAGAAGTCGGATGTGTCGACCGAAAGGTGCAGATATCACAGCTACGTTGTAAACAGACACAACGCAACCACCTTCCTTTTCAGGGCGAACGAGGAAGAAGAAGAAGAACCCCCTTTCCTAGCAGTTCCCAATTACCGTTTATGGTCAGCGATGGTTACCTGAGCTCAGAATGACACGCATAGACGAAACTATGTCCTGCTTAATGATCCTAGTAATACAACCATCAACATCGTCCCCGCTTCACTGATGCTGTCTCTCAAATCCACAATTCCTTTCTCCTCCGCACGTACTGAATTTAGCTTGTGAAATCCTGAACCTATTGTATGGCTCTGAGACATGGAGAACAACAAAAACAACAACCAAAAAGCTACAGACTTTTATAAACGGGTGCTTGCGTAGAACAGAAGGACTGAAATGGTATGACAAAGTCACAAATGTGGAATTGATGACAAGAACCAGACAGAGTTCCAGTGGAACAAGAGTTGAGAAGAAGATGCTGGCGATGGATAGGACACACATTGAGGAAACCTGCTGATAGCATTACAAAGCAGTCCTTGTTCCATAATCCACAGGGAAAGAGAGGCAGAGGTAGACCAAAAAACACACGGAGAAGAGAACTGGAAACAGAGGTGAAAATGATGAGGAAAACATGGAAATAACTTGAGCGGATGGCACAGGACAGGAAGACTTGGCATGTGTTTGTTGAAGGCCTATGTTCCTTGGGGAGCTAAAGGGTATTGAATTGAATCCGGAACCCCCTTACTACTCAGCGCCCACTGTTTACTACTGAACGCCCCCCTCTGGCCCATTTTTTCCGTATTGCCCCCTTGGATCCTCCCAAAGCCCCCAGGGGGGCGGTACCGCCCACTTTGGGAACCACTGGTTTAAATCTTCATCATCATCAGGTGCGATCCTCACATCGAAGATCAGCTGCAATGGAAGATGTTGATCTTCTGTCTTGATGGTGCACTCTGATAGACTCTTTCCTGTCCATCTCTTGATGTTATCTTCCCACTTATAGTGATGTCTTCCTCTTGCACGTTTGCCTTCAACTCTGCCTTCTACTATAGTCTTCAGTAAGGTGTTGTGTCTTTTTACATGGTCAAAATATGTTAGCTGTCTAATTTTGTTCTCCTTCATTAATTCTCTTTTCATTCCTAGTTTTTCTAGGACCCTCTTTATTTGCTTTCTTCTCTTTCCATGAGATGTGCCCCATTACAGTATAAATACCAAGATAATAAATGTCTTGTGTTGACTGATTGAAATGTAATATAACAAGACTTGTATAAGGACATAACATACATGCCACACTTAAAGGTTTACCCATAATCTGTACGGGGTGTTTGCGTTTTCAGATGTGTACGGGCCGTACACGGGTCTGTACGGGTTTTTTCGCCTAATTATTAAATATACATATAAATCTTGTGCCACTACACAATTTGCGTCATGAGATTCGGCGAGATTTTAAGCCAAGTGGATAAAAAAAAAAATAACCAATGAAAATCAAGCTGCCTATTTTTCAATTGCCGCGGGATGTGCGTGGCGTGTTCATTCACAATTTTTCGCTAAAGCTAGCGCGAGGTTACTGATTATTTGAACGATTACGCAGCACTGAAATCTTTTTTGAGTCAAGCCTATTGTTTAGGATTAATTTCCAGTTTAGTATTGGTAAGTAATTCATTTTTAAAAAAATATTACAATAACATTGTTTAGATGAAGTTAGATTTAACTGTCAGATAACTTAGGCCTATGCTTTCTTTTCCCCTAAGGTTTAGCATAATTGATTATTTACGGCTGGTAAAAAAAAAAAAAAGGCTGATACCACTACATATTATTTGATTTCACTAAAACTTGTAGAAAGTGCGTAAGAAATGTAAAATTTGAAAAATAATACAATAGCCTACAAATTATGGGTAGCCTAATAACGTAATGACGGTCGCCGAATGCTCCGCATGTATTTTCGTACCATTTAGAGTTATAATTAGGGTTACAGCTAGGGTTAACCCTAAATCTAAATGGTACGAAAATACACGCGGAGCATTCGGCGAACGTCATTCCGATATTACCAAATTATGAAACTGAAAAGAAAAAAAAACCACAATAGCGTGGAAAATTTACATCTTAACTCGATCAGAGAAAAGTTTATTTGGAGTTAGCCTACTTCTCTTCTTAGTTTTAATTTCGTTTCTTTAAAAAACAATGTTATTTTGCCTTTGGTGGTCATCATTACGGTCATTCAATGATTTATAATTATTAAATAATTAATTAGCCTACTATCAATGTTTGATTGACACTAAAATTTGTATGGGAAGGTCTATTTAAAACTACCAGTTGGGCTTTAACGGCTATTCCAATTTTTGAAGTTCGGTAGAAAATATACAGGCTAATATTACGCCAGCGCTAGTTTATATTTTCATTACCAGCTTTAGCAAAAAATTTATTAGATTTTAAATTTAAGATTCCTAACCCATAATGCTTATTACTGGTCTCTTTAGGCCTGTACTTTTATAAGGCACTATAGAAAACACAGCAACTGTTCTTCATTTCAACCATAAATTGTATTAATTTTTTTCCAAGATTCTATTTCATTATATAATATTAAAATTACAAATAATTATATTTTTCAAATTGATTATTAATATTTGTATTTACTTTTTCACATTAATATTTTTTTTTTCTGTCTAGCAGGAAATATTGCATCCATCTAACAGCATGGCTGAGCCTAACTTTAAAAAAAGGAGGTTAGAAGAAGATCAACGTCGTGGGAAGTTTCAATCTGACTGGACAACTACATTCCCTGGGATTATTGAGACATCCAAATTAGGCTCTTCACATGCATACTGTAGAATATGCAATAGAGATATTAAAGTGATGGCATCTGGCTTACACGATGTGAGGGAGCATTTCAAAACAAAACTGCATGAAAGGAACTATCAGCTGAAGAACGGAAGTTCTATCAAGGCCTTCTTTACTCAGCCTCAACAAGAAGATGATAAAAATAACGAGGGCTGAAGTTTTATTTGCAAATTTTATTGCTCAACACAACATAGCTGCTTCTATAGCAGACCATTTTTCAGACTTATCAGCTGAGATGTTTCCGGACAGTGCTATTGCCAAACGTTTCAAATGCAAGCGAACCAAAACAACAGCCATTATTAAAAACTGCTTGGCTCCATCTGCAACGGAGCCAGTCATCAAATTATGCAGGAAGACACCTTTCTCCTTGATGATCGATGAGTCAAATGATAGAAAAACTGACAAGCGTTTAGCTATAATGGTGAGGGTATTTGAAGATGGCATAGGACCTAGAACCAGGTTGCTGGGCATGCCGGTCGGTACTGGTGGAACCAGTGAAGCTATTTTCAGTGATATTGATGCTGTGTTCAGCGACTTACAAATCCCATGGATTAACTGTATAGGTTTTGCAAGTGACAACTGCAATGTAATGGTTGGCAAATCAAACTCTGTACTAACGCGAATCAAGAGCAAGAACCCTGATGTGTTTAGTATAGGGTGTATTTGCCACCTTGCAAATCTTTGTGCCAAGGAGGGTATAAAGCAGCTGACTATTCCTGTTGATGACCTTTTGATAGATATCTTCTATCATTTTGAGCATAGCTCAAAACGGAAAAAATCATACAGAGAGTTTCAACTGTTTACAGGAGTGGATGCACTAGACATACTAAAGCACTGCCAGACTCGCTGGCTTTCTTTGCAGAAAGTAGTGGACAGAATTTTAAATCAATATTCTGCTCTATCTTCATACTTCGAGAGCCACGACGATATGGAAAAACCATGCCGTGTCAAAAACATTCATCAGTTACTAAAATCACCACTGACCCAGATGACTCTACGTTTTCTCCAATTTGTGCTACCTCTGTTGACTGAATTTAACAAATTGTTTCAGACAGATGAGTCCCAAATAGTGGTATGATGGATGAAATGGATCGTCTGCTACGAAAATTTATTGTCAAATTTGTAGAAATGAAATATGTAAAAGAGGTGAAAGATATAAGATTGTTAAAGTATGCTGAACGTGATCTACAGCATGATGACCATACACTTGCTGTTGGTCTGTCCAACAGGACATTACTGGAAGAGTTAGATATAAGTTCTCAAGTGAGAAATTCATTTTTCAGAGATGTGAGGAACTTTTATGTTGCTGTTGTGAAAAAGATATTGGATAAATTTCCATTTGAGAATGAAGTCCTTAAGGATATCAAAATTCTTGATCCAGCCTTTAAAGACACAGTTCAATATACAGCAATCTGTAAGCTGGCCAACACTTTTGCACCACATTTAGACCAAGAGGTGTTAAAGGATGAATTTGAAGATTATTGTTTGCTGCCTGATGAATGTATTTCAAGATTTGACGCTGGACAAAAAAGAAGCTTTTCTAGGTACTGGCTTGACATAATCAACCTGAAAACTAGCACTGGTCGTACACGATTTCCCAGTCTGGCAGTCATAGTGAAACGCTTATTGACATTGCCTCACAGCAATGCTGACTGTGAGAGGTCTTTCTCTATGATGAAAAAGATTCACACGGACTGCAGAAATAGACTAAATGATGATACAGTCACAGCATTTCTACAATGCAAAATAAATTCTAACTCTTGCTGTTTAGGTTTTAAAGCAAGTGAAGACATGCTTAAAAAGGCAAAGGCCGCATGTCACTATGATGGTGCAGAACCATCTAATTGAATATACTTTTACATGAATAAACTCTTTTGTTACGTTTTTCAGTCTTTGTACAGGTTTTGCGGGTCTTTGTACAGGTTTTGCGGGTCTTTGTACAGGTTTTTTTAATTTTTTGTACAGGTTTTTCATCTCTGAGGTGTGGCATGTATGACATAATAATGTATAAACAGTAAGAAAATTAGCTTAATGGTAATGAAATGAACATAGGGTAAATGGAAATATACAAACCAGAAGTAAATTTACATACTAGTAAAGATATCAGTGGAAAAAACAAAAAATAATTTTGAAAATGGAAGTAAATTTACCTGTACACAGCAAAAGTATGGTACTCATTCAGATTGTTTATTCTCTCCTCCAGCTTTGAAGAGCGTTGTGATTTCTCAATGGACAGTACAAATAAATCAATGTAAGAGTCCAGTGAGAACTGGTACATTGGATCTATAAGACCCATATCGCTGAGGACAAAGAACAGTGTGGATGCTCGCTGGGCACAAGGCCGGTAACCCTGACGATCACATAAATAAATGTTGTTAGATAATTGTTACACACTGGTGTTAAAAACGGTGCAAAAATGAGTAACACTGAAATAGTCTGTGGATTACTAACGTATCGATAAGTGGGTGTCATGGTCATATGAATTTCATGACTTGTTTTTAAAAATCACAGGAAGTTCATACTTTCTTTTCTTTTAATCACAAAAGCTTCATGGCCATAAACTCACGACGTATAAAGTCAATGATTCTTGTAACAGCCGTTGACGTTTTTTTCTTCATTATTTATTGTGGACGCCACAGTGACAAAATGGTTACGCGAATATGTAGGCACATCAAACAGTCATTATCACAGCAACATTCAATACAGCAATAGACGGTAGACAGCATTACAATGATGAGTCAGATGCATGTTATATTTCATAGTGCTGTAAATGTAGTCAGGTGAAAAACTCCATCCTTTTCTATAACAGCCAGGAGATAACCAGATGTATGAGATCAGTTCACTCTCCTTAGTCTGACTTCAGCAAGACAGACACGTCTGCCGAAGTATAAATAATGTCCTCAAAAATATCCTCTAGATAATAAAGGTTTTCCAAACCTAGTTCATTTAACAAAGTAGCAAGTAATGGTCCTTGGGACATGCATCAACCGATGCAGTACAATACAGCGACATGTGAGCTGGGAAAACATCTCGTGACGACGACTTTCGAAGACAGGCTATGAATCGAAATCGCTCACGACCCAAAATCGATAGAGTTAATGAAAAGTCAATTTACCTTGCCTTCAGGAAATACACAGAAATATCACGCCTCCCGACATGTGGAAACACTAGAGGTATTATCTCGAATAAACGAAATATCCATTAAGAGGACTACACATCCCTGACAGAACAAAAAATAGCGGAGATCCCCTCTTCAACGAGGCATCTCTTTCGCCATTCAAATCGCACACTCCACTAGTGGTGGGCGGAAACCGATCGACCAAAAAACAAGACCAGTCATGCGCAGTCCAGCGCAAAAAGACCACAGCTCAAAACTTAACTGCATTCAATACCAACGCGAGAAGACAAATGCTTACCGAGAAAAGTGACTATAAATTTCAAGCAGTTGTTGCCCTTGCGTTATAAAATAGATATTGTAATAAAACGATGTTGCGAGAATTTATCACGCAACATATCACCACCTCCTCCCGATAAAAAAAAAATGTGGAACATTTTTTTTTTTTTAAATATCAAAGAGCATGCGATAAGCGGCTCAAAACGCACGAATTATGCGCTGATAATTAATTAAATTGCCTAACATGAGGCTAAATATAGAGTGTCTGGTGAGGATATACCTCAACAGAAAAATAAATATGTCTCAAAAAATATTCACATCGGGGAGGTGTCACCAACACACATCACGTTAGCATGTAAACACAATATACGTATGCAAGTTACCATAATCATCATTAAACAGCATACTCTAATATTGTCTTTAAAAATGGATGTACAAATCTGATAGGAAAATTTAAATAGTACATTCTTTGACATGTAATGACATAAGTACATAGTAAAGTTAAACTACATGACGATCCAGGACATATGCTCTGGTATTCCGAGGGTAAGTACACAATCTAGAACTCGTCATGCTTGATACTAGTAAGGTAAGTCCTCAGCTCAACAATGACATTCTGAGAAAGTACAAGCAATATAATGCTAATTAATAACTAATATGCTTCATAAGGTACAATACATTATTAATAATTGTGGCTGTTTAGTAAACTAACGGCCCTTATATTAACTACTCAGTCCTCCTCTATCATCTTAAAAAACGAACAGAAGAAGATGACAACAAAGCACGATAGTGTGTACATATAAAGTAAGTACAGATGTGCTAATCTATTGTAGAAATATAGGTGTGTTATGACTCTGTAATATATGGAAATATAGGACAGAAGTATTAGTTGGAGTCATGTGGGCATCTAGACAAAATGTCAGCCATCACATTATCCGCACCACGGATAGCTCGTACCGTGAAGTGAAAAGGTTGAAGAGCTATAGCATATCGAGTGGATCTCGAACTCTTCAAATTCTTAGTCTGAATAGCTGTAAGAGCTTTCTGATCAGTCTCTAGAATGAAATGTGCGCCCAGGAGGAATCTTTGTAGCTTTAGAATTGACCAAACCATCGCTAACAACTCACGGTCTAAAACCGAGTAGTTCCTCTCTGCCGCATTTAGTTTTCTAGAAATGTACATAACAGGATGCAGAGTATTTGCATATTCTTGCATCAGTGCTGCTCCAATCCCAGTGGATGAAGCATCACTCCGAAGAACAAAAGTCCTATCAAGAGTAGGTAATCTTAAGATGGGAGGAGAAGAAAATATATTCTTGATTTGGTCTAGTGAAGATTGGCATTCTTCAGACCAACGGACCAGATTAGGCGAACCTTTCTTCAACAATGTTGAGAGAGGTGCCATGATCGAAGATAAATTTGGAATAAATCTCCCATAAAATTGAATTAAACCTAAGAGACTCCTAACTTGTTTCTTCGTTTTAGGAACAGAGATGTTCAGTATTTTGGAAGTATTGTGGTCTTCTGTCTTCAAGAGACCATGACCAACACGATGACCCAGGAAAGAGATTTCACCAAAACCAACAAAAGCTTTAGAAGGTTTCGCTGTCAAATTATTCTCACGTAGAGTGGACAGTAAGTCATATAACCCTAAATAGTGATCTTCCCAGGTATCACTGAAGAGACAGATGTCATCTAAGTATGCGATGACATCCGAACGATGTGACAGAATTCGACGCATCATGCGAACGAAAGTGGCAGGGGCGTTCATGAGACCAAAAGGCATAACATTCCATTGAAATAGACCCCTAGGTGTAGAAAAAGCAGTAAGAGGTTTGGCATGCTCTGCTAAAGGCACTTGCCAATAACCTTTAGACAAGTCAAGTTTAGTGAAGAATCTAGAATTAGAAAGTCTAATCAGTAGATCTTCTAACAAAGGCATCGGTTCAGCATCGAACTTTGTGACCTGATTCAATTTGCGATAATCAACACAAATTCGTATGTTCTTATCCTTCTTCCGGACAATAACCATGGAAGAAGAATATGGTGAAGTCGATGGTTCAATTATATTTAATTGAATCATTTCATCCAATTCCTTTTCCACTTGCGACTGAAAGTGTATAGGAATAGGATACGGCCTAACCCTAATTGGATTATTGTCGGTAAGAATTATGTCATGTTCTATGACATCTGTGTGTCCAGGAATGTCAGTGAGAACATCCTGAAATGTTTGTAACATCGACGAGACTTGTCGATGTTCGTCACCAGAAAGATTAGGAGAAACAGAAACGTTTTTCCAAGATTCCGTAGAATGTAATGGAACCACTGGAAGGGGAAGATTAACATCAGAGAAGGTAGATTCCTCATCCTGTATGACAGACAGGGATGAATAATGACCGTGAGGTGCAGGAGCATCATCCGTTGCCTGGAAAATAGGCAGCAAATAGTCCGGACGTTCGTGAAATTCCGAAAGCATGTTTATGTGGAAAGTTTTATGCTTTCCATCAATATCGACCACATAGTCAACATCGGAAATCCGAGAGACTATTGCATACGGACCTTTCCATGCAATAAGAAGTCTATTTTCCCTACTGGGGAGTAGGACGAATGCTTTGTCACCTGGACAAAGTTGTCGTAGACATCTATTCTTGTTAGCAAACTGTCTTGCCTTCTCTTTAGCAATTTCTGATGAAGCAGTTGCTAGCTTACATGCCTCAATGATCTTTTGTCTAAGAGCAATGACATACTCATATGAGGATTGAGTTTCATCGCTAATATCATCGGCAGTGATGAGATCGTGTAATAAAGACATAGGGCCGCGTGGACGCGCGCCAAAGACAAGTTCGAAGGGAGAAAATCCTGTGTGTTCATTAGGGACTTCTCTATAGGCAAAGAGAGCCGCGGGTAAAACCCTGTCCCAATCTTGAGGATGATCTTCAGTTATCTTACCAAGCAAAGTCTTGAGCGTTCTATTCAGACGCTCAACTAACCCATTAGACATAGGATGGTAGATACTACTGAGAGATCGTTCAATATGTAAGGTAGACATTACCTGTGACATAGTGTCAGATATGAGTTGAGTGCCATGGTCTGACAATATTTCTCTGGGGAACCCCAAGCGAGAAAATATCAACCAAAGAGCATCTGCGATATCTGTAGTAGATATGCTCTTAAGAGGAATAGCCTCTGGCCAACGTGTGCACATATCGACACATGTAAGGATAAACTGATGTCCTCTGGCCGACTTGACCTTAAAAGGGCCAATAATATCTATGGCCATTTTCTGAAACGGCCGAATAGGAATGTCAGCAGCCTGGATAGGCGCAGCATGTCGTGGTCCTCTAGATTTGACCTCCTGACATACCTTGCATGATCGGCAGTAAATACGAATGTCCTTATTGACAAAAGGCCAAAAGAAAGCCGCAAGGACTCTCGACTTCGTACGGGAAAAACCCATATGTCCAGCACATTGCGAGTCATGAGCATGTTGTAATATTTGCACTCTCATGCTCTTGGGAACAAGAATTTGCGAATGTGCCGACGTAGTCGAATCTTGTACCATACGTACAAGTACGCCGTTTCTCATTGCAATCCAAGATTTTCTATTTGTATCCTGATTCGGATCACCTTTCTTCGCAAGAACGAAGAATTTTTTTAAAGAAGGATCTTCTTCTTGCAATTTTATGAAAGAGTCACGAGTGATTACTAAGTGACTATCTTGGCTATCAACTTCATTATCACTATTCAGTGAAGTTTCGGGTGTTTGTAGAGCTTGTGCTCTTGTAACTACTGCATTTGTAGCTTGCATGTTATTATCTTCCCAAGCAGCAATCTGCTGTGGGGTACACTCCCTAACTCCGTGAATACGACCAATAATAAGGTCCGCAATAGGATTAGGTAAGAGACAAGCATGCACATCTCCAGTAAAGAAAGGAGTGGCAATGCGAATTACAGCAGTAGGATATTTTTCTAGAGTGCCGCCAAATGTGACACATTTAATAACCCTTCCTGTAGCACAAGATGGATCTACAAGCGATTGTCTAACACCAATAGTGGTGCATCCGGAATCGAAAAGTAGTGAGACCGGAGTATCATTAACAAGACCCTTATGTAGAATTAAAGAACCCCTCCCGTCATGCGCAACAGCAGCAGGAAGAGCGGGAAGTGGGTGACCACAACTCAAAGTAGTTATGGTACCCGGTTCGAATAAAGTACTGCATTGGGGGCATTTGTTTGCTCTCTCAAAGTCAAAAGCAGAACCAGTGACAGCGTCAAAGTTTTTACTATCAACAACATGATTACAGGCTCCCTCCCTCAGTTTCCTGTTGTACAGCATTAGCCTGCTGATATCTCTTTTTTTTTGTGTTGAGATCTACCCCGACTATTATTACCTCTGAAGTTATCAGAGTTATTATTATCTCTGCAGTTATTATTGTCTCTATTGTAATTGTTATCCTGGTTCGAATTCCAGTTTCCACGATTACTATCATGTTCACATTGATGCGAACATCTATTTGTTTGGTTCTGAGGTCTTCGGCAGGAATAACCTCTATTACCATATCCTCTTTTGAAATGCTTATAATTATTAGGGTGATAGTAACGAGTACTATCAGGTTGTCTCCAATTCTTCGAAGAAGAATCACCATGAAATTGATTTCCATGATTTTGACAGAAATTACCGCTACTCTTTCTATCAAAATTTTGTTGGAATCTACGAGCAAAGTTTTGGCCATACGGAGCTGCCGAAGCAACTGGTAAACCTTCTTTCACCTTAGAGTTACCCATGGTTATGTGTGGGTGCGCAGTTACGTATTGGCAACAGAAATCTTCCATTTCTTTTATTGTTTTAGGTTTACGTTCATGAAGGAAAGCAAGGAAAGACTCATTGACAGACGACATGACTTTGTCTCTAAGTATTAAGTCCATAAGTCCTTCATAAGTTTTTTTCCGTCTTAGATAGTTCAACCCATCGTGAGAAAGTAATGCGTATTCTTGCAATAAACTCGGAGAATTCAACTCCATTTTCAGGTAACATGTTTTTAAATTGTAGACGATAGCCGTCTTCGTTAAGCTGATATTTCTTTAATAAAGCGACCCTGACAACCTCATAATTGTTCTTGTCAGGTTCATCCACCATATTTAATATACTTAGAGCTTTACCTGTCAGTATCCCTGATAACTGATAAACATATTTTGCTTTGTCTATGTTATGAGCTGTTCATGCTTGTTCAAATCTGTCCAGATAGAACATTATGTCATCACTGGAAGGACTAAATGTTGGTAACTTAATCTTAAAAGTATCATTATTAGCCTTACCAGAAGATGAACCCTTGTTTGAATCATTACCATTACTCATGCTCGTCAATTTCAATTTTTCCAACTCTAAAGCTAAGACCTTTTCTTCATGTTCCATTTTTGCTTTCTCTTTCCTCTCATCAGACTCTCTCTGTAATCTTCTTTCCTCAGCCTGAGCCTCTTTTTGAAGTCTTTCATTTTCAGCTTCTTTTTCAAGTCTTTTATTTTCAGCCTCTTTTTCAAGTCTTTTATTTTCAGCCTCTTTTTCAAGTCTTTTATTTTCAGCCTCTTTTTCAAGTCTTTTATTCTCAGCCTCTTTTTGAAATCTTTCAGCTTCTAGCTGTAGCTGGAGTTTTCTCTCCTCAGCTTCTGATTCCCTTTTTTTTGTTTTTCCATTTCCATTTGGAATCTTTTTTTCATCCACCTGCATCTGCAGTTTCTTTTGTTCAGCTTCCATTGCTTTATCATATCGAGCAGTTGCAAATTCTTCTAACTTATCACCAGTCTTCCCAAGCAATTTACCCTGCTCAATAAAGTGCTCAAATGTAGACATGTTGTCTAACATATGAGTCCAAAACCTGAAATAATTAACTAATTTATTTCAAACCTAAGTGTAACAAGTCTTAATTAAGCACTTGTATATTCACATCACATTATATTATCCCAGTCTCTGTGGGAAACAAGTCTCCATCAAAGAACTTGTATATGAAATATCAGCACTCAATTCTTGATCATAAGTGCACTTCTCATTCAATAGTGCACGACACTATTCATCATTCATTTATCATCAGTGTAGTAGTAACAGTGCATTAGCATAGCCCATTAACTAATTACTATAACTGTAAACAATGACTATGTAAACACATGCAGAATGTAAACATTGAAAATGTAAACAATGCAAACAATGTAAACAATAACAATGTAAACAATAACAAAGATCAGCAACAATACAAAAACGTTCGCAGAAATCAACTAAAAATAAAGCAGAAATTAATGAAATATCACAAAAAATGTGACGATATCTGCGCTATAATTAAACAAAATACATGACACCACAGTGTATAAACAAAAATGTTGTATGAAACTAAATTATAGACAAGAGTAGGCTAACAAATACAAACAAATCAAAACAAAACTAAAGAATGCGAAATAATAACGAAAACAATATTAAAACATGTCATCACAGCTAACATAAATAGCAACAGAAGTCGCTTAGCAAATTCCAGTATCGGAAATTTGCAAACCCTACAGAAAACGCTCACAATAGACGACCTCTATGACGTGGCATAATCTAACGGAGACACCACCCAACCGAGAACCCGCTGAAATATAAACATATAAATATACAAATAACATATAGACATATAACATATAGAATGAGATGATACACAGAAGACTCAGCAGAAGTATAAGGGCACAGTTTACATACAAACAGGCCACTTAACTTATAGGCTTCCAATCGTAGAACAGCAGAAAAAACGGATGTCAATCAACGTCCTAAAGAGCGAAGCTCCAACGATGATGGCACATCTGAACTGCTTCCACTGCTAACACGATGGTACAAGAGCTTCTGAAATACTGTGTGTTGAGTTGTTTCGGCACTTGACCTTCTAATCCAAAAGTAAGTTGATGGAAATCGGTACTTGGCCTTCTTCAGAAAACAACCCGTTTCAACCGGCACTTGACCTTCACAAAAACGACAGCACTGGAACCTTGACAGCAGCAACTTGCTTGACTTGCGTAAAAGATAACAGCAGTCCGAGTTATCCGGCAACATGTAACAACGCCGGGTACTGTCAAATTCTTGTTTCCGTCAAAAAGTTGAAATTTTGACTTTTACCGGGCAACGCCGAGTACTTTGAAAATTTTGAAGATGTTGACTGTATTGAAGAATGTTAATTTCTTGAAGGATGCTGATGAATTCTTGTTGAAAATGAAGTGGGTAAGGGACCCCGTGTTTGCTGGTACCAGAATCAAACCAGCTTATGGCCACCAAATGATGCGTGATGCCATATGATGATGGATGGTATCCGCATGTCTGGTTTTGTGTAGTGTGCAGATGTGTTCAGTCAAACAATGTTCATACAAAAATAACAGGGCAATCCACATAGGACGTCAGTAAACTCACGACGTATAAAGTCAATGATTCTTGTAACAGCCGTTGACGTTTTTCTTCATTATTTATTGTGGACGCCACAGTGACAAAATGGTTACGCGAATATGTAGGCACATCAAACAGTCATTATCACAGCAACATTCAATACAGCAATAGACGGTAGACAGCATTACAATGATGAGTCAGATGCATGTTATATTTCATAGTGCTGTAAATGTAGTCAGGTGAAAAACTCCATCCTTTTCTATAACAGCCAGGAGATAACCAGATGTATGAGATCAGTTCACTCTCCTTAGTCTGACTTCAGCAAGACAGACACGTCTGCCGAAGTATAAATAATGTCCTCAAAAATATCCTCTAGATAATAAAGGTTTTCCAAACCTAGTTCATTTAACAAAGTAGCAAGTAATGGTCCTTGGGACATGCATCAACCGATGCAGTACAATACAGCGACATGTGAGCTGGGAAAACATCTCGTGACGACGACTTTCGAAGACAGGCTATGAATCGAAATCGCTCACGACCCAAAATCGATAGAGTTAATGAAAAGTCAATTTACCTTGCCTTCAGGAAATACAGAAAAATATCACGCCTCCCGACATGTGGGAAACACTAGAGGTATTATCTCGAATAAACGAAATATCCATTAAGAGGACTACACATCCCTGACAGAACAAAAAATAGCGGAGATCCCCTCTTCAACGAGGCATCTCTTTCGCCATTCAAATCGCTCACTCCACTAGTGGTGGGCGGAAACCGATCGACCAAAAAACAAGACCAGTCATGCGCAGTCCAGCGCAAAAAGACCACAGCTCAAAACTTAACTGCATTCAATACCAACGCGGGAAGACAAATGCTTACCGAGAACAATAATGATTATTATATATTAACAATGATGATTATTATATATTAACAATGATGATTATTATATATTAACAATGATGATTATTATATATTAACAATGATGATTATTATATATTAACAATGATGATTATTATATATTAACAATGATGATTATTAATATATTTTAACACAACTATTTTCAAATGTTTTCTAACTTTACATCACCTTTTCTACATCACTTATATCTCTGAACCTTTTCTACATCACTGATACCTCTGAACCCCAAAATTAAATGTTTGTGTCTATAAATATATATATATACACACACATGGTTGTACATGTACACCCACACTCAAAAATAAATTACGATGTGTTATGTCATATTTAAGGGAGTGGGACCCAAAGATGCAGCAATAGAGAATGCAGTCAGCGACCCATAGTATGACTGCTTGCATCAGGGTCAGCGAACCAGAGCTGACCAAGACCCTACTCCACCTACACGTGGTGGTCCTGGAAACAGGCTGCATCACTGCAGTCTGGCTGAGACAGTAAGGATCGAAGAGGGAAGGCAAATCCGGTCCCAAAAAATGCCGTGCTGAAGTCGGATGTGTCGGCCGAAAGGTGCAGATATCACAGCTCCGGTGTAAACAGACACAACGCTACCAACGTCCTTTTCAGGACGAACGAGGAAAAAGAAGAAGATATTTAAGGGAGCCATGGTAGCATAGTGGTTAGTGCACTGGCTTCCTAGCTCAGTGGTCTATGGTTCGATCCCCAGACGAGGTGGGATTTTTTTTAGGCCGCAAACGGCTCCTGGGTCGACCCAGCCCTAAATGGGCAACTCTGGGAAGGTTAAGATATATGTAAGATGCTGACCCCATCACCCCTAGTGTGCCAATGGTCAAGAAAATATAGGCCTAACACCATATTCCCAATAAGCCTCAATGGGAGTGTAACGGGATCCTTTCCTTTCCTATGTCATATTTTAAGAAGTTAAACATTGACATTTAATCAGAAATTAAACATAAATATTACAGTTGGATATAATCTGATGATTAAAAAATAGCATCCCTCAACTGATTTTCCACCTTGCAGAATGAATCAAGCAAGTGTTTGTGCCCTTTAACTTCTTAATATTTTGGATCTTTAAGTCAGTCTGATGACTGGACAGACTTCCCCAACTCACCCAGAATTTTCAAAAAGAGTTTCTCTTTGCAAAAAGCATACCTCTCGTGCAGCATCAATTTTAATTTCTGTTTGCTCTGCAACTGTCACGGACTCTGTCACCTCTTGAGATGTGGTTTTGGACAGCTGAAGGGTGTTGACTAACTGGGCATCATCCAGTAGTGACCCTTTGGTCTCATTCAGTAACCTGATTGTGTAAAATGGATTATATTTAAGTTTGTAAAAATGTGACATTATTGTATAAAATTGCTTCTATTTAACTTGTAAAAATTTGACATAAATGTCAACTGGATTATTTATGATATAATAAAATTATGATGATGCAACCCCTACTTTATTTACAATGTAATAATGTCATGTTTAAGAACTGCCTGACAACTGGATTATTTACGATGTAAGAAAATTTTACATTTATGTACTTCCTGACAAATGGATTATTTATGATGTAAAAGAAAATTTATATTGATGCACCCCCTGCTTTATTTACAATGTAAAAGTTTCAAGCAACTGGATTATTTATGTTGTAAGAAAATGACATGTTTAAGTATCTCAAACAACTGGATTATTCATGATGTAAAAAAAAAATAATGTTGATGCACCCAAGACTTATTTCCAATTTACATGTTTCATACTGCTGACAACTGGATTATTTATGATACAGCTGTATAAGAAAATTTTACGTTAATGTACTTCATGGCAAATGGATTATTTATGATGTCAACCAAATTTCAAGTTTATATTATCATCATCAGCTACGATTTCTGCAACGAAGTGAAGAAATGGAAAAGTGTTATGAATTATGATGTATTCAGTGACTTGCTGTTTTATCTGTATTCCTTTGATAATATCAATGTTCATAACACTGTTCATTAAATTGTGTATTTGGGACCGAATCCCTGTGTTGTTATTTCACTGAGGAGTGAGAATGTGATTTACAAGGACCTTTCCATACTCTTAAACAATCATGTGTGCCATCAAACAGGTAGTGCCTTCTCAGCACATACCAAAAAAAAAAAACACAACAATACGTCCCAATACTTGACAGTGTCACTAGAGATGAGACATCTTGTATCAGCCTGTCATAGTCTTTTCCTCCTCATGTTTTGAGAAAACGAGTAGAAGGAATAAATAAAAACGATAACTCTGTATTGTTCTGATGGTGCGACAAGATCACCAATGTGGAACTGATAACAAGAACCAGACAAATGCCAGTGGAACAGCACAAATGAACAGGCAACTAATCAGCACAAATGAACAGGCAGCAACCAAGCTTACCTAAGAATCTCATCTTCACACTCGATCAACTTCTTTTTGCCAGCTGCAATGCTGCGTACCAGGTTGTCCTTTTGTTCTTCCAGTTCAGGCCTTTCCTTTCTTACCACTATACCCAGCAGCTGAGCTTCAAGACCTGTTCCAGAAAGTCAAGAATACAGTAAGATGAATAAATATGCATCATTGTTACACTCTGCAAATTATTAAAAAAATTGTGATAAGTTGGTTTTTCTTCAATCGGGCTGAAATTTGCAGCAAATTGTGACAGTTTGTTGGCATTCTTTTAAGTAATTTAGCGGCAACTGTCAACAAAAAAAACAAAAAAAAAAAAAAAGAGAAAAGAAATAGTATAACAATCGCCTAACCGAAATAGAACAGCAGAAATTTAGATTTTTGATGACAACACTGGTAAAAAATGAACAAGAAATCAGGTGTACAGTGTGACTTAAAAATTAAAGGTAGTTTATAGCAAATACTACCATAGAGGAGTGAAATGTTATGAACTGTCATTATACTAGGTCTGAGCTTTATCAGGTGGGGTGGTTGGTTTCCTTCCTTGCTGTCTTTGCCTTCCCTAACTCAACAACAACTTACCAATTTACAGTGGGTAATTTTGCCTGAAGCCCCGTGTAGTTCCCATAAGTATCTTATGAGACAAAGAAAGGACTATTGATCACTAAAGCATGTCATACCAGGCCACTGATGTAAAGTTGTGCATGGGGGCTGACAGCCTCAACATGTAACACAAACTGCTACATAAACCACCACTGTAAGAGCGTGTGAATGCTTTGGGCAGGCTTCCTGCTGAGAGACCAGCTGCCATGGTGGCTCCATGCTCTTTTGGGAGAGAAAAGGAAACTGAATGAATTTTTCCTCGAGAAGCAGAGCTCTAACCATTCTGCCACTTGACTATCTATATAGAGTGACTTGCTTAAAGCAAACACCCCGCCCCCCCCCCCCCCCTCCCCAAAAAAAAAAAAATAGAACTTATTTTAGTCTATTATATCAAGGTAGACAACGTTTGTGCAGGCTCTTATCCCAGAATCCGAACATCCGAAAACCAAAATATTCAGAAAATCGAAAAATTTTTTGGCCGATTTTTGGGCTAATTTAAGCGACTTTTGGTTTCCAAAACAAACAAAAAAATTCAAAAAAAAAAAAAACTGGTTTGTAAGGAACCAAAAACACTGATAAATGCTACCAGTTGATAAAGCTTTTCCAGTCACAATGTTCGGTACATAGGTCAGGTTACCGACTGTTGGGGCCCTGACAAGGTGTACTGTTAAGTGCGTGTATACTGGTGCAATGGGTGAGTGTGAACATCAATAATGACAAACGCGAATGGATGATAGTTCGACAAGTGCACAGGTCACTCACTCCAATCACAGGTGGAAGTCAAGGATGGCTGGACTACTGTGGTCGTTTCATATTATTTAATAGGACGTACACATGGACAGTACGAGCATCGTTACAGGAACACAAGTCGACATAAACAGCATAGTGTTGATCAATGGTCTACCATAATAAATTAGCATTCATGTTGAATAACATTGCAATGGAACATCTGTATACAAGCACTTAGATTTCCATTGTTTATAAATACAATCATCAGGCCTTACTGACCGGGCATGTCAGTTAATAAATAGGCCTACTGTTCAAACTTGACTCCTAAACAGGACCTCTTTCTAGCGAAGATCCCTTTAGGTAAATTACAGCAAATCTCTGTGAAGATAATGTTAACCCACTAGTATTGGGTTTTCTTTATAACTGTGATCTCTTAATCATCACCTGATAATAAGGAGGCATTCCCGTTCTCTGATGGATGATCGGCAATAAGTAGGATTCCAAAATAAATAGAATTCCAAAATGGCTTCTGGTTCCCTGTTGAGCATCGCTCACTATACGGATGTATAGCAAATCTTCAATCGAAGCTTTGTTCATCAACAATAAATGATTCTATAAGAATCAGCATATTCTGTCCTCATAATTGCTGCATATAAACATATTCAGTGCTGCTAGATAACATGTCGTCCCGACATATATACATAGGTAAATTCATATCGGCGTCTGCCCATCTGAGCCTAGGAACGAAAGAGTTCAGTGAACAGTTCTTTACCTTGCCATACAAAATATACTAGCAAACACAAAACACTCTCCTGGCATTACAGAATCAACACTGGGGAACTCATGGATCTAACAATCCTAGAAGAAACTATCTTCGTCCCCATAATCAATCGAAGAGATCACAAACTTTGGACAGGTCTAAGACATGACGTCCCGCGAGGCTCCTTCATCACCGAAGAACTCTCTAACCTATATTCTTCATCACCGAAGAACTCTCTAACCTATCTTCATGCGCCGAAAACACCTGACCCCAAAGTACAGTACAAGGAAAAATAGTTCCACTTAAACATACTAAGATATCAAGATATAAGACATACTCGTCCTACATAGACAAGAACTACACATAGATTCGGGCCATAGATATTCTGAAGCAAGAACAATCTATTTCTAACCAGACACAGAATAGATCGCTGTAAACCTAGATTCCTCCGCTGAGTTCGATCTTCAGGAAAGATACAAGAACCGATAACTCACAGAATGAATACCCATTGCCTAATCTGAGTTCCATCCCTTTAGACTGAAAATCGTGAATTCAAAGATAAATATATTTTTATCAGACAAATAAATACATTTTAAATTTGTATGCGTATTTACTGTAATCTGTGTGCCCCACAAAAGAATATGTGCGCAACAAACACGCAATCTTCAGTTTCTCACGTTTCCAGCAGTGACACGCAAGGTGCAATATAGGCTGATGTAAGCGCTACCGCGTGATACAAATTTTTAAAGTGGTTAGTTCTCTCTCGTCACTCCTTCCAGTGACGTGTTGATTGATATTTTTACAGGTAATGTAGCAATGATTGTTACCGAATATTCCGCAGTGAATATTTACTTGGAGTTATTTACCTTTAGCAGTGTTTCGTGTTTTAGCAGTGTTTCGCACATTAGCTGAATGTTCCGTGCCGGAGCGTTTTAACTTAATTGTATACGCCGATCGAGCACATAATTCCAAGCTGACTGCATCAGAATAGGTGTCCATCACTGGGTTGAGGTCGTTTGTGCATCAAATGGTCATGATACCCTAGATGAACAGACATGTGACAGCAACAACATTGTAATTTATGACATATTACTTGACCCGATGCACGAAACACTGCTAAATCACGAGACACTGCTACAGGGAAATAACTCTAAAATACCCATATTCTGCGCAAAGCGTTCATTGACAATCATTGTGATATTGCACTACAGCTGTACATAATTTAAGCTGAGGTGATTCTGGGCGATTTTTTTGGCAAAATCCGAAATAATCGGAAAACCGAAAAATGGCCGTTCCTGAGCATTTCGGATTCTGGGACACGGACCTGTATTGGATGAAATTATGTGTGCGGTGTAGGCTAGTCAAATAACTTACCTTGTTCTTTTATTGCAAAGTTGACAATAGTTGTTTTAGTTGAGGTCTCAGGTGTGTAGTGTGGGTTGCTCAACCTTGTGAGGTTGTGCATGTGGGCTGGCAACCTCATCATGTCAAACAAATTGACTCAGAAACCACTGCTGCTAGAGCATGTGACTACCTGGTGCAGGCTTCCTGTGGGACCAGCTGCTGTGGTGGCTCCATGCTCCATAAGGAACACTGATGAAAATGGTGATGATGATAGTAAATGTATGTCATTGTATATTTGATGCACCCAAACTACCTAGGCATTACCTTTGATCGCCGCTTGACTTGGAAAACCCAGATTAAAAAAAGCAGGACAAGAGCAAGGCAGAGAATGGCAATCATGAAAAAACTTGCTGGCACGGGTTGGGGAGCAGACGAGAGAGTACTAAAGAAGCTATGTACTGGGCGAGTGAGACCAGTCTTAGAATATGGCATTGCAGCATGGTCAACGGCAGCTAAGTCGAACTTTGACAAAATAAACAGAACCCAAAACCAAGCATTGAGAATCATAACAGGGGGCATGAAGTCAACACTCATTGACGAGTTGGAAAAGATTACTCACCTCCAGCCTATGGATGATGAAAGAGACAGCAGAGCCCAGCAACAAGCCGAGAAATTCAGGAGGCTGATAGACCACCCAATGCACCAGAGAATAAATGGACTTGGAAGGGGAAGACTGAAGCGAAGCAACTTT
The DNA here is from genome assembly GCA_024509875.1 of Oreohelix idahoensis. Classification (NCBI taxonomy): domain Eukaryota; kingdom Metazoa; phylum Mollusca; class Gastropoda; order Stylommatophora; family Oreohelicidae; genus Oreohelix; species Oreohelix idahoensis. The sequence goes on from JAMPIV010018620.1 coordinate 307,276, forward strand.
GCAGAGACAGTCAAAACAAAGATGAGAGCAGACCCCATATACGCAATATCAACAGCTACGCCAATATGTACTGCACACAAGCTGCCAATTTGGAAACAACAGTGCTTCCCTGAAATGCTAGAAAACGTTCCTGGTATTGAGAGAAAGAACAGCCAAAATGAAACAGAAAGGAGAGTCCTAACCACAAAATATATAGAGAAACATTACCCAAGCAACACATGGATCTATGCATACACAGATGGATCAGCAACTAATGCAACAGAAGATGGGTGTGGAGAAGTCTTCCTGAGCTTAAGCAATGGCACACTAAAAAAGATAGCAGTCGCAACAGGGAAATTTTCAAGTAACTCCAAACTGTAGAGGCAGAGGCCCTAAAAACTGCATCAGAAATTCTAATGACAGAAGAAAGCTCAAAGAGACCAGTAGTTATCTTCTCAGATGCACTGTCAGTGATTACAATGCTGAAAAGTCAAAGTAATGCTGAACTGGATGACCTAAGAGTAACACTTCACAGACTATGTCAGCAACAAAAGAGTCATGATACAGTGGATCCCTTCTCACTGAAACATCCCTGGAAATGAAGAGGCTGTTAGATTGGCAAAGGAAGGGGGAAAGCTTCCTCAACTTGACAAAAACATAACTTATGAGGAGGCCAAGAGTTTTATCAAGCGCAAGAACAGGCACAAGTGAGAAGAAGAGCATCCAGGCCACACAAAAATGATCTTATTACCAGCTCAGCAGAAGTGAACAAGTGGTAATCTTCAGACTTCGCACAGGTCATAACAGATTGAGATACCATCTATTCAACAAATTAAAGATAGGAACTACTGATGAGTGTGAATGTGGCACCGATAAAATGACTGCCGAACATCTGCTATCAACAGCCTCAGGCTGACCACTGCTTTCTTTGAACTTATTTAAGTTGACATCTGAGGGTGAATGAAGAAGAAGAAGTATATTTGATGCTTCCGAACATGAAACGATAGCAAGGATGAATTTTCTAAAAATTAAAAAAAAAAAACACATTTATTTTGTCAGTTATCTGTTCTCCATGATTCCATCTTTATGTTGTGACTGGAAACAAAAATCAGCACAAAATTTTGTTGTTTAGGGACATATTGTCACACATCTCTATTACTATTTTTCTGTGGAAATCAAGATAATTGTGGACAAAAAAATGTTGTACAACTTAGGGACATCATCTGGAGATGTCATGATTAGTTTTATCCAATGGTGTTACTATTTTCTGTTTTTTTTTCTGTTATTTATTTTTCTCTCCCTAAATGTGTTCTGCTTTCTTATAACATAATTATTGTAACTGAAGTTTTTGTCACTGTATTTACTCTCCATTGTTGGAGGGACAGACATTGATATCAAAATAAGAATGCAAAAAGCAAGAGGAGCTACATATGGAGAACAAGAGAAATCAAGTCCAACACGAAAATAAGAATCTTCAACTCAAATGTCAAGTCAGTCCTATTGCACAGAATAGAAGGACTGAAATGGTATGACAAAGTCACAAATGTGGAATCGATAACAAGAACCAGACAAGTGCCAGTGGAACAAGAGTTGAGAAGAAGACGCTGGCGATGGATAGGACACACACTGAGGAAACCTGTTGATAGCATTACAAGGCAGTCCTTGTTCTGGAATCCACAGGGAAAGAGAGGCAGAGGTAGACCCAAAAACACATGGAGAAGAGAACTGGATACAAAGGTGAAAATGATGAGGAAAACATGGAAAGAACTTGAGCGGATGGCACAGTACAGGAAGACCTATGCTCGTCGGGGAGCTAAAGGGTATTGATTGATTTACTCTCCATGGAAAAACTTTAAAATAAAACATACTGAAGCAAGCGCTTTTTCTTTTATCTGACTAAACTGAAAATTTAATAATTAATGTTACAAATTATATAAGCTTTAACAACTAAAATCAACATTAACTGCTTTAATACAAAGATAGTTAAAACTTTAAAAAAAAAAAAATATCATGTGGTTTTAAGTGAATCTTACATTTGAGTTTATTTATTCAGGCTGTCAAAACCATCAGTATACCTCAAGTATCACAATTACCAGTACATACCAACTTTCATGAGTGACTTGTTCAGGATAGCATCAAGTGAGGGATCCAGTTTTTCCTGCACGTTCTGCAGCAGCACAGGCATACCAAACTGTATGGCACCCTCAAGTGTTCGCATGTACTCTGTCATCTGCAGGTCAATCACCTTTAGGCCCTAATTACATGAGACAGATAACATAAGACAGAGTTTATCAACTCAAGCGTTAAATTGGAGATTTGATCAAAAACAAATTCAGAATTTATTATATATACTGACAATTGCCTGAAAACAGACCTCCTATTCTACGCAAACACCCATTCATCATGCAGTAATTGTGACAAGAAATTGATTGCCAAAACTGCAAACAACCAAACTTAACAGCAGCAAAGAGAGAGAAACAGATCCAGAAGTATATGAAGACAGGACAGTCGAGACAGAACTTTAGAGAAAAAAAAACATATGAGTTAAAATCGAATTGGTATTGAAAGTTAACATAAAAAATAAAAACAAGGGTTAAAAATTATATTTGTATTGAAAATTCACATTAAAAAAAACAAGGGTTAAAATTATATTTGTATTGAAAATTCCCATAAAAAAAAACAAGGGTTAAAATTATATTTGTATTGAAAAAAACACAAAAAACAAGGGTTAAAATTATATTTGTATTGAAAATTCACATTAAAAAAAACAAATTATATTTGTATTGAAAATTAACTTCCTATTTTTAAATATTTATTTACTCACTTGTATCTATTGGATACACATGAAACAAATGTCAAAGCAAGAAGCAATAGCCACCATTTAAGTATCTCATTTTATTTACTGATTTTTTTCCTTGGAAACTAAATATAATTAATTTGAAATGGTCAAATTAAAAATGTTACAATAGACACAACAAAAAACACTGGCCACAGTGAAGTTAATCACACCTAAAGGTCTTTTATATTTGGAGGTGCACCCTAATATAACCGACTAGGTTGAACGGGACGCGCCTCGACAAAACTTTATTTAAAAAAAAAAAAAGTGCTGAACCTGCAGAATATCACACTGAGATATAATGCTGATGTGGGAGCCACGGTAGCATAGTGGTTAGTGCACTGGCTTCCTAGCTCAGTGGTCTATGGTTCGATCCCCAGATGATGTGGGATTTTTTTAGGCCGCAAACGGCTCCTGGGTCGACCCAGCCCCAATTGGGTACTAGAGCAACTTCTGGGAAGGCGTGATGCTGACCACATCACCCTTAGTGTGCCGATAGTCAAGAAAATATGGGCCTAACACCATATTCCCAATATGCCTCAATGGGCGTGTAACGGGATCCCCTCCTATAATGGTGATGTGACTTAAAATTTTATATGATAAAATGGGAGTGCATTCTCTTTATCTTGATATTTGTTTCATAAAAAATTAATTGGGTAAGAGTGAAGAAGTGATAATTTAAAAATTAGGAAGTGACTTCTCAATCACCTTGTAGAAAGGAAATGTCACTGGTCAGATTGAATGGACAGTCATTCTGTCAAAAACTCTTCACTGAATGTTTTAACAGGGAAGCTGAGATAAAAATAATCTTTTTTCTTGTCGCTCCTTATAGAGCATGGAGCCACAACTGCACCTAGCATTCACATGCTCCTACAGAGGTGGTTTATGTACCAATTTGTTTCAGATGATGAGGCTGTCAGCCCCTGTGAACAACCTCATATTAGTTGCTTTGTACGACATAACTGAGGGAGTAGTAGTCCTTCTTCGTACACTCTCAGACGTCAACTTGAATATGTTCAAAGAAAGTAGTGGTCAGTATGAGGCTATTTCTATGTCAACTTGAATATGTTCAAAGAAAGTAGTGGTCAGTATGAGGCTATTTCTATGTCAACTTGAATATGTTCAAAGAAAGTAGTGGTCAGTATGAGGCTATTTCTATGTCAACTTGAATATGTTCAAAGAAAGTAGTGGTCAGTATGAGGCTATTTCTATGTCAACTTGAATATGTTCAAAGAAAGTAGTGGTCAGTATGAGGCTATTTCTATGTCAACTTGAATATGTTCAAAGAAAGTAGTGGTCAGTATGAGGCTATTTCTATGTCAACTTGAATATGTTCAAAGAAAGTAGTGGTCAGTATGAGGCTATTTCTATGTCAACTTGAATATGTTCAAAGAAAGTAGTGGTCAGCCTGAGGCTATTTCTATCTCCATAGAGTTTTTCCAGGAATGGTACTGGTGATGGCCACATGTGCTTTCTCTGTTGCTCACGTACTGGGCATTTTTGAAGCAGATATTCAGCACTCATTTTATCGGTGCCACAGTTACACTCATTGGTAGTTCCTATCTTTAGCTTGTTGAGTAGGAGGTATCCCAATCTGCTGTGGCCTGTGCAGAGTCTAAAGATTATCACTTGTTCTCTTCTGTTGAGCTGGTAATATGCATCATTTTTTGTGTGGCCTGGATGTTCTGCTTCCCATTTGTTCCTGGATCAGCTTCTGATAAAACTCTAGGCCTCTTCAAAAGTTATACTTGTATCAAGCTGATGTAGCTTTCCACCTTCCACTGCCAGTCTGTCAGCTTCTTCATTTGCCGGAGATGTTGCAATGAGATGGGATCCATTGTACTACAACTCGTTTGTAGTCCTATTTTTTCTTTCTCTCATAACAGACCCCAGGAACTAGACTGGGCTGATAAGAATACACAAATGCAGTCACTTACCAGCTAACATCTCCTTGATCAAAATCAAGTTAGTGATTACATCAAGCCTGTGATAACAGATAGTAACAAAGTAAAGAAAAATTGATACTTCACGCACAAATCATGGAACACAGGTTGGAAACATCTGCTTTAAATACATTAATACCACGCTCACAGCTCAGGATATATTCCTAGAAGATGGAGTGCTAAATGAAACAGCACTTTATGGGGTAGTTACCAATCAACATCCTTTAGCTCCCCAAGGAGCACTGGCCTACAACAAACAAATGCCAAGTTCTCCTTGTCCTGTGCCATCAGCTCAAGGTCTTTCCATGTCTTCCACATTTTCATTTCATTCTCAAAGTCTCTTCTCGATGTGTTGTTTTGGTCTATCTCAACCTCTCTTACGTTGGAGGTTCTAGAACAATGACTGTCTTGTAATGTTATCAACAAGTTTCCTCAGTGTGTGTCCTATCCAATGCCAGCATCATCATCTCATCTCTTGTTCCACTGGCACTTGTCTAGTTTTTGTCATCAGGTCCATATTGGTGATCTTGTCCTTCCATTTCAATCCTTCTATGCAAGCACCCATTTATGAAAGTCTGTAGCTTTTGTGCTCTCCATGTTTCAGAGCAATATAATAGGACATTTTCAGGCACTGTAAAATAAAGTAACATTGAGTTTAATTTCAAAGACCTGGCAAGCTGCCTATTAACTACTGAAACACAGATTACTACCTGAGCACCCTCCATGTTTTTGATCCATTTAATAGCCTGACCCTGAGGGTCAACCACAAGAGGCCATCTTTGACCTCGTGTAACAATGACTCCATTCTCTGTGGAAAAAGCATCACTAGGCAAGCCCTGGATGTTCCAGTCTTGTACTTGGGTAGGTTTGGCCATAAAGTTGCAGAAACTGAAGTGTTCTGCGCATGTGATTCCTAGTTTTTTAACCTAGAGCAGTGGACAGAAAACAAATTTTATCATATGTCTAACAATACGTCTGCGAAGTAGTAAACACATATCTAATGCATAAAGACACCAACTTTCATCATTTGACTAATTTCAACCATTCTGAGAATTTCACTGCTTGCATTCCTGGCTACATATGTGATGATGATGATGATTATTGCTGCAAACTATAAAATTATCAATGTAAAAATAATGATGTTTAGTTGATATTATTTTGTTGTTGCTGATGTCAGGATGGTATTGAATGATGGTACTGAAAAATAAAAATTACACTCTTACTTCACCATCAGCAATACCCTTCAGCTCCCCAAGGAGCATAGGCCTTCAATAAACATAAGCCAAGTTCTCCTGTCACATGCCATCAGCTCAAGGTCTTTCCATGTCTTCCTTACCCCTTTCTTTCCTGATATGTCAATTGAGAATTTGAATTTTCAGTCCAACACAAAATTAAGCATCGTCTAAGAAAAAAAGAATCCTTACTTCTGCCATCCATTTATTCACCATTTCTTCTCTGTAGGTGGTGAGGAAGGGACCCATGTATGACAGAAATGCTGCGGCTATTAGTACATCACCAACAAGAAGTCCCATTCGCTCTTCTAAATTCTGAAACCAAAAGAAAAATATGTAAGTTTGGCCAAGTGGTGAAAACAGGGCAAGCCAAAACATAAAATAACAGATGAGCACAATTCTAACAACATTTTCTTTTTGGGCTTCCGAGTCCTGAAACTGAAATGAAACATTTCAGCCAGGTGGTGAAAACAGGATGAGCCAAAAATTGACCTAGAGAACATTCAGCTTTTCCTTAATGGGACCAAGTGGTCATTTTCAGACACAGTTGACCAGGGAACACTGAAAGGCTATCTTTGAAAAATAAAAAATTTTATTTTAACTGAACAAATAGTTGTATGTCCATGTACAGAACAAACACAAACATTAGAACATGTCGTTTAAGAATGCTGGTTTCACAATAGGAAAAGACTAACAACATGGCCTTCCATCCCCCACAATGAAGGATGTGAATGGCAGCAAGAAAAGCTTGATAAAATCCATCAATGTTATAAGAAAGACAGATGTAGTTCTATGAGAGAAATCACTTAAGGAAAAATGGTAGGACAGAATTTCAGACATTTTTTTTTTTCCTTAACCAGCGGCACTTGGGCTTTCAGCCCTTCAGCCCAATGACATGTCATTGTGAGGCTGGGGAGCCTGTGGACTTTCCTTCCAACCCAGTCAGGAGCTTCGCTCCTTCCCATCCAGAGAGGGTTTATCTCAGGAGCTGTTCAGGTTATTCAGTCAAAATCCTGGTCAATGACACTCCTTGAAATGCACATGCCCGGGCTTGAACCTTGAACACTTGATCACCAGCACAATGTGGTAACCATTACACCAGCGTGGCTCCCAAATTTCAGACATAAGTTGTATCATTTAACAAACTGATACTGTGGAAATGTATCACATGCATGCTGATTCTTTTTTCATTCTGCTGATGACTCCATACAGGTCTGTCAGTATACACATAACACAGCTTCATCTGACACCACAGACCTTATGTCAAATGATTCATCTATGTGCTGATGATTTGTATTAGGTCTGATAGTATACACATAACACATCTTTATCTGATGCCAAGGGTCTCATGTGAAATCATATCAATTAGCATGCTTGCATATCAGTCTTGCCCGCATTGGCTTGATCAGCCATATGCGCATCCACTTAACCTCATAGAATGAACTGTACTACGAGAGATGTCGATGGTCCTCATCGAATATGATGCACAAATCATCATATCAGTCTACCAGGGGAAGAGAAGTAGGGGACGACCAAGAAACCCAAAGAACACATAGAGAAGAGAAATGGAGACAGACATGAAGGGGATGAAGAAGACAAGGACAGAAATTGAGCAGACGGCACGGGACAGGAAGATTTAGCGTAAGTTTGTTGAATGCCTATGATCCTAGGGGAGCTGAAGGGTGATGAAATAATTGAGTATCAGTCTACACAGCTGTCCACTTGTTAGCAAGTGTCAAGGTCAAGTCAGGTGCCATGCCCTGAGGTGTAGATGATTATTTTTCATGATAAAAGAAATAATATGCCATGAAACTAAAACTGTTTTCATGACTCTAGAAACTACTTTTCTTGAAACCAGAAATAATATGCCATGAAACTAAAACTGTTTTCATGACTCTAGAAACTACTTTTCTTGAAACCAGAAATAATATGTCATGAAACTAAAACTGTTTTCATGACTCTAGAAACTACTTTTTTTGAAACCAGAAATAATATGCCATGAAACTAAAACTGTTTTCATGACTCTAGAAACTACTTTTCTTGAAACCAGAAATAATATGTCATGAAACTAAAACTGTTTTCATGACTCTAGAAACTACTTTTCTTGAAACCAGAAATAATATGTCATTTTTTTTTTTTCGTACGCCCGCAAATACTTGAGGCGAAATCTCAGGTTATTATTAATGTCTAGCCTGACATCGATTTTACGTGAGTATCCCTTTTTTTCTTGTACAGAGACAGGTGTCTCTCGCCATTCAGGCAGACACTCGCCAATTTTGGAGGTACCTATTAGAGCTGGGTCGGCTCAGGAGCCGCCAATCCCTGGTCGACGACACTCCTTCAAATGCCCTCGCCAGGTCTTGAGTTAATCCAGTCCAAATCCCGGTCGACGAAAAATCCTCAAATGCCGTCGCCCGGGTTTGATCCTGAGTCACCCGGTCACCAGAGCGGTGTGGTAACCACTACGCTAGCACGGCTCTCATAATATGTCATGAAACTAAAACTGTTTTCATGACTTTAGAAACTACTTTTTTAAAAACCAGAAATAATATGTCATGAAACTAAAACTGTTTTCATGACTCTAGAAACTACTTTTCTTGAAAGCAGAAATAATTTAATAAAATCATCATCACCCTTCAGCTACCATAGGAGCATCAGCCGTCAACAAATCTATTTTAAAACTTCCTGTCCCGTGCCATCAGGTCAAGATCTTTACATGTCTTCTTCATCACCTTAATGCCTGTCACCAGTTTTCTTCTCCATGTGGTCTTCCTCTACATCTCTTACCCTGGGGATTCCAGAGCAAAGGCTGCCTAGAAACGCTATTAATGGGTTTTCTCAATGTGTATCTTATCCACTTCTAATGTCTTCTTCTCATGTCTTATTCTACTAGCACTTGTCTGGTTCTTGTCATCAGTTCCACATCAGTGATCTTGTCATACCACGTTGATCCTTTTATTCTACGCAAGCATCCATTTAAATTTAATGAAACCAGACATTATTGTCCCTGCCACTAAAGACAGCCTTTTTCACAACAATGTTATGAACACTTCTGGACATTGGTCAACATTACAAATAACACCTTAGTGATAATGAAGTAGCTGTGTCTTTCTTATGTGAGTGATAGAAGTGCAATGATAGTCCTGACTGTGGCCAAGGTTATTTTTTTTCCAATGTAAAATTCTGAATGACAACTGTAAATATACGCATGTGTAGGATATTCAACAAACTGTGCAGGATAGCTGTGCACAAAGACAACATATTGAATGCTACAATCACAATAAGGGAACAAAGATATGCAAAGAATAACTCAAATGGCTACCAAATTAAATTCAAAGGGTTAAACTATTAAATATTTTTTACTATAGGTCTGGGAAAGATTTTGACTGTATGAAGTGAATTATGTATGCAAACTCCATAGCTATATCACGCCCAAATATAACATTTATTCTACAATTGTCTTTCAATGTTTTTATGATCAGTAGAAACCCCAAGGTGTGTGAGTGGGTATCTTTGAGACTGTAACCTCCAGCTGGGGTGTGTGGATGCATCGAGTTCTAAGAGCCTTGGTCTATAAGGCAAATAATGATGAGTGGCAACCCTGGTCTATGCGTGGAAACTAGTTTATGAACTGTAACAGTGAATGGTTTAGGAAAGAGACATCCAGTCTGTAGAAGAGAAACTATCTGTGAATGAAACTTTGATCTATAATCAGGAACCCTGTTCCCTGAAGAAGTTCTAGTCTGTGAGAAGAAGCCTTGATCAACAAATGAAGCTCTAGAGAACTTTCAATGAACATTTAGAATGCAACGGGAATCCTAGTATGTGCATCTGTCCTACTATGTGCATCTGTGAGTGGATAACACTGACAAACAACATTTTTCTTTCTTATATAAGAATAAGTGTTCTTAGGTCAGTTTCTTGCGCTGATTTCAAATCTGAAATCCGTTTATCTCTATCACATTGGGTTCTTAAGATATTTGTGAATAAATATATTTTTGGGAAACCGTTATTTGCTCCGTTTCATTTTTACTATATAACTTATTAAAAATTAATAAAAAGCAACATAATTCTACTTTTTATACTGCTAAAAGATGCATGACATATGTTACGCGATTTTTCAAATAGTTACTGTATTTTGAAATAATTCTGAGCAAAATATGGCTTCTAGAAGTTGTAGAAATTCGGCTGATCTGTTCTGTTACGTGTGCGGATATTTTACCGATCGTGTTGACCAGAAAAACTTTACACCATTACTAAAGAAAGCATATGAACTTTATTTCGATTCGAAAGTTGATGATGCAAATAAATCTTGGAAGCCAAATGCAGTTTGTTCGATACATTGGCAGGTTGGTTACGAAAATCGCCGAAGCATAAGTCGATGCCTTTTGGAGTGCCAGTAATATGGCGTGAACATACAAATCACACTACTGATTGTTACTTCTGCTTGACAAATATCCATGGTTTCACTTTTAAAACTAGAAAGTCTGTGGTTTATTCAAATATTGAATTGGTTTCGAAACCAGTGCCTCATGATCCAATCACGTGTCCGATCCAACTACCACCAGAACAATATCCGTTGGACGTGAATGAACCATCAGAAAGTGATAGTTTACCTGCTTTAGAAACTAATTCTGACTCAGATTACATACCGGTGAATGATGGTGTTTACTTAATTAACCATTCAGAACTTTCAGATCTAATACGTGATCTCGCTCTTACCAAAGGACAAGCGGAATTACTCGGTTCGCGACTCAAAGAATGGAATCTTTTAGCGCCCAATACTCCGATATCTAAATTTCGTCATAGACACAGAGAACTTGTTCAATACTTTGAGATGGATGATGACATTTGCTATTGCAAAGATGTAAACGGTCATGAGCACATAGTCAACGAATGGCGATTTTTCATCGATTCTTCCAAGACTAGTCTAAAAGCCGTGTTATTGCATAACAGAAATTTATTTTCATCAATTCCAGTCGCCTACTCTGTTCATATGAAAGAAACTTATGACAATATGGCTATCATCATCATCATCTCAGCCCGTAACCCGTCATGGGTCGTAGGGGTGCCATGGTGGAAGCATCAGCAGACAGGGTCCTCCACTGCTCTCTATCCTCAGCAATGCGTACAAGTGTGGAAAAACCGTGTCCTGCCCATTCTTTGATGTTATCAGCCCAGGATTTTCTCTGCCTTCCTCTTCTCCGTTTACCTTCGACTGTACCCTGAAGGATCGTTTTCGAAAGGGAGTCATGACGAGTTACATGCCCAAACCAGGCAAGCTTTCGACGTTTCACTATTGACAAAAGTGGTTCTTGGTGGCCTGCATAGGTGTTTATCTTCTCTCTAACATAGACATTTGTTTTGTGCTCTTTATAGCAAATGCGCAAAATTCTTCTATAACATTTATGCTCGAAAGCCTGAATCCTTCGCTCCGTATCTGCAGTGAGTGTCCAGCCCTCACACCCATACAAGAGAATAGATAATACAAGTGATTTGTATAATTTGATCTTCACAGGAAAACTGATGTTACTTTTCCATATCACATTCAACCTTGTCATGGCAGCTGAGGCCATCTCAAGTCTTGTCTTGATTTCTTTAATTGATCTTCCATCACTACATATAGTGGACCCGAGATATTTAAAGGTGTTAACTTCTTCTAACGTTTGCCCATTTAACGTAATGTTGGTCGGAACATGTTTCTTATGGCTATTCACCAATATCTTGCTTTTTTCTATATTAATTTCCATCCCATAAGTTCTTGTTACTTTCTCCAGTCTAGAGGTAAGGTCTTGAAGTTCCATTTTCTTCCTAATATTTTTGTTCACCATACTGTATTGCCATGCTGCTTCAGGAACCTCTTTCTTAACCTTTTTCATTTCCCGCCGTGTATCACATAACTTTAGAATGTCATCTGTAACCCATGGTTTGTTTATTTTCTTTCTTTTACCAAGTATTTCTGTTGCTGATTCAATGAGCACGTCTTTCATGTTCTCTGTGATTGAGTTGATATCATCCTCCAAAAAGTTGAGAGCTGCGAATTTTCCTCCAACAGTTGCCTCAAAGATTCCCGCGATTTCTGGATCTTTCAGTTTGTCTAAATTGAATCTTAACTGAGAACATCTGTTTTGATTATAGTTCTTTTTAAGTTTAAGCTTGAGCGTCATCAATACCATGTCGTGATCACTACCAATGTCGGCGCCAGGAAAAGTCCTAGTCTTGGCTTTATTAATACTGGACTTGAATCTTTTGGATACAAGAATAAAATCAATTTGGCCATGTATCTCAGTTTTTGGGGCATGCCACGTTGTTCTTCTTGATAACTTATGAGGAAATAGTGTATTTGCAAGGGTTAGTTTATAGTTACTGGCAAATTCTAGTAGCCTTAGTCCTCGATCGTTGGTTTCTCCTGTCCCAAATTTCCCCACTGTACCAGCCCAGTGACCGTATGCATCTGACCCTATTTTAGCATTCCAATCACCTAACACGATGAGATCTTTCTTTGGAATTTTCTTAATTGCTTCATCCAGATTGTCATAAAATGTATCAATTGCCTCATCCTCATAGTCAGTAGTGGGGGCATATACCTGTAATATGGCTATACGTTTGGAAAAAATAAAGTACAATGACTACCAATGGCAGATTTGTGGAGACCTAAAGGTCATTGCAATTCTCACGGGCATGCAGACTGGGTATACTAAATTTTGTTGCTTCCGATGTGAATGGGACAGCCGCAACAGACAGGAACATTATGCAAGAAAGGTGTGGCCTATCCGGGATCGTATGCAGCTCGGGCATAAAAATATAATACACGAGTGATAAAGTTGATATTTAGTTGGATATAATATATGTTGATAAAGTACACCAGAACACTCCTAGGCGGGAAGACAGGCGTCTATCATCATCAGTTGACAAGATCCCTATGGTGTTGCCTGCCCCACTGTAGTGTATGGAATGTCAACTTGACCTACGCAGTGTTGTGTAGACATGGATGGAGTGTATAATGTGCGAATGATGATAAGGGTTCGTGTTGTTGACAAATGTTCTCTTCTCACACTCATGTATGACCGGAAGTCATCGACACCAACGACTGTGTACCTTTTCTAAAGTTTAATTGGACGTACACACTCGACAGCACAGATAGTGACAAATCACAGGTTGCCATAATACATCATAGTACAGTGGACAAAATGGTCTTGCAATGTTACATGGGCACTCATGTAGAATAATGGTATAATGGACTGTCAATAGCCAAGCACTCAGTATCGCCCATACATATATCATCTGACGTCACTGACTGAGCACGTCAGCTTGTAAACAATATTTCAGATGACTTCTAAACCTAATCTCGTTTAGCAACGATTCTTCAACATAATGTTCAGCACATATTTTTCCATATAATAATATTGAACCGCTAACAATGGGTTCTCATGTGTAGCAGTGATCTCTGGACTGATCAAGCGATAATACGGGCATCCCTTTTCTCTTCTTGAAAGTCCTACATGTTTTGGTTCCAAGATGGCTCCACTCGTGAACTGTCACTCACGTTTGAATACAGATAATGAATCTGTTCTAAAGTTAGTCATTCATACAACATTTCGTTGCTCTGTAGATTTGGTCATGAACAATAGACTGCATTCTACAGAATATAGTGCTGCTAGGAATCGAAGTCGTTTTTCATCGAGTCAAATATATTCTCTTAAACATTCAAATCGTAATTATCGACAATGGTGGCTTCGATCGAGAGTTCATAAGAGTATCTTTGATTACCTTGGTAGAGGGAATATGAAACTGCCATTCCTTGGCAAGATGAATAAACACTGGGGTAAAGCATACACGATAGGTCTAGACGACTATCACTTTCCCCAAAACCACTGAGATCACTTTTTCAAGGCATCAAGCCGACATAGCAAAACACACACACAGTCCCTATCAGGACGAAGCCAAATCACACCACTCAAGCCACACATCCGCCGAATAGCCTTTGACCTCTCTAGAGACAACAGAACATATAGTTCGACTTAGATATGTAAAGATATACAGATATAAGACAGACTTGTCCTACTCAGACAAACAATACACATAAATTCAGGCCATAGATATTCTGAAGCAAGAACAATCTATTATTACCCAAACAACGAATAAATCGCAGTAAAATGTATTTATCCGCGGAGTTCAAGGGAAGTAACTCAATAATGACTTTCCCTTAAGCACTAAAAAATTACCTATGTATAATATTGTAAGATATCAAAGACTGCACGTAACAGTCTTACCACACCTCCCGGGAAAAAAAAAAAATGGAACATTTTTTTTTTTTTGAAATACATCTAGGAGCAACGTACAATAGGCTCACAACGCATGAATAATGCGCAGATGAAAATATCAGGAATACCTATAACGCCTAATATGAGGCTAAGTCGACTTATGGAGCGACTGGTGAGAATGTGTCTCATAAACTGAGAGAAATTATTTCTCTACAAGTATATTTTTCCAGGAAGGTGTCATCAAAGTATAATACAATTCTGGCAATTACACAATGCCTAAAAAATTCATATCATCACTACGTATTAGATATCTTAAATTTATGATTTATGAAGTAAAAATCATCAAAGCACAGCGGTGAATAAACATACATGAACCGCTATGTAGTGATACAATCATTATATTATTAAATTACAAATGTGTATCTATCATGATATAGAAAAGGAACTACTATAGAACTAGACATATCAAGAAGTCTAAGCCGTAATAGTTATGTGGAATCATGTGGGCATCTTGACAGAATGTCTGCCATCACATTATCTGATCCCCGAATAGCTCGCACAGAGAAATGAAAAGGTTGAAGAGCAATTGCATATCGAGTAGACCTCGAGCTCTTCAAATTCTTACTCTGTATAGCAGTAAGAGCTTTTTGGTCTGTTTCTACTATGAAATGTGCGCCTAGAAGGAATCTCTGTAGTTTGAGGATCGACCAAACCATAGCTAATAGCTCACGGTCTAAAACCGAATAATTCCTTTCTGCCGCATTAAGTTTTCTGGAAATATACATTACAGGATGCAGAGTTCCAGAGTACTCTTGCATTAGTGCCGCTCCAATCCCAGTGGATGAAGCGTCACTACGAAGAACGAATGTCTTATCTTTAGTGGGTAGCACTAAAATAGGTGGTGTTGAAAACAGTGTTTTAATCTTATCCAGAGAGCATTGGCATTCCTGAGACCAGTGGACCACATTAGGCGAACCTTTCTTTAGAAGTGTTGAGAGAGGTGCCATGATAGAGGATAGATTCTGAATGAATCTGCCATAAAATTGAATAAGACCTAACAGACTTCTCACCTGTTTTTTAGTCTTAGGGATTGAGATGTTAAGTATCTTACTAGTATTATGGTCCTCTGTCTTTAGGAAACCATGACCAACTCGGTGGCCTAGGAAAGAAATTTCGCTAAAACCAATATAGGCTTTAGAGGGTTTCGCTGTCAGGTTGTGCTCACGCAAAGTAGACAGCAATTCATCTAACCCTGAATAGTGATCTTCCCAAGTATCGCTGAAAAGACAGATGTCGTCTAGATATGCAATGACATCTGACCGATAAGATAGGATTCGGCGCATCATGCGTACGAACGTAGCTGGTGCGTTCATAAGACCGAAAGGCATAAAATTCCATTGGAACAAACCTCTAGGTGTTGAAAAAGCTGTGAGAGGTTTGGCGCGTTCAGATAAAGGAACTTGCCAATATCCCTTAGACAAATCAAGTTTAGTGAAAAAATGAGATTTGGAGAGTCGAGTAAGTAGCTCTTCCAGTAAAGGCATAGGTTCGGCATCGAACTTCGTTACTTGATTCAATTTTCGATAGTCAACGCAAAGACGTATGTTATTGTCTTTTTTACGCACAATAACCATCGGCGAAGAATACGCAGAGGTGGATGGTTCGATTATTTTCAAATCTATCATCACATCCAACTCTTTCTCGACCTGTGCTTGGAAATGTATAGGTATAGGATAAGGTCTAACCCTAATAGGAGTATGGTCAGTTAGCACAATGTCATGTTGAATGACATTAGTTTGTCCAGGGATGTCAGTGAGTACATCCTGAAATGTTTGCAACATAGTTGAAACTTGTCGCTGTTCTCCTAGAGACAAATCAGGAGAGACAGTAACGTTCTTCCATGATTCACTGGAATGAAGTGGGATCATTGGAAGAGGAAGATTTACATCTGAAAAACTTGTTTCCTCATCCTGTATCACGGACAGTGATGAGTAATGACCATGTGGTACTGGAGAATTGTCCGTTGCTTGGAAAATGGGTTGCAAATAATCCGGACGTTCATGGAATTCAGTAAGCATATTGATGTGGAAGTTTTTATGCTTCCCATCAATATCGACAATATAGTCGACATCGGAAATTTTCGATATTATATCGTACGGACCTTTCCAAGAAATAAGTAATCTGTTTTCCCTACAAGGTAGTAATACAAATGCTTTGTCACCAGGACAAAGTTGTCGTAAGCATCTCTTCTTATTGGCAAATTGCCTTGCCTTCTGTTTCGCAAATTCAGAAGAAGAAGTTGCTAATTTGCATGCTTCGATAATCTTTTGTCTCAACGCGATGACATATTCGTAGGATGACTTTGTGTCATCGTCAATATTGTCAGATGTTATGAGATCGTGAAGCAACGACATAGGGCCACGCGGACGCGCGCCAAAGACGAGTTCAAAGGGAGAAAAATCCCGTATGTTCATTGGGTACCTCTCTGTAAGCGAAGAGGGCCGCAGGTAAAACTCTGTCCCAGTCTTGAGGATGATCCTCAGTTATCTTCCCCAGTAAGTTTTTAAGTGTTCTATTAAGGCGTTCGACCATACCATTAGACATTGGATGGTAGATACTACTTAAAGATCTATCTATCTGCAGGGTAGACATTACTTGAGACATGGTATCTGATATTAGTTGGGTGCCATGGTCTGACAATATCTCTCCGGGGAACCCCAGACGAGAAAATATAAGCCAAAGAGCATCTGCAATATCAGCAGTAGTAAATGCTCTTCAGAGGAATAGCCTCTGGCCAACGTGTGCAACATATCAACACACGTTAAGATAAACTGATGTCCTCTGGCAGACTTGATCTTAAATGGACCAATAATGTCTATGGCCATTTTTTGAAACGGCCGAATAGGAATGTCCGCCGCCTGAATGGGTGCAGCATGCCGTGGACCTTTGGATTTAACTTCCTGACATACTTTACAAGATCGACAATAAATCCGTATGTCCTTGTTTACCAATGGCCAAAAGAAAGCCGCAAGGACTCTTGACTTAGTACGGGAAAAACCCATGTGTCCAGCACACTGAGAGTCGTGAGCGTGCTGCAAAATTTTAACTCTCAAATTCTTGGGAACCAGGATTTGAGAATGACTTGACGTAATGGAGTCTTGAACCATACGTACAAGTACGCCATTCTTCTTTGTAATCCACGATTTACGACTTGTGTCCTTATTCGGATCACCTTTAGTTGCAAGAATGAAGAATTTCTTCAGAGTGGGATCATCTTCTTGCTGTTTTATAAACGAGTCACGAGAAATTACCAAGGGATTATCTTGGTTATGCACTTCATTATCTTCAGTAGATGAAGTTTGAGGCACATTAAGAGCCTGAGCTCTAGTGACTACAGCGTTAGCAATCTGCATGTTTTGCCTTTCCCAAGTGGAAATTTGTTGCGGAGTACATTCCTTGACTCCATGAATGCGACCGATGATGAGGTCAGCGATCGGATTCGGAAGAAGACATGCGTGTACATCTCCTGTAAAGAAAGGAGTAGCAATCCTAATGATAGCGGTAGAGTATTTCTCTACTGTGCCGCCAAATGTTACACATTTGACTACTTGTCCAGTGGCACGGGAAGGATCTACGAGTGACTGCCTAACACCAATTGTGGTGCATCCAGAATCAAATAGCACAGAGACTGGATTGTTATTCACTAAACCCTTATGTAAGACAAGAGACCCTCTTCCATCATGCGCGACTGATGCTGGAAGAGCAGGAAGAGGATGGCCACAGCTTAAAGTAGTCACTGTGGTTGGCTCAAATAACGTTTTTGCATTGGGGGCACTGAGATGCTCTCCCAAAATCAAAAGCGGCACATGCCATATTACTAGCATCATTATTATCTTTACTCTGTTTATAGGCTTCATGGGACTCTTGTTGTGCAGAGTTTGCCTGAAAATGTGGTTTATGTCTTTTGTATTGAGATCTACCTCGGTTATTATCACCTCTGTAGTTATTGTTACCTCTATTGTAACCCCTATTTGGGTTTGAGTCATAGTACCCTTGGTTACCATTATCATATTCATTATAATGAGTATCTCTGTAATTATGATCTTGTTGACTCCAAGACGGATAACCCTGATAGTTTCTATAATTACTTCCTCTACGGAAATTCCTATAATTATGACCACCCCTGTGTCGAGAGCTATCAGGTCGTCTCCAGTTCTTTGAAGAAGAACCCTGAAATGATTGGTTACCTTGGTTTTGATAACTATTATGGTTACCTTTTTTATCAAATCTGTTTTGAGGTCCCTGAAATCTGTGTGAATAATTGGGATTGTATGGTGTTGCTGAAGCAACTGGCATACTCTCCTTAATCTTAGTGTTGCCAAAAGTCACGTCGGGGTGTGCAGTGACATATTGGGAACAATATTCTTCCATTTCTTTTAGAGATTTAGGTTTACGCTCATGTATAAATTCAAGAAAAGGTTTGTTCACACATGACATAATCTTATCTCTGAGCAACAAATCCATAAGTCCTTCATACGTTTTTTCCGTTTTGGAAAGCTCAATCCAACGATCAACTGTGAGACGTGCCTTTGCAGTGAATTCTGAGAATTCTACCCCCGTCTCAGGTACCATCGTCTTAAATAAAAGGCGATAGCCTTCCTCACTTAGCTGATATTTTTTTATCAAAGCCGCCCTAATGACATCATAATTATCCTTATCTGCTTCTCCTACAAGGCATAATCTAGTCAAAGATTCACCTTTCAAGTTTTCTGATAATTGATTAGCGTATTGTGATTTATCCACATTATGTGTACGACAAGAACGTTCAAATCTATCCAGCCAGAATGTAATATCGTCACTGGACTGATTGAACGGTGGAACCTTAACCTTGTAAGTAGAAGGTTTACCATTACCACTAGATGCCTGATTAACATTACTCATACTTGTCAATCTCAATTTCTCCAACTCAAATTCATGTTCTCTTATTGCTTTTTTCTCTTCAGCATCTAATCTTTTTTGTTCAGCCTCCCTGTCTAATATTTTTTGTTCAGCCGCAGCTTCTCTTTCCAATTTTTTTTGTTCAGCTTCCCTGTCTAATCTTTTTTGTTCAGCTTCACTGTCTAATCTTTTTTGTTCAGCTTCACTGTCTAATCTTTTTTGTTCAGCCGCAGCTTCTCTTTCCAATTTTTTTTGTTCAGCTTCAAATCTCCTTTCCTCTACCTGCATCTGCAATTTCTTTTGTTCAGCAGCAGCCTCAGCTTCTTTTTCTAATCTTTTCTCTTCCGCCATAGCTTTTCTTTCTTCTGCAGCTAATCTTTTCTCTTCTGCAGCTAATGCTTTGTCATATTGAGCAACTGCCCATTGTTCTAATTGTTGACCAGTCTTATCAAGAGCTTTCCCTTGAGTAATGAAATAATCTAGAGTAGACATGATGCCTAACAATAATACTAATCACCTGAATCAATAATAATACCCCAAGTTCTCAATGACCTGATTAATCAGTATACTATCCCAATATCTGTGGGTCACAAGCCTTTAATAAGGTCTTGTATAATAGTAATAATAATCAGGTACTGGTCTATACCATAATCCAAGTGCAGTGCACAGGCAATTGTGTCTTATGAAATATACCCATATAAAACATATGTCAACCAACAGAATACATAAAGTACAAATAGGACTGACAATACAAGAACGTTTGCAGAAATCAAAATAAATCAAATAGGGAAATCAATGAAGATAATCACTGAATCTGCAAAGAATAACAACACAAATGACGTCACAATATATGAATATAAATTATGAATAGAACTGAAAGATAGAAAAGGTTAGACCAACAAATTACAAACAAATCAAAACAAAACTAAAGAACAAAGAAATATTACAAAAATAACAATAATTACAGACTTCACAGCTAACACAAAAGCAACAGTTGTCGCAGCAAATTTTCAATCAAGAAAATTGCACCTATAGAAAACGCCCACAACGGACCCTCTATGACGTGGGATACTCTGTTGTGAGGACGCCGCCCAACCTTAAACACAACCCGCTGACATAGAAACTAACATACTATACAAACAAATAACATGTAAACATAAATATATATAAATTATGTGTATGATAGTATGTGTTGCAAAATAGGCTCAGTCTTACAGTAATGGCAAAGTTATTTTTCATGAAAACAAACAAACTGCCACTTTATTCAATTAAACATTCTGGCCTTAAATATTAAAGTTCATATATGGCAAACAAGAAGATCCATCGATGAAACCAGGACTTCTTAGTTCACAAATACTGTCTTTCTGTTAACACTGACAAGAATTGATCCAACTGTTCTGTGAAACTCTATAATGTCTAATGTAAAAAATGTCAACAACGCTGACCTACATACTGCATTCACTTGACAGGTCACGTGACGAAGCGTTGACAAAGAGCAAACCAATACTGCAAGTGTGTCGTATCAGCCACAGGAAACGGTCTGGTATCGGTAATCTGTTGACTTCTGAATTTCTGCGAGGTCAAACCCAGAAAGCTGGTCCACCAGTTGATAAAGTTGGATATAATATATGTTGATAAAGTACACCAGAACACTCCTAGGCGGGAAGACAGGCGTCTATCATCATCAGTTGACAAGATCCCTATGGTGTTGCCTGCCCCACTGTAGTGTATGGAATGTCAACTTGACCTACGCAGTGTTGTGTAGACATGGATGGAGTGTATAATGTGCGAATGATGATAAGGGTTCGTGTTGTTGACAAATGTTCTCTTCTCACACTCATGTATGACCGGAAGTCATCGACACCAACGACTGTGTACCTTTTCTAAAGTTTAATTGGACGTACACACTCGACAGCACAGATAGTGACAAATCACAGGTTGCCATAATACATCATAGTACAGTGGACAAAATGGTCTTGCAATGTTACATGGGCACTCATGTAGAATAATGGTATAATGGACTGTCAATAGCCAAGCACTCAGTATCGCCCATACATATATCATCTGACGTCACTGACTGAGCACGTCAGCTTGTAAACAATATTTCAGATGACTTCTAAACCTAATCTCGTTTAGCAACGATTCTTCAACATAATGTTCAGCACATATTTTTCCATATAATAATATTGAACCGCTAACAATGGTTTCTCATGTGTAGCAGTGATCTCTGGACTGATCAAGCGATAATACGGGCATCCCTTTTCTCTTCTTGAAAGTCCTACATGTTTTGGTTCCAAGATGGCTCCACTCGTGAACTGTCACTCACGTTTGAATACAGATAATGAATCTGTTCTAAAGTTAGTCATTCATACAACATTTCGTTGCTCTGTAGATTTGGTCATGAACAATAGACTGCATTCTACAGAATATAGTGCTGCTAGGAATCGAAGTCGTTTTTCATCGAGTCAAATATATTCTCTTAAACATTCAAATCGTAATTATCGACAATGGTGGCTTCGATCGAGAGTTTATAAGAGTATCTTTGATTACCTTGGTAGAGGGAATATGAAACTGCCATTCCTTGGCAAGATGAATAAACACTGGGGTAAAGCATACACGATAGGTCTAGACGACTATCACTTTCCCCAAAACCACTGAGATCACTTTTTCAAGGCATCAAGCCGACATAGCAAAACACACACACAGTCCCTATCAGGACGAAGCCAAATCACACCACTCAAGCCACACATCCGCCGAATAGCCTTTGACCTCTCTAGAGACAACAGAACATATAGTTCGACTTAGATATGTAAAGATATACAGATATAAGACAGACTTGTCCTACTCAGACAAACAATACACATAAATTCAGGCCATAGATATTCTGAAGCAAGAACAATCTATTATTACCCAAACAACGAATAAATCGCAGTAAAATGTATTTATCCGCGGAGTTCAAGGGAAGTAACTCAATAATGACTTTCCCTTAAGCACTAAAAAATTACCTATGTATAATATTGTAAGATATCAAAGACTGCACGTAACATTAGTTAACAAAGACAGCTTCATTTTACCACTGTTACATATAAAGTTGGGGCTCATGAAGAATTTTGTAAAAGCTTTAGATAAAATGAGCAAAGCTTTCACTTATCTTCGAGAAAAGTTTCCGCAAGTTAGCGATGCAAAGATAAAGGAAGGTATCTTTGTAGGACCTCAGATTAGGAAAGTTCTTGCAGACAAACAATTCGAGAACTTGTTACATGGCAGTGAACTTCGCGCATGGATGGCATTCAAATCGATCGTCGATAACTTTCTGGGAAATCACAAATCTGTCGACTATGTTGCATATTGTTAAGCAGTGCATAGATGCATACAGAATTATGGGCTGTAACATGTCCCTCAAAATCCATTTGCTCGATTCGCATCTTGACTTTTTCCCTGACAACTTTGGCGAAGTCAGTGATGAACATGGAGAACGATTCCATCAAGATATCGCCGTAATGGAGTCACGTTATCAAGGACGGTGGAGTGTGACCAGGCTTGCCGATTATTGTTGGATGCTTCATCGCGATGTCTTCTTCTTCTTCCGTCCTTAGCCACCGACCGTCAAAGCAGTCAGTGGCCATTACGCCTAGTGGCGTCTTAGGGCAACAGCAGATAGGTTTTCTTTGCCATTGTTTCCCATCACGCCTATTGGCGTCTTTAGGGCAATGGCAAATCAATCCATCTGCTGTTGTTTCCGTAATCGAAGTGACTGGCAAACGGGTGATCAGCCCGTTGGTTCATCGCGATGTACCACATGCCATTCACCGACGAAAGTCGACTGCAAAGAAATTCAAGCCTACATAACTGTTATACTTCTTGTACGAATGATGTTGTAATACTGTATGCGTTAAAAAACTTCAATTGCGTATTTCTAGAGATCCCGACCTGATAGAGAAAAACGGTTGGCAGATTTAAAAACAGCGCATTAAAATTGACCAGAAAAACATAGAAATGTTAGAGAAAGAAAAAAAAAGTTTTTTTTTGTTAGTCAGTGTAATTTAATGTGTGAGCAAGAACCCTGTGAATGAAACTGTAGTTATATCTGGGATACATGGTCTGTAATTGCCTTTGAATAGGAATCCTGGACTATTGATGAAATTTTAGGGAACCCATATTTGTGAATGAAAATCTGAAAAAAAAGTTAATGCGTCGTACTAGAACAAAAGACTATTGCATATGATGTGAGCACCAGGGATTTGGAGCAGTCACATTTTTAAATAATTGCTCCGCTCCGGCATTGATAGTGACTGCTCCAGCTCCACTCTGGCATTGATAGTAACTGCTCCAGCTCCACTCTGGCTCTGTTTCATGCTCTGACTCAATTTTTAATGTTCAGTTTTTAAAAAAAATGTGCATTGTAACTTTAAAAAACCATTTTATTCATTCTAGAATTCTCAAACAGTTTAAGTGTCACTTAGATCAGAATCATTTCATCATTCTTACATTCACAATCCATTCTGTTTAATATTATTTCTGCAACGAAATCGTCTTTCATAGCTTGTTATAGATCATTGAAAATTAACATTACAGCCAAAATCATTCATACAACTAGTCTGATGAGTTGGTACGCTTGAAGCAACTCTACAAGCAGCCTGAAATATGGTGTAGGCAACTGTGAATGGCCTCAAGAACATACTAAACTTTTAGCCAACCAATAGATTCCATTGCCTCACAATCTTACTAAAACTTTCCCTCAAATGATGTTTCAGTATAATTATGATTGACAGAAACCCACTGGTGTCTTTCCTGTTTATCCTATTTCATTTTAAAGTTGTCATCTTCTGAAGAATTCATCGTCATTTGATAAATAACAAATGAAAAATTGAAACTTGCCCTGTAAAGTTATCCGAAGAGACAAAGAAATAGTAGGGCCACTGCATCCTCAAGAATGCCGTACAAGGTGACTAATACGAGATTGTACGTGGGGACTGGCAACCCTCAAGCATGCCGTACAAGGTGACTAATACGAGATTGTACGTGGGGACTGGCAACCCTCAAGCATGCCGTACAAGGTGACTAATATGAGATTGTATGTGGGGACTGGCAACCCTCAAGCATGCCGTACAAGGTGACTAATATGAGATTGTACGTGGGGACTGGCAACCCTCAAGCATGCCGTACAAGGTGACTAATATGAGATTGTACGTGGGGACTGGCAACCCTCAAGCATGCCGTACAAGGTGACTAATACAAGATTGTACGTGGGGGCTGGCAACCCTCAAGCATGCCGTACAAGGTGACTAATACGAGATTGTACGTGGAGGCTGGCAACCCTCAAGCATGCCGTACAAGGTGACTAATACGAGATTGTACGTGGGGACTGGCAACCCTCAAGCATGCCGTACAAGGTGACTAATATGAGATTGTACGTGGGGACTGGCAACCCTCAAGCATGCCGTACAAGGTGACTAATATGAGATTGTACGTGGGGACTGGCAACCCTCAAGCATGCCGTACAAGGTGACTAATACGAGATTGTACGTAGGGACTGGCAACCCTCAAGCATGCCGTACAAGGTGACTAATACAAGATTGTACGTGGGGGCTGGCAACCCTCAAGCATGCCGTACAAGGTGACTAATACGAGATTGTACGTGGGGGCTGGCAACCCTCAAGCATGCCGTACAAGGTGACTAATACAAGATTGTATGTGGGGGCTGGCAACCCTCAAGCATGCCGTACAAGGTGACTAATACGAGATTGTACGTGGGGACTGGCAACCCTCAAGCATGCCGTACAAGGTGACTAATACGAGATTGTACGTGGGGACTGGCAACTTCATCATGTCAAACAAATTGCTACAAAAACTAATGCTGCAAGAGCATGAGAATGTTTTGTGCAGGTTTCCTGCAAGGAGACCAGCTACAGTGGTGGCTATATGCTCCATAAGGAGAGCAAAAGAAATTAATGATGAGGATGATGATGATGAAACTGTATGGAAAGGAACTGATCTGTTTTTAAATAAATTGGACATTTTTTTTTAACAAAATGACATTACTAATGTTTAAAATGCCAATGTTGCCAACATTTAAGAAATACAAATGTGTTGTTATTCTGAGTAAAGACCAAGCTGATCTCTCATCTTACAGGTGTACAATTTTTTTTTTCATTTTAAAGTATGATATTTATTTCTCTGACCTAAATTAATCCTGAAAATGAGTGGGGAAAACAAATTTAAAAATTTAATTGAGTTTCGAATAAAACAAACCATTAAATGTGTTATTTAACTGCAATACATTTAGTATAATATCATTCATTTTGGTTTGAAAATGAAAAAAGAAACTGGAGCAGAGGAGCGGTCAAAATTTTTTGTGCTCTTGCTCCACTCCAGCTCTGAGTAAAACCTGCCGCTCCGAGCTCCAGCCTCTGATCCAAAGCCCTGGTGGTCACAAGGCCTTCATCGGGGAAAGGAAAGAAGGTGACAGCTAATCAAGAGACTTGAGAAAATAAATAAAAATAATAGATAAAAAGTATATCACCCAGTCAAAATAGCCGCCATATGTTCTTATAGCCTAAGAGTAGAAAATTTGGACTGTTAGAACACTGATTTGTGACTGAGGAATGCATCATGGGAAACCCCACCTCCATGTACATAAATCCCTGTTACTCTTATTGTCTTTTAATACACTTATAAATAAGAAAGCATATGACCTTGACAGTCTGCTCCCAACGAATGCGTTCTGAAGCCAGCCCTGCCACAAGTCTCTGGGCCCTGTCAAGCATCATCTCCGTGTGCTCTGCTTTTCTCTTCAGCTCCTCTTTCTGGGCAAGTTTTTCTTCTAACATCAACTTTTAAATCATATGACCTTGACAGTCTGCTCCCAACGAATGCGTTCTCAGCCCTGCCACAAGTTCTTTCTCCGTTGCCTACTCCTCTTTCTGGGCAAATAAAAGTTTTAGTTATTGCTTCAACCTACAAAATAAAAAATTATATATTTCATCAAAAAGCCCTGGCAAAATTTAAAAATTAGGAAACTTACCCACCACAAAAATATTTATAGAATGTGTGATTCCTATTTACACACATTGGGATTACTGCTGGTGCTACGGAGTTCATGCACTGTGATCAGATCCTCCTTGTGCAATCTAAGGGAGGAGATCGAAGCATTAATGGAGTTGTCCATGTGTAATGAAGATAGTCCTTAAAACCAAACTGAACTAAACTCATCAACTAAACTCATCAACTAAACTCATCAACTAAACTCATCAACAAGCAGAAGAATGTATATACAGCTGTTAAATGACTGGAGAATCTAATTAAAATGCTAAATTAATTATTTAAAAAAAAAAAAAAGCTTACATTTATCAATGATACATTGATTAGAAACTCATCATACAGATTTTCTTGCTTCTGGATAATGATTTACAAACATATTCATAATCTTTTGTTTTGGGGTTGGAGTGGCTAAGAGGTAGGGCGTCCGCCTCAAATTCTAGAGGTACCGGGTTCAATTCCCAGGAGAGGGAATATAATTTAAGGAACCAGTGGTCCTAATGATGTCATACTCCCCCCTGATCTCCTGGGTAGTGAGATCAAATGCATAGCCTTCTCGGATAAGAGTGAAAAAATAAGAGGTCCCGTGTGCAAGTTACGCACGTTAAAAATCCCTCGGCAGTTGGAAATCATAAAGAGTAGGCCATAAGGCCACTGCCCTGGCAAAAAAATTTAAAATTAGAAATCTAACCACACAAAAATATTTATAGAATGTGTGATTCATATATACACACATTGAGATTCTCAACGGTGCTAGGAGTTTGTGCACTGTGCTGAGATCCTTCTTACGTGATCTAAAGCAGGAGATTGGAGCACTGATGGAGTTGTCCATGTGCAATATAGATAGTTCGTCAAACCAAACCAAACCGAATCATAATCTTTGGTTAGCTTGCCTACAGCAGGGGTCAAAGGTTAAAAGATTATGAGTATTTTAAAAGATCTGAGATCCAGCATGCTGCTGCCTTCTGTCTTTTCTATTGTCTAAGTGTCATCATCATCATCATCATCATCATCATCATTGTTGAGAACACATCTTGGGGCGAAGCAATCTTGATAAAAGGTATATTTAGAGAGATTGCTATGCACCGTAATGTGCCTCACCAAAACGCTACAACTATAGTCATTAGTTATGACTAAGCATGGTAGCTAAGCATGACAGAAAAGGGGTCCGTGGCTACGCTTGGGAGCATTTAGAAGTGTCCACATATATAGGTGGCTGGGCCCACAAGAAATGTGTAGAGGAATCTACTTATAAAAGTGGTAATGAGTCTGGATTCGACTCAAATTTAAGTGTATAAATATAATTCAATGTGGTAAAAACCCGCATCGTCAGAATATGTTGATATATTGAAGATATTGCAAAATTGGTATAGCTTTTGTATAGAATTATATACAGTTATAGAAATATTACAATGTATTGGAACGGATCAAAAGAGAATACAATTTAGCGGACTGAATGAAATGTGCAGAAAGCACAGGGATATAATGTTACGGATCTAACAGAAAATTCCAAGGTGTCAATAATGGCACTATGAACGAATAAATTTTACGGACTGAAAATTAAGTGTGCAAGAGAAGCACAGGGATATAAATATGAGTATCGAAGGGAAAATTATAGAAGCATTGAATTTATGTCGTTACGATATTGAAGAAAGTAGTTTTGCCAATGAAGAACTGTTGTTATTCATGTTGGAGCAGTATGTAATACATGGAAGTATTGTGTTTTAATAAAAGTTGAAAGTGGTGAAATTGGAGCTTTTCGAAGAATCTATAAGCCGTTCCTGAATTACTGATTTACTCATTTTGAAAAGTTAAAGGTTCTACATTTGAGAGATACGATTACATATTTAGAGATGAACGATTACAGAGAAACATTTAAGCCAGCTTTTCATAAAAAGTTGAATGAAAACATTGAAAACCAGTTGACCACTGAAAAAAAAAAACAATTGTATTAAGTAAACTTGTTAGTAAAACATGAAATGAAGAAAACCCTAGACGAACAATAGATAAACTTAAAATTCGTTCTTAACAATCATCATCATTACCACCCATCCGCCCCCCTCCCCCAAAAGGAGCGCAGGCCTTCAATAAACTTATGCCAAATCTTCCTGTCCCGTGCCATCCACTCAAGTTCTTTCTATGCCTTCTTCATTCCCTTCATGCCCATCTTCAGTTCTCTTCTCCATGTATTCTTTAGTCTCCCTTTACCTTTCTTCCTTGAGGATTCCAGAACAAGGACTGTCTTGTAATGCTGTCAACAGATTTCCTATTCATATCCAGCTTCTTCTTCTCATCTTGTCTTCTACTGGCACCTGTGCGCCTGAGTGTGCATGTTTTATTTTTTATTTCTGTACTATTGTTTACAGCTTCAAGTTTCACTATTGCGCTTAATTATTAAATTTCTACACTTCTACATATACTAAATTTACAGTGGTGTTATTACTCACTTATTTTGTTGCAGTAAAAATACAGTAAAATTTTGGCCTATGAGCTCTATTCACATTATTTGAGCTGAGGCAAACAAAGCAGGCATATGGATCTCCACAGAGATATTACACAAATGACTTGGTAAAGTCTGGGGGCGATAAAAAAATATTAGCAGACTAGAAAGAAGGATCATCATTTCTTGCAAGAAATGATGACAGGGTTGAACTTGAAGAAACACCACTAAAAGATGTAGAATCATACACATATCTTGGCAGCAATATAGACAAAGTTGGAGGGGCAGACAATGATATCAAAATAAGAATACAAAAAGCAAGAGGAGCTTTCATTGCATTGGGAAACATATGGAGATCAAGAGAAATCAAGTCCAACACGAAAATAAGAATCTTCAACTCAAATGTCAAGTCAGTCCTATTGTATGGCTCTGAAACATGGAAAAAAAACTAAAACAACAACTAAAAGGCTACAAACTTTCATAAACGGGTGCTTGCGAAGAATAGAAAGATTGAAATGGTATGACAAAGTCACAAATGTGGAACTGATGACAAGAGCCAGACAAGTGCCGGTGGAACAAGAGTTGAGAAGAAGATGCTATCCGTCAGCGGAGAGTACACACATAGGACACACACTGAGGAAACCTGATGATAGCATTATAAGGCAGTCCTTGTTCTTGAATCCCCAGGGAAAGAGAGGCAGAGATAGACCCAAAAAACACATGGAGAAGAGAGCTAGATACAGAAGTGAAAATGATGAGGAAAACATGGAAAGACCTTGAGCGGATGGCACATGACAGGAGGACGGCATCCTGTTAAAGGCCTATGCTCCTTGGGGAGCTAAAAGGTATTGATTGACTAAGAAAGAAGGATATTTGGTCGAGCTGCCTAAGGACGCAAATTTGCTGAAGTGCCCAAATTCATTTATTCATAACCCTCCACTCCCAAAGGAGCATAGGCCTTCAACAAACACATGCCAAGTCCTCTTGTCACGTGCCATCATCTCAAGTTCTTTCCACGTTCTCCTTATCCTTTTCACCTCTGTTTCCAGCTCTCTTCTCCATGTGCTTCTTGGTCTACCTCTGCTTCTCTTGCCCTGGGGATTCCAGAACAAGGACTGCCTTGTAATACTATCAACAGGTTTCCTCAGTGTGTGTCCTATCCATCGCCTTCTTCTCATCTCTTGTTCCACTGGCACTTCTCTAGTTCTTGTCATCAGTTCCACGTTAGTAACTTTGTCATACCATTTTAATCCCTCTATTCTACGCAAGCACCCATTTATGAAAGTCTGTAGCTTTTTGGTAGTTGTCTTTGTTGTTCTCCATGTCTCAGAGCCATACAATAGGACTGACTTCACATTTGAGTTGAAGATTCTTATTTTCGTGTTGGATCCGATTTCTCTTGATCTCCATATATTTCCCAATGCAATGAAAGCTCCTCTTGCTTTTTGTATTCTTATTTTGATATCACTGTCTGTCCCTCCAACTTTGTATATATTGCTCCCAAGATATGTGTACGATTCTACATCTTGTATTGGTGCTTCTTCAAGTTCAACCCTGTTATCATTACCTGCATTTATTCTCATTATCTTTGTCTTTTCCCGGTGTATTTTCAGACCCAATTGCTGTGACCTCTCATCGAGTGTTTTCAATTTGTCCTGCATCTGAGTACGGTTATGGGACAGAAGAGCTAAGTCATCAGCAAAATCCAGATCATCCAACTGCTTAGTCAGAGTCCACTGGATTCCATTTCTGTTGTGTGTTGTCGATGTTCTCGTAACCCAGTCTATTGCTAGTAAGAAAAGAAATGGAGACAAGAGGCATCCCTGTCGCACTCCTGTTCTTATCCCAAACGGTTCTGTAAGCTGTCCTTCATGAAGAACTCTGCATGTCATGTCTTCATATGTTTTCTTTATTAAATTAATGATCTTCAGGGGAACTCCATAATGCCTCATCAATTTCCAAAGTGATTCTCTGTCTACACTGTCAAATGCCTTTTCATAGTCCACAAATCCGATGTATAGTGGTGAATTCCATTCCAGACTTTGTTCAACTATTATTCTCAAAGTGGCTATCTGGTCTGTACAGGATCTGTTTTGTCGAAAACCTGCTTGTTCATCTCTCAGTTTCTTGTCTATGGACTCTTTTAATCTTTCAAAGATAATCCTGTTTAATACTTTTCCTGGCACTGAAAGTAACATTATTCCTCTATAATTTGTGCACTCTTGTAAATTTCCCTTCTTAGGCAACTTAACCAGATATCCTTCCTTCCATTCTGCTGGTATCAAAGTAATTTATATAACATCTCTGTAGCCGTGTCGATATCTGCTTTGATGGCCTCTGCTGGAATGCCATCAGGTCCAGATGCTTTTCCATCTCTTAGAAGCTTTATGGCTTTCTTTATTTCTTCTTTCGTTGGTCTTTCACCATTTATTTGTAGCTCTTCTTCTGCTGGCTGGATGTCCGGGGGGTTTTGTGGAGCTGGTCTATTGAGAAGGTCCTCAAAATATTCTGTCCACCTCTTCATTTGCTCTTGTATATTGCTGAGCACTTTTCCATTCTTGTCTTTTATGAAGCAACTTGTTTGCTTGTATTTCCCCGTTAGCTTCTTTGTGCTGTTATACAGTTCTCTCATATTCCCTTTGGCTGCAGCATTTTCTGCCTCTCTTGCCAACTCCTCAATATACTTCCTCTTGTCTCTTTTGATACTTCTTTTTACTTCTTTGTTTGCTTCTGTGTACACTTCTTGAGCCTTGGCTTTGGAACTTCTGGTTTTGCTTGTGTTTAAATCTGCTTTCTTGTTTTTCCTGTCTTTTATCTTATTGGTGGTTTCTGTTGTTATCCATGCTTTTTGTTGTCGTTCCCTTTTCCCCAGTATTTCTTCATATGTCTCATTCCATACCGTTTTGATTTGCTGCCAATAGTCTTCTGTATTCTCTGCATCTTCCAGCTGTTGGAGCACTTGGAATTTGTTGGATATTGTGACCGCAAATTTGTCTCTTGTGTCTTGATTTCTTAAATGTCTTACATTAAATTGTTGTCTATAATTTTGCATTGTTGCATATCTCTTGAGTTTCATTTTTTACTTTGGCTATCAGAAGGTGGTGATCTGATGCCACATCTGCTCCTCTATATACCTTTACATCCTGCAATGATGATCTAAACTTCTTGTTTATGCATATATGATCAATCTGATTTTCTGTTCTATGGTCTGGTGATATCCATGTTGCCTTGTGTATTCTCTTATGTGGAAACATGCTTCCTCATATAGCCAGTTGATTTGAAGCACAGAAGTTTGAGAATAGTTCCCCATTTTCATTCATTATTCCTAGCCCCTGTTATCCCATGACTTCTTCAAAGCCGGTGTTGACTGTACCTATCTTTGCATTCATGTCACCCATCAAAATTGTGATGTCTCTTCTTTTTACTTTTTCCATAATTTCCTGTAGTCTAGTATAAAATGCTTCTTTCACCGACTCTTCTTTGTCATTAGTTGGTGCATAACACTGGATGAAATTTACATTTATTTTCTTTTTAGCTGTTTTAAAAGAAGCTGTTATTATTCTGGATCCAACAGCTTCCCATTCAATCAGTGCTTTCTGTGCTTCTTTAGATAACATAAGACCTAACCCTTCACTGTGGTGTGAACTTTCGTCTTCATGTCCTGAGGACAGCACCAATTCACCTGTGATAAGTTTCTTCCTGTCTACCCCCTTCCACTTTGTTTCACACAGTCCCAGAACCTCGAGTTTATATTCCCTCATCTCTGCTGCTACTTGTGCCACTTTCCCTTGTTCGTTTAATGTCCGAACATTCCAGGTGCCAAATCTGGAAGTTCTCCTAGAAGAAAGAAGGTTAGTCAGCAACACAGACTCCTTTTGGCTTTCTCTGTGTTGCATCATACGCCTCCCTGCGAGAGGACCTTCCCCTTTGTGAGATTCACAGAGGCCATAGGCAAACAACTGAGGTAGGAAGAGGTAGGTTTTTGACAAAACAGGTCCTGTGTGGACCAGATAGCCACACTGCACATAATAGAACAGAGCTTGGAGCTGAACTAACTTGACACTAGATTTCTGTACTATGAAACGGTTTTCAATGGTTTAAATTTTGAAAATCGCTTTGGAAACTGATGAAGCACTATAGTCTCCCAGAAGTTCTTTAATCTGACATGTAAGACGCATGAAGATGTGTAATGCAGAGTTCTTCATGAAGGACAACTTAAACAACCCATTGAGATAAGATCTGGAATACAGCAGGTATATCTCTCATCACCATTTCTCTTCTTACTGTTTTAGACTGGGTTGTGAAATTGTGTTGTGAAAGCAACATCAGCCTCCAGAAATGGAGTTCTATAGACTCTGGCAAAATGACTTAAGTATCTAGATTTTACTGGTGACTGGTTCTTCTGTCCCATAACCGCAACGGAATACAAGGCAAAATGAGTATGCTGGATGTGAGGTCACAGAAATTAGGCCTGAAATTTTACAGAGAAAAGGCAAAGATTATGAGTAAATATGGGGCAAAAGATAGCAAGGCTACACTTGCAGAAACACCCATAGAAGATGTGAACCTATTCATATATATTGGCAGCAATAAGTTAGAAGAATGGAAAGTGGTATTGAAATTAGAATACAGAAGGCAAGAGAGCTTGTGATTCATTGGAACATATATAAAAAAACAGAAGATATCAAGCCCAATAAAAAAACATAAGAATCTGCAGGTCAAGTGTCAAGACAGTCTCACTGTATAGCTTTAAAACATGAAGAATAACAAAACTGACAACTAAGAAGTTACAGACGTTAATAAATGGAAAATTGGACAGATGGACAGAGTAAAGTGGTATGACATGATCACCAATATAGAACTGATGGAAAGAACCGAACAGATACTACTGGAACAAGAACTGAGGAAAATACACTGATGCTGACACACAGGAAACCTGCTGATAGCATTACTAGACAGTTCTTTTTCTGGAGTTCCCCAAGATTTAAAATAAAAACATTGAGGGAACCCAAAAAACACATTAAGAAGGGAACCGGAGACATATTTATAAAGAAGACATAAAAAAGAATTTGAATGGATGGCATAGGACAGAAAGACTTGCTTGTTAACTGTCTGAAAGCCTAAGTTCCAGTGACAGCTGAAAGGCTATAACTGATGGACATTGTGTCTAGGTTGAACGGCGAGTACCTCACCAAAACAACACAAAACTAATAATAAATAATAGCTTAAAGGCAGGAACGAACTAAGCGTTGGACATTTTGGGCCCTGCTCAAGGGCCCATAATAGTAAGTGTGTTCACGCTCATCTAACCTCTCCATGTGGAACCAATAATCAGGGGTCAATTACTCTTTTTGCCCTGGGGCCTCTTTCACAGTCAGTTCACCCCTGCTCAAAGGTAATGAATAAAAATGTAATTAATTAATTAATTAAAGAATGCATAACACCTTTATTAACCCTGTCTCTATGGACTTTAATTTTAGCCACAATAAAACAGCTTACCTCAGCTAATTTAGCCTTGGCTTCAGCTAGGGCTGCCTGTTTCTCTCTCAAGACAGCCATGGCAGCATTCAGCCTCTGCCTCTTTGGCTCTACTATACGGTAAATGCGCCCATACATTTCCATAGCTCGCACCCACATGCAGAGTGACTTGGCTGCCGAGGACACGCGGCCAATAATTTCTGGGTGAAAGTCAGCCTGGGAAACATATCCTCCAATTTTCTTCAAGACACGGTCTGTGATGTTGTCCTTATCAAAGTTCATTAGTTGTTTCAGGAAATTCTGGTCACCTATAATTAGCGATGATTGTCATATTCAAGATGGTAACATTTAGAATACAAATGATTTCATGAACACAGAATATACTTTAAAAAAAATCTATCAATATATTATTGTGAAAGAACAGCAATCAGGTGCAGAAATAGGAAACTGCACAATAAGGATATCGGATAAGACAAGGTGGCAAGTTTCATACTTTGAGGGAACAAAGCCAGTAGAAAGAGAAACCATGGCTCAACAACCATAATGTAATGCACTCGGTTAATCTGGGAACAGTGGTCAAGGAAAGATAAATCTAAATCCTAGCTACCTAGCTTATTACAGATAAGAAAAAAGTGAAGGAAAGAAAAGCAGATCATGATTTAGAAAACAACATGGTTCAACCTCGTAATGTAATAAATCAAACAATGAACTATGTTTATTTATATATATGTTAATGTTAATCAGAATCGACGTCATTGCACTCTGGGCAAACCCATAGGTGCTCAGTCTCCCACAGCAAATGTCGAAGAGTATGAATGCTAATTGTTCGTGTTGCGCACTGGTTGTATACACGCCGTATGTGTCCTCTCATACGCCCATCCTTGCTGGTCCTATGTTTGATGCCAAATTCCAGCAGTCTCAGCCTTAATGATTCATCAATTGCAGTGTCATTCTCTAATAGGCGATCATGAATTGCCTTCAGTATTTCTCTCTTATCCATGTTCAATTCACCTTCTATGGGTGCTCTCTTTCATTGCCGCATACACTTGCATGACCAGGACAGTAGATCCATATCAGTTCCTGAAGATTCGATGCTTCTATGAAGGTTTTCCAT
Organism: Oreohelix idahoensis; assembly: GCA_024509875.1. Taxonomy (NCBI): domain Eukaryota; kingdom Metazoa; phylum Mollusca; class Gastropoda; order Stylommatophora; family Oreohelicidae; genus Oreohelix; species Oreohelix idahoensis. The sequence continues at coordinate 342,538 of JAMPIV010018620.1, forward strand.
TCATGTTGGAGCCATCCATTTTGGACCTTTCGAAGCATGGATTGTGAGTCTGATACAATAACTGCCTTTGTTAATTAAGTCTCAGACAGCCATCTTAAGGCAGCAGTAACTGCCTCTACCTCCATTCTCATGCTGGAGGTTATCATGTAAGCCCCGCTATGTTCAGTGACGGTTCTGCCCTTTACTCTAGCAGAGAAGCCCCACCCTGATTTATTACTATGATTTATTACCTGGTTTATTACTGTATATATATATATATATATATATATATATATATATATATATATATATATATATATATATATATATATATATATATATATATATATATATATATATATATATATATATATATATATATATACACATACAGGCATACCTCGCTTTATTGCGCTTCACTTTATTGTGCTTCGCAGATATTGCGCTTTTTTTTCAAATTAATCATGTTTATTTATTAGAACATGCCTTCTTCTTCCGATAGATTTGGCTTTCCATCAGCAAAAAGATTATGATTCGCTGAAGGCTCAGATGATGAAGATTAGCATTTTTTTTTAGCAATAAAGTATTTTTAATTTTACAGTACATTGTATTTTTTAGACCTTGTGCTATTGTGCACTTAATAGACATAGTGTAAACATGATTTTAGGATTTTATATGCACTGGGAAGCCAAAAAATTGGGTGTGACCCGCTTTATTGCGATATTTGTTTTATTGTGGTGGTCTGGAAACGAATCCACTATATCTCTGAGGTATGCCTGCATGCATTTATATATATATATAAATTATATATATAAAATATAAAATATATATATATATATATATATATATATATATATATATAATATATATATATATATATATATATATATATATATATATATATATATATATATATATACGAGGGAAGGTCAAAAAGTAATGCCTCCTATTCCTCAATGCTGAAGGCGAGACCCCAATTCGCATCCACGAACGTTTGAAGAATGTTTATGGAGATTCAACAGTGAATGTTAGCACTGTCCGACGTTGGGTACATTGTTGTGATAAAGCTGAAGTAGGTCAATCCTCAATGGCTGACGCAAAACGGACTGGCCATCCGTCTACCGCAGTGACTCCACACAACATTCATCGAGTTGATGGCATCATTCGTGGTGACTGTCGAGTAACACTGGATGAACTTTCTTCCATGTTGTCCATTAGTAAAGGCAGTGTCCAGAACATCATTAAAGACCTAGGTTATTCAAAAGTTTGTGCACGGTGGGTACCCAGAATGTTGACAGACAGACATAAAGAAACAAGGAAAACCATAGCCATCAACCTCCTGCACCATTACGAAACTGAAGGAGAAGAGTTGGCTGGACATTATTACCACATCCCCCTTACAGTCCCCGATCATGCCCCTTCTGACTTCCATCTGTTTGGACCGACGCCACATCTGGCGTAATAAGCACATACGAATGTACATGTGTGTAAGTGTTCATTCTCCTAGTATTCATTGTTTGTGCTGCAGACCGTTAAAATAATGGCCGGTGGGATACGGAATCCGTCCAAGGTCGATCAGCGAGCAGTGATCCAGTTCCTAACAGCCGAAGGATGTCGACCAGCTGACATTCATCGCCGAATGAAAGCAGTGTATGGTGACAAAAGTGTGTCTAAGACTACAGTGAAAAACTGGGCACGAATGTTTCGAGAAGGACGTCAGTTAACGAAAGATCTTCCGCGGCCAGGTCAGGTGCATATTGTTGCGACAGAAGAAGCCATCGCCATAAGGAAGAACGCATGGGGTGGAGTTTGAACCACCTGCTGCGTTACAAAGAGGAGGGTGATGCATTTCTGTTTCGCATAGTGGCAGGCGATGAGTCGTGGTGCCACCACTTTGAGCCATGCAGCAAAACAGCGAGCATGCAATGGAAACATCCCGGATCACCAAAACCCAAAAAATTCAAGTCCCAGATTTCCGCCGGTAAGGTTATGCTGACCGTATTTTTTGACCATGAAGGGCTTCTATTGGTTGACTTTAAAGAGCCTGGCTTGAACATCAATGCCATCCGCTACAAAGACACACTAGACAACCTGCATACAGCCATCAAGAATAAACGACCCAGCATGCTTTCGCGTGGTGTGATTCTGTTGCACGACAATGCTCGTCCACATGTTGCGAACATTGTGCAGGAAGCGTTAGTAAGGAAAAGGTGGGAAGTTCTGCCACACCCAGCCTACAGCCCCGATCTGTCACCATGTGACTTTCATTTGTTCGGACCCTTAAAAAAATCGCTAAAGGGACAACGATTCGACTCCGATGCAGACGTCAGGGTCTCAGTGACCAAATGGTTCAATAAGCAACCAAAGTCATTTTTCTCGGACGGCATCCGCCGTCTACCCATGCAGTGGGATGCATGTCTGAATGCCTATGGTGACTATTTCTAAAGAACCCCAGTGAGTACTTGCTTCATAACAATTGCTGTATTTAATTCTACTACTCCTGCTGATGTACCTTACATACATTTGTTATAAAGCCACTGGGACGGGTTTCATTTGAACACGCCTCGTATATATATATATATATATATATATATATATATATATATATATATATATATATATATATATATATATATATATATATATATATATATATATATATATATATATATATATATATATATATATATATATATATATATATATATATAGGAATTGGATATTAAAGGTGATCTGTCTACAGTAATGACGTAATGACAAGAAACCCAAAAATGATGATGAATGACAAGATATTAAAATTAGAAATGATTGGTGACCTACCTAAAACACAAAAATGATAATTATGGAAATTAGAAATAATTGGTGGTTTATTTATAGGAATGAAAAGTGACAAACAAATGATGATATATAATAAATATGACAATTGGGAATAACTGATGATATGCCTACAGATAAAAAAAAAAAACAAAGAACAAAAGAATAATGAAGAATAACAAATATGGAAATTGGAAATAATCGGTGATCTACCAATAGCAATGAAAACAGATGCAAGAATGCTACAGAAAGCTACATACATTTAACACAAATGTCTTGTCTGATTTCTAATACAACCTTCCTTGTACTTTCTAATACTATGATTGATCGTTTTAGTATTTTATGAACATCTATGATCCCAGAAACATATAACAAAGCCAGCAATCTGAGCTATATTTTATATTAAAATATGAAAATGGAGACACAGATCGACAGGGGAAGTCAGTTAGTTACAAATGGTTATGAAAAAAAAAAAGAGATACGAACTTGAACACCATGTATTACATTTCCCCTTTATTTCTCAACATAATCTCCACCAACACTGATACACTTATCCCATCGCTGTATTAGTGCTTCGAAACCTGCAGCATAGAAGTGCGTGCTCTGCTGTCTCAGCCACCTTCGCACCTCACGTTCAACCTCTGCATCAACCGCGAAATGTTTACCGCCAAGGTGAGCTTTTAGTGGACCAAAGAGGTAAAAAGCCATGAGAATATCCTTTGCAGTTGCTACACTGTCTATCGTTATTCGCCTGTCAGCTCGAATCATCTCCTCCACCCGCAGCACACATTCTTCTGTCGCAATCTCAACGGGACGACCAGGTTGGTTTTCATCAACAATTTTTGAGCGTCACTGAGAGAATTTATTGAGCCAGTTATGTACTGCTTGTCGCGACAAACACTTCACACCGTAAACATTTCCTTATGAATATCCTTTGCAGGAAGTCCTTTTGCCCAAAAAAAAAAACCGAACAACAGCGCGCTGTTCTTTGTTTGTACACTCCTCGAGCACAGTCGCCATTTTTATCTGCTCTGCGCATGCGACACCTAGCAGTCTGCTACCTAAGCTAATCATAAAGCTGGATGATACTGTCGCCTAATGACCCCTTTAGAACTACCAAATACCATTTTCAGCTTCCCCATATCAGTTTGTAACCTACTTACTGACTTCCCCTTGTAGTAAGGCATTAAAATAATGAGACATTCATCATCTCATCTCAACCCATAACCCGTCATGGGTCGTAGGGGTGCCATGGTGGAAGCATCAGCAGACATGGTCCTCCACTGCTCTCTATTCTCAGCAATGCGTACAAGTGTGGAAAAACCGTGTCCTGCCCATTCTTTGATGTTATCAGCCCAGGATTTTCTTTGCCTTCCTCTTCTCCGTTTACCTTCGACTGTTCCCTGGAGGATCGTTTTCGAAAGGGAGTCATGACGAGTTACATGCCCAAACCAGGCAAGCTTTCGACGTTTCACTATTGACAAAAGTGGTTCTTGGTGGCCTGCATAGGTGTTTATCTTCTCTCTAACATAGACATTTGTTTTGTGCTCTTTATAGCAAATGCGCAAAATTCTTCTATAACATTTATGCTCAAAAGCCTGAATCCTTCGCTCCGTATCTGCAGTGAGTGTCCAGCCCTCACACCCATACAAGAGAATAGATAATACAAGTGATTTGTATAATTTGATCTTCACAGGAAAACTGATGTTACTTTTCCAGATCACATTCAACCTTGTCATGGCAGCTGAGGCCATCTCAAGTCTTGTCTTGATTTCTTTACTTGATCTTCCATCACTACATATAGTGGACCCAAGGTATTTAAAGGTGTTAACTTCTTCTAACGTTTGCCCATTTAACGTAATATTGGTCGGAACATGTTTCTTATGGCTATTCACCAATATCTTGCTTTTTTCTATATTAATTTCCATCCCATACGTTCTTGTTACTTTCTCCAGTCTAGAGGTAAGGTCTTGAAGTTCTGATTCTGTTCCAGCTATCAGATCAATATCATCAGCAAAACGTAGATTACACAGAGGGTGGCCTCCAATCGATATGGTTGATTTATAATCGTAGAGAGCCTCCTGCATAATATGTTCTAGATATATATTAAAGAGCACTGGTGACAGGATGCATCCCTGGCGAACTCCTACAGTTGTTTTGAAAAATTCTCCAATGTCATTGCTTGCAAAAACAGCACTGCTTGCGTCCTTGTATAGTGCTTCAATGATATCTATGATGTTGGTATCAAAATTGAATTTTCTCATTATTTGCCATAAGCCTTCATGCCAGACTGGATCGAAGGCTTTTGTGAAATCGATGAAGTTATGGTATAAATCATGTTGATGCTGGAGATGTTTTTCGATCAGTAATCTAATATTGAAGATTTGTTCTGAGGTACTTCTTTTTGGTCTAAAGCCAGCCTGTTCCTCTGACAAGATTTCTTCTGATTTCTGTTTTATTCTGTTCAAAAGTATCCTTAACATCACTTTACTTGGATGACTAATAAGGCTAATGGTTCTGTAGTTCTTGCACATTTTTAGATTTCCTTTCTTTGGAAGCGGTATTATTAATGACTGCGTCCATTCTTTTGGCCATTTTTTTGTACTCCATATCTTCTGGCAAATTGTTGTCATGATTTTTACTATATCTGGTCCTCCATATTTCGAGAGCTCTGCTGGTATTTTATCCACACCCGGTGACTTCCCTCCTTTCATCGAACATATAGCCTCTTCCACTTCTTCCCGTAGTATTGCTGCATTTCCGAGTTCCCTGTTTTCGCACTTAATGTTGTTTAATATGCCTAAGTCAGTGTCAAGTTTACAGTTATATAATTCTTTACAATATTCTGTCCACCTTCTCATTACAGCTGTTTTTTCATTGAGCAGAGCCCCATTGCTATCTTCTATGACAGTTACCCTGGGCTGTTGGGGTTTTGATAGTCTTCTTAATGTGTCATGAGACATTAATGATGTTAATACTGTGGCCAGTACTAATTACATTAAGAAACCTAAACACTAACAATGACAAACAATGAGTTGAATCATTATATAATATTGAGACAAAGAGATGCCTAATTAAAAATTATAAAAATGATAACAGGAAGATATATAACCCACCTAGCTGTTTTTTAGATTCTGCCCAGGTAGGTTCGCAACCTCTCAAAATCATGACAGCTTCCATTACCTTCTCTACCAAGATAGGTGGCCGACCATATGATTTGATCTCTGTCATATCCTTTTTGTTCAAGGACTCCAGGGCCTGTAAGTTGGTATTTCATAATCTTATGTCATTCAGAGCTTATTTAAACATAATCTTATTTCACTCAGAGCTTATTTAACACACAATCTTATTTCACTCAGAGCTTATTTAAACATAATCTTATTTCACTCAGAGCTTATTTAAAGATAATCTTATTTCACTCAGAGCTTATTTAAACATAATCTTATTTCACTCAGAGCTTATTTAACACACAATCTTATTTCACTCAGAGCTTATTTAAACATAATCTTATTTCACTCAGAGCTTATTTAAAGATAATCTTATTTCACTCAGAGCTTATTTAAACATAATCTTATTTCACTCAGAGCTTATTTAAACATAATCTTATTTCACTCAGAGCTTATTTAAACATAATCTTATTTCACTCAGAGCTTATTTAAACATAATCTTATCTCATTCAGAGCTTATTTAAACATTAGACAATCTTTGAAGGACCGAGGACTAGAATGGAACCAGGCCAGGAAGAAGACAGCTGATGGAATGGTCTGGCGCTCTCTCTTCCAAACCTCTACACTTCACGGTAGAAGGGGAACGACTAAGTAAGTAAGTAAGTATTATTTCACTCAGAGCTTATTAAACATAATCTTATTTCATTCAGAGCTTATTTAAACACTCATTATGGAGCTTAGGCCTTCAACAAACTTATGCCAAGTCTTCCTGTCTTGTGCCATCTGCTTAAGGTCTTTCCATGTCTTCATCACGCCCTTCATGTCTGTCTCCATGTGTTCATTGGTCTCCCTCCACCTCTCTTACGTAGGGGATTCCAGAACATAGGACTGCCTGGTAATGCTATCAACAGGTTTCCTCAATGTGTGTCCCATCCATCTTCTTCTCATCCTATGTTCTACTGACACTTGTCTGGTTGTCATCAGTTTCCACATTGGGAATCTTGACATACCACTTCCATACCTGTCAACCTGTACAAATTTTTCGTACAATGTACGTATTTTTGATAGTTTTAGCAGTGTACGGCCGTACAGACTTGTTGTACGGATTTTTCCTCCCTCCCCAAAAAAAAAAAAAAAAAAAATCGAATTTTTTTAAAAAAAAATTCTAAAAAATATTTTCCAACCCGTTTTTTTTAAATTTTAAAATAGAAAAAAATTTTTAGCCCCGGCTTTTTTTAAAACCAATTTTTAATTCCGGGAATCTCGGCGTCTGTTTTTTAAACTGAAGTCTCTCGCAGCAACCAATGTAATCCTTTTATACCCAACAATTCGGCAAAAACTTTGAATTTGGCCTCAAACACTTTCAGCTTTCAGCGTGACATGACGTATTTTTAAAGTTACCTGTTATCAGCCACGCTTGCCATGACACTTCGACGCCAATTTGTTTAAAAAAAGCTAAGTACCTATAACTTGGTTAAATATTGCTGTTGTTTTGCTTTGTTGCAATTTAATCGCTGTCTTAATCTTTCCAGTTATATCTTGCCCTTCAGTATATTTCCGATAAATTAATGTCATAATATTCTGTGTAGGCCCTGCATAACTAAGCAATCTATTACACAGCCCTTCCAAAAAAAAAAAAATTTTTGGTGCCAAACATTTTACTCTTGATTGTACATAAATGAGGCCTGCTCAATCCAAATATCACATTTACTTGTCTGTAGCAGCTCTAGTTTTTGAGATACAGACATTTTTGTATTTCATTAATACAGGGTGACCCAAAAAAAAAATGGGTGCGCGTGCAGGCCCGTTTTTTTTGGGTCACCCTGTATTATTACAATATTTTCTATATAAGGCTATGTAAAAAAACTATTGCTGTCTAGTCCTTTACAAAAGAAAACTGCTTGTTTACTCTCAGTTTCAGTTTTCCAAGAATCTTCCCAGAATTGCCTTTTTTAGATTTTAAGCCACTGCATGCATGTTAGTATGCTACTTATTTTATTACACTTCTAACAGAGAATGGCTGGGAGCCGCGCTGGTGTAATGGCTATGGCATTGTACTGGCGACCAGGTGTTCATGGTTCAAACCCGGGCGTCGGCGTTTGAAGAAATGTTTACGACCGGAAATTTGACTGAATAACCTGAACAGCTCCTGTGATAAACCCTCTGTGGATGGGAAGGAGCGAAGCTCCTGACCGGGTTGGAAGGAAAGTCCTCAGGTTCCCCAGCCTCGCAATGACATGTCATTGGGCCGAAGGGCTGAAAGCCCAAGTGCCGCTGGTTAAGAAAAAAAAAAAAAAAACAGAGAATGGCATCATCTTCAAGAAGAGCATGTTTTCTTTCACCGCAGTTATTTTGTTATATTTGTGGAGAGTACACTTTCAAAGAAGAACTTAGGAAGCATATTACTGTTTTTGTGAAAATGGCATACTTTGCTTACTTTAAAGTAAAACTAGGTGACCAGGACAAGTCTTGGGCTCCTCATATTGTTTGCAAAACATGTGTTGAACACCTGCGACAGTGGACTTGTGGGAAAAGAAAATGTTTTAAATTTGGAATTCCAATGGTTTGGAGAGAGCCCAAGAACCACTATGATAACTGTTATTTCTGTGTTGTGAATATTAAGGGAATTAATGGAAAAAAATCACAAAAAGTGGAAATATCCAGATTTAGATTCTGCTAGGCGACCTGTTCCACACGGAGATGACATACCAATTCCAACTTTCAGTCAGATTTCGGATTCCCTGCTAGAAGATGAGACAGCAGTGGCATGTGGAACGACAAGTGACAGTGATAGTGATTTCGAAGATGATTTTTCAGATGCTCAACGCTTCGACCAGCTTGAACTAAATGATCTAATCCGAGATCTATATCTCTCTAAGGAATCTTCAGAACTTTTGGCTTCAAGATTGAAAGAAAAAAAATTACTGACTGCTGAAACAAAGGTTACATTTTATCGCAGCAGAGAGCAAGGTTTTATTCCATTCTTTTGTAAAGAAAACAACCTTGTGTTTTGTACTAATGTAGGAGGTCTTGTTGGGGGGGGTTTGGGATGTCAGGTATTGGTAGTACCTCTGGTTAAGGAGCTGTCATGCCCTTTTCAGGGCAGCTCGGCCACCTTTGGTCCAAACCTGGCATTCAGCTCTCACCTGTGGCTCCTCGTAGCTGTCAGCATGCGACAGCGGCCACCCCCCCGGGAAACGGCTTTGACAGGCCGGCTAAACTAGGTGAGGGTAGCCGACTGGTTATAAACCTTCGGTGAGTTTAGGGTCTGCCTACCCATGCATGCGAAGACTGGATTCGGTAGACTGCGCGGAAGAAACCACCTGTTGGTTCAACGGGCATGACGGCGATTACCAGCAACGCGCTGTGGAGCGTAAGGAGCATGGCGAGGCACGTAGAAAGCCATGGTCATCCACTGCACCTGACTTCATCTCCAGTCGTCTTGACTTGTCTTGCCACTGGATTAAGATGGACCCAGGCGAGAGAGTGAGGTCGACGAATTGCGCAACTCTTCCTCACTTTAAACCAAATCACTGCGCAAGTCACTCTTTCATCCACTCATCCATCATCCATCCACTCACAACAAGTCCTGTGGCGATGGGCGAGCGGCGAAGCGGCAGGCGTGGGTGCGCTGGCAGTCGTAGTCGCAGACCTACACACAGGCGGCTCAGGCCATATGGTCGTCTTCCACTGATCGGAGCAGCAGTGGGATTCGGCAGCCCCCTGAGTGACTGAGCAGCCCTCTTTAGGAAAGCACTGCTCACCTCCATGGCATGAGGAAGGGGCTAGAAAAGGTGCCCTAAACATTGCCTGCTCCACCATTACCTAACCAGCTTACCGCGGTTGGTGGGTACCCTACTTCAGCGGGCGACACATAAGAAAAAGAAAGGACAGATTTTTCCCCCTCATTCTAGGCGCATGGAATGTGCGCACTCTACTCGACAAAGACTTTAACACAAACAGACCCGAGAGGCGAACTGCCCTGATTGGGAGAGAACTGGCCAGATACAACATTGACATAGCAGCACTGAGTGAAACTCGACTTGCAGGCGAGGGCCAACTTTGCGAAAGGGTGCAGGTTATACATTCTATTGGAGCGGAAGAGGAACTGAAGAAAGACGAGAAGCAGGGGTTGGATTTGCAATCAAAACAGCAATTATTGGCAAGCTAGCGGAGCCCCCAAAGGGAATAAATGACCGACTCATGACGGTCAAGATCCCGCTGCTTTATGGAAGGAAACATGCCACCATCATTAGCGCGTATGCACCAACTATGAAAAACCAGGATGACGTCAAGGATAAGTTTTACGAAGAACTACATGCAGTCATTGCATCAGTTCCCAAAGCAGATAAGCTTATTATTCTTGGTGACTTTAATGCAAGAGTAGGCTCAGATAACATCTCCTGGAATGGCACTATCGGAAAGTACGGCGTGGGTCGCTGTAACAGCAATGGACTTCTTCTCCTCCAGACTTGCGCAGAACATAACCTCCTTGTCACCAACACCATTTTTCGACTTCCTATCCGCAACAGGACTCCTGGATGCACCCTCGCTCGAAGCCATTGGCACCTAATTGACTATGTAATTGTTAGTGGAGAAGGACAGGCAAGATGTCCCGGTGACCAAGTCCATGTGTGGTGCCGAATGCTGGACTGATCATCGCCTCATTGTGTCTAAACTTAAAATTCGTATCCAACCTGCCAGGCGCCCTCAGGGAAAGAAAACTCAAAAAAGGCTGGATATTACCAAACTAAAGAAGACAAAAATTAAACAGTCATTCACTGACACCCTAGAAGACCGTCTCAAATCTATCTCGTTAGACGGCCAAAGCGCGGAAACAAATTGGACAGCCCTAAGCGAGCAGATCTACAACACTGCTACAGAGGTCCTGGGGCCCGCCATCAAGAAACAAAATGACTGGTTTGATGAGAACTCAGATGATATAAAGAAGATGTTGGCTGAGAAACACCATCTCCATAAAGCATATTTAAATGATCCAAAATCTACATCCAAGAAAGACGCTTTCAACACCATGCGTAGAATCGTCCAACATAAACTACGCCAGATGCGGGATTCATGGCTGAGTAATAAAGCAGATGAGTCCAAGGCTTTGCTGACAGCCATGACTTGAAAATTTTTTTACCATGCATCAAAGCGGTCTATGGTCCAACATCATCAGGATCATTTCCCCTCCTCTAATGCAGATAGAGGAAAAAAACACTAATTACAGAAAAGGAAAAAATTCATCCAACGCTTGGGGTCGAACACTTTAATAATATTCTGAACCAGCCATCATCTATTAACGATGAAGCCATCAACCGACTGCCCCAAATTCCTATAAATGAAGCACTAGATGATATACCGACTTTGGAGGAGACTCAAAAAGCGATTCGTCAACTTTCTAGTGGAAAGGCCCCCGGCTCCGATTCAATTCCTGTTGAGGTCTATAAAGATGGCGGTACAGTTCTGATAGGGAAACTTCACATGATCTTCCAGCAAATGTGGCAGAGTGAAACCATCCCACACAATCTCAAGGATGCGTCAATTATACATCTTTATAAACGTAAAGGTAATCGCCAAGACTGTAACAATCATCGAGGCATCTCACTACTATCAATCGCTGGGAAGATATTTGCCAGAATCCTTCTTAATCGCCTTACGGCTCATCTTGACAAAGGTCTTCTACCTGAAAGTCAGTGTGGATTCCGGAAAGAACGTGGAACCACCGATATGGTGTTCGCTGCAAGACAGCTTCAAGAAAAATGCCAAGAACAGCACTGTGACCTGTACACAGCTTTCATCGACTTGACAAAGGCGTTCGACACGGTCAGTAGAGAGGGTCTATGGAAGATCATGGCAAATACGGCGGCCAAAAGAAATTTATCTCAGTAGTGCAGCAACTGCATGATGGAATGCAGGCTAGGAGTTCAGGAAAAACGGTGAGCTGTCGGAGCCTTTCCCCGTCTCAAATGGAGTTAAACAAGGGTGTGTACTTGCACCGACGCTTTTCAGTATCATGTTTTCTGCTATGATGAACTGACTGCTTTCAGAGACGGGGACACAGGAATCGACATCAGATATCGTATTGATGGAAAAAATTGTTTAACCTTAGGAGGCTTCAAGCAAAAAACCAAGGTCAAATCACACACACCATCAGGGATCTTCTGTTTGCTGACGATTGTGCACCTCAGTGCTGGCTCAGAGGCTGATCTGCAGCGTAGCGTTGATAGATTCATCCGAAGCCTGCTCCAACTTTGGGCTTACCATCAACACGGGGAAAACAGAAATCATGTACCAACCAGCTCCTGGCACAATTTTATACTGAGCCAGTCATCAAGGTAAATGGTGAGAAAAACTGAATGTTGTTGTGAACAGGTTCACATACCTTGGTAGTACACTATCCCAGAACATCGTCATTGATGATGAGGTGAACACCACGGGATCTCCAAAGCCAGCAGCACATTTGGCAGACTTTACACCAAACGTTTGGCATCGAAGTGGCATTAGTCTACAGGGGACAAAGCTGAAAGGTATACAGTAGCTGCGGTGCTTCCAGTGCTGCTTTATGCATGTGAAACATGGACTGTATACAGGCGCCACGTAAAAAAGCTCAACCACTTCCATACAGTCTGTCTCAGGAAGATAATGAACATCAAATGGCAAGACAAGATCCCAGATACCGCCGTTCTTGACAGAGCTGGTATCCCTAGCATCGATACTATTCTGATGCAGTCACAGATTCGCTGGGCAGGTCATGTAGTCCGCATGCCAGACCATCGACTGCCAAAGATACTCTTTTATGGTGAGATGCAGAAGGGTAGACGCTCCCATGGTGGCCAGAAAAAGCGCTTCAAAGACACGCTTAAGGCTTCATTAAAAACCTTTGACATAAACCCAGACACATGGGAAGCTGCTGCGCAAGACGAACTGCCCTTGGCGCACATCTCTTCGTAAAGGTGCAGTGGCATGCGAATCTTCCAGAAGAGCAGCAGCGGAACAGCGGAGACAAGCTAGAAAAGATCGTGAAATAAAACCTTCACATGAAGCAAACATTCCCTGCCCACACTGTCCGAGATCCTTCCAGGCCCGCATCGGGCTCATCAGTCACACTTCCGTACTCATAGGACTATCTAAACATCCTAATAATTGGATTGAACAGAGTGGTCTTCATCACTTGTGATGGAACGAAAAATATCCATGCTTTATATGTTTGTGGGATAGCAGGGCAAAAGATAGTGCACTGGAAAAGAAACAGTGGCCTTGAGGGAATGAATTTAAAGTAGGAGAAAAAAATCTTGTCAATAAGCCTCCTCATTGATCGTAAAAGAGTTCTACTAGACTACTTGCCACCATGTACATATAAAGGTTGTCTTTATGAAGCAATTTGTTTAAGGCACTGAA